>JASVEL010002398.1:0-414031 GCA_032618575.1 Nicotiana noctiflora | reverse complement strand
ACCAATTCTGAAAGAAGAAGTTGGATTTGGTGATTGGCACTCTGAGCAGAGGAAGTATAGACCATTCCTTGCTATACCAATCTCCAGAGGCCTCTTCACGGAAGGGGCCTGCAATATACAAGTATAGGCAGAAAAATTAACAATGGACTTGAGTTTTAAGGTCAAGGAATGAATAAAGACAAAATTGAATTTGAAGCTAGGAGCAAACAGCACATTGTATAAGGTCAGCCTTGGACTAAGAACTACATCACCTATTTCTGTCACCTTAACCATATAACCATTTGGAAGGGTAACTAAGAAGGGATATGGTAAGACTCTAGTGTTGGTGAATAAGTTCTTGTTATAAGACATGTGATTTGATACACCAGAGTCCAAAATTCAAAAGTTAGCAGGTAAATGTGAACACTTATATGAAATATCACCAATGGTTTCATCATAAGTACAGAAAGCCAATATACTTGCGAAGTTTAAATCTCCATTTGTGATGTTGTTTGAGGTCTCAGCTACACTTCCAATGTGAAGTTTCTCCAATAGGCTCAGCATCTGATTGTACTGTTCCTTGGACAAGTTTGGTGCATTTTGAGTTTGATGTTGATTTTGTCCATTACTCTCAGCTAGATCATGTTCTCCAGTAGGAAATTATTGAGGTCCTCCGTGTACATTTGCTGATGATGTTGCATTTCTTCCTCTTGTGAATTTGAAATATTGTGGAAAGCCATGTAATTTGTAGCACTTATACTTGGTATGGCCTGGTCTTTTACAATAGTCACAGAACAGACGCAGACCTTTGTACCCTGATCAGTTGGAATTACTTCCCGTGTTTGTCATCTGATTATAATTTATTCTAAAAGTATTGTTTGGTTGACCATGAACATTCATTGAAAGTAGTTCTAAATTTAACTGACAGTGTGGCCTAACTTCACATTGTTTTTCCTTCTTAATGAAAATTGAGAATGCTTGGGCTATTGTGGACTGTAGATTCATCATTAAGATGCTACCTTTTACGATTGTGTATACCTCATTTAAGCCCATTAGAAATTAAATTAGCCTCCTATCTTGTTCTGTCTTATGCGCATTTGCCATTGTTCCACATATGCATTGACAATTGCACTGGGTGTTAGCATTCATTATGTGTTATTCCTCCCAAAGCTTCTCCATCTTTGTGTAATAACCAGTGATGTCTAGTGAGCCTTGGGTTAAGTCATTGATTTTCTTTTGAAGCTGATACGTTTTTGCTCCGTTAGTTTGGTCATATCTGTCTTCCAATTCCTGCCAAAGTTCTTGCGCATCATTTACATATTGCAAGCTAGCTATTTGTTATATCTTTCGAAAGTGAATTCAAAATCCATGAGGTGACCATATCGTCGCACCTTTCCCATTGTCCATAATTTGTAGAATCATAATTAGGTTTCCTATATTTGCCATTAGTGAATCCAATTTTGTTCATCACATATAATGCTCGTAGAACTCCTTTCTCCAGGATCTATGTCATATTTCATCAAAAGGCATTGGTACCAAACTTGATCCAGCATTTTTTGATGGATGTGTATATAGAGGATTGGTGGAATCTATAACTTCTCTCACCAAATCTAGTGTCTCAACGACTGGATCAGTGATATTATCTTCTCCTACCATGATTTGAAGAATTGAGAAATTGAGGATGAAGTAAAAAGGGCTATATCTCAAACAGAATTGAAGATTGTACTACAACTGGAAAAAAAAAATGAGTTGAAGCGATAGATCGGTACAATCGATAACAGATCTAAACAGAGAGTTGAGCTGGAATAATAGATTGATGCAAAACTTAGAAGTTTTTATCTTCAGATATAGAACTTAACCGAAAACCAAGTAGGATTTGGTAAAAACAAAAATTGTATGAACTCGTGAAATTGATGCGCAATCTCAAGTCGGAATTGAAGCGAAACAGCATAAAATTAATGTTGAGACGAAGGAACAGAACCTCGCGCTGATGCCATGTTAAGAACTGAAACTACAAGGTTAGAACTCCATTGGAGATAAAGCTCCAAGCTTGAGCTGTGAATATTCTAGATCGAAGGAGAAGAATTGAGAAATGCAAAGCGATTTCTATTGATTGTATTGGATATAATATATATACATTGACAGCTATCAGATAGTAGGAGCTCCACTACTACTAACTAACTTTACTATGCAAAACTAACTAATGACACTGCTAACAGACTTATGAAGCTAACTAACAAATAAAGTGTATAAATATAATAAGTGAGATTTGCACTGTTGGTAGCACCTCCACATACGATCGTTAGATCCTGAGTTTGAATCACACTAAACAACGAATATATGAAACTATAAAGCCTCGTAGAGGAAACCATAGTGGTCAGTCAGAGAACTACCATAAAACTAAAAGAATTAAGAAAATGAGGGTTATTCTCCCAACAGACAGATTGATCATCCCATAGGGAAGTCTAAGACCCAAGAGATTTCATTTCCAACCTGCCAATATTCTCTGAGGAAGATCTAAACCCATGGCAGACCAAAGATATGCTTTGCTCGAAAACCGCAACTCCTCCACAGGGAAAAAGAACTTTACTTTATGTTTCTTTATTCATGTACCAGGAAACAACCTTTATTAATTAAACTTAATTTATACTTATGACAACTTAAAAAATTTAAACAAAGGTGCATATCAGACGTGTCCAACTTTAATTTTTGGTTCAGGTATGCCCACCCTCTTTCCCCCATATCTACCAAATCCATTTGATTATTTCAAAAGGGAATGTGTGCGTGTTGCTTTCAATTAATCATGCCATTATGAAAAGAGTACAAATTTAATATTCAGTCAAAGCACTACTCGTTAACTATACTAGCTAATTACTCCTAACTATTCAACTAGGGTATGCCAATATGCCAAATTCATGCAGAATATAGCCGCAGCTAAAGATCTTAGGAATTAATACTTGCCAATTGCCACATTGAAACCACAAATTAATGTAATACCTCAACTAATTAAGTGATGTCTACTTCCACTTCCCAAAAGCTCATAGATGTCTAGAGAGAACAAGCTACACATCTCGATATAGAGAATTTGGGTAAGAGAATAAAAAAAAAATTGAAGGTTTAGAACTAGGAGGGCGCATTCACACAAAAAGAAGAAGAAAGGAAACATCTTGTGTATCACTTTTGGCCAAGAGATGAGTTCACCACTCAATCTCTCCATGCATAAAATTCTCACTTTACACATGGTTGTTATCTTTAATTTGTAGACTTTTTCACACTCTATAACTCTAAATAACAAATAAGCAAAGGGAACAAGCAAGTTTCTTTTTGCTTTTTTAACTAACTGATAGTATAGCACATTAATAAAGCTGAATTAAAGCAACAAAAAAAGAAGAGAAAAGGTAAGCTAACATACAAAACACATTTAACTTTTGATCAAAAGTTTCAAAAAATACAAACCTAACCCAATCCACAAATTCTCTATAAGAAGGTAAATATCATACAACAATTTTAGCTAGCTAGCCAAATCTTTTCTCATTCATGTCTCCACATACATTATATTTTCTGCGTTTTACAAGAAATAAAAACGTAGAAAATTAAATACCATACCGTTAAAAAACTTCTTCCGGTCCATTCATTTCCATGGGATGAAGATAGATCAAAACTCAGATACCCCCCAAAAGCCCAAAATTCAATCAAGAAAATATGATGGGAAACACTAATAATTCAGTATGTAAAGAAACCAAAAGCCAAAGAAACCATAAATTCTCATGGAGATGGGCCGAACCCCGGCATATCAGGCCACTGATTAGGGCTGAGAGATGAACCAGCGGTGGTGCTATTGGTAGCTCCTCCGCTGCCGCTGCTGCTGCCGGCGGAGCTGTTCCAAGAAGCCATGTTGTTGTTGTTGTTGTTGTTGATGAACCTCTGTGTCCAAGAACCCAGAGGCCTTGTAGGTTGAAATTGCAGGGTTTGATCAGATAGGTAAAAGGATGAGTCATTGGAATTTTCTTTATTGACCATTTGGTAAAAACCACTTTGCTGTGGCTCCTTAGGAAGATTATGGAAACCTTGCAACAGTAATGTATTACTAGTACCACCAAATTGGCTATTACTGGGTTGGTTGACACCCTGTGATTGCATGGGAGCTAAAGAAGACAAAAATCCACCGCTAGAATACAAAGAATTCAGAGGCTGAGATCTTGAAATACTGTTACCTGAGAAAAAAGCAGCTGCTGCTGACAAATTGGTTGTCATATTATGTAAGGGTACTACCGGTGGAAGCTGAGCGCCTTGAGAAGATCTTGATGAACTTTCACCAGCTGATGAAGAAGATGAACCGCCGCCGCCTCTCGCCATGCATTTGCCTTTCCGGCGACCACCGCCGACAGGGACATTCCTTAGGGCTCCACCTTGAGTCCAATACCTCCTACACGTTTTGCAAAAATACCGTGGCTGAGTCAAACTGTAGTTGTTGTAGTAGCAAAACTTAGTGTTGTTTGAATCACAACGAGGGCATTTCTGCGGCGGTGGCTGCGGTGGCTGTGCCACCGCTGAGAAGTTTTCCGGCATCTTCATTTTTCGTTGCTGATTCCGATCATTCTCTCCTCCAGATCTTCCTTGCTCCATCACCAACTTTTTCGGTAGTGATGAAAAAGAAACTTTCTAGGGTTTTTATACTGCTCTTGTGAAATAACTTCTTCTATCCTAATCTCACTACAGATTAAAAAATCAGATTTTTTGGGTTGGGAGATTTAATAACTGCATGCAAGTCAAAAACTCTCAACTGTTTCAACCCTAAAGATATGTTTGAAATTAAATCTCAAACTTCTAGTCAACAAGTAGGTTATACTTCATTTGGGATCATCTCATCTATTATAAGGAACTTAAATTGGAGAAATGAAATATCTCTATACAAATACAAATTCCAAAAAATAAAACACAATCTTGGCAGATTACACCCTTTGTAAATGAGTCAAAGAATTAAATAACCACCACCTGGCTTCTTCTGGTTTTCTTGAGATTAGTCTAGAGAAAAAGTTGAGGGAAGACTAGAGTGAAAAATATACTATGGACTTTTGTGTACGGACGTTGCACGAAGACAAAGTCTGGCAAATAAGTTTTATAGGTCTTTACTTTAGAAAAAAGAATGGGGTTTGTTTTGGTTGTTGTTGTTTGGGGGGGGGGTGTGGAAGAGAGTCGCGTGCGTGTCTACATATGAATGTTCAGTTAAAGTTAAGAATACTGAGATGGGACCAAGGAGGTAAGGTTTAATGTTCTGTTTCTCTGTTCAATCTCGTCTCAACAAATAAAGAAAAAGAAGCCATAATTTTCAGTTCAACAAACTCTGAGCAGACAAGAAATTGGCAATAAGGACAAAAGAAATTTGCTTCTCAATAGGCTTCTACGTACTGTACTGTTATCATCAAAAGTAAACTCAAGAGAGAGAAAGAATTAATGGACAAGTCATAAAACTTTGAAAGTAGTAGCTCGGGGTCTAGCTAGTAATAGGAGATCATAGGTGCTGTATTTTTTGTGGACCACTAGGGAATATTGAAGGAGGAAGGGGTTGATGAGAATACGGCGACGGCGGCGGAGAGCTGCCGGCAGGAGATGGAGGGCTGCGGTTGTCAACTGTTTTCAAATGGGTTGTGTTAGATGTGTCAGACTAATCAGCTTATTACTCATTTTTTATTCTTTCTCTCTCTACTTTTAATTTTTTCATTTCATTGTCTCTCTCAAACACAATAACTCTGACATCTTCATGCTTCTTGAACTATATACCCACGTCCATGGTTCATAAGATTATAGACACCGAAATTGCTTAGAGCCTGTTTGGATGGGTTTAATATTAGCTTTTACTTCTGATTTTTCGTTTGTTTTTGTCATTTTAGCTTAAAAATAAGTATTTAAAAATATTTTTTTACTCTATCCAAATACTATAATGGCTTAAAAACACTTAAATTAAGTCAATCCAAACGGGCACTTATACTACTCATCCCCCCTTTATTATTTATGTATATTTTATTATTTAATATTTTAATTTATCTCTTTATATATATCTAATTGTGTTTATATAATATATTTATAATATTAATTTTACATCTTAATTTTGTCATATAATTTTGATAAATTAGTTTTCGGGCATTTATTATTTTTATGAATAATTATAAGTTAATGTTATTATAAGTTATAATTGTACAAAAAATATATAATCATCTAAAAAATTGAATGCTGCAAATATAAAATATTACTCCCTCCAGTCCAAAATAAGTGATTTTTTGGCATTTTTTTGTGGTCCATAAGTGATTTTTTCAGATTCAAGAATGACTTATTGATGTTTTTCCTACATTGTCCCTGGAGTAAATAGTGTTGGAATATGTGTTAGGAGTGTTTATGTGAGATAGTAAGGTTAAAATGGTCAATTTTATTGCTAATTAATGCTAAAATGTGACTTTCCTAATATGTGTGAAAACATTCAAAAAATCTCTTATTTTGGACCGGAGGGAGTAGTTATACCTATATTGAAAGATGCGAATATAAAATATCGATATTGTTACAATTGAAAAATAAAAATTGAAAATTAAAAATACATTAAATGTAACAATGATTTCACTTTTATTTAAATTATTAGTTAATCTATAATAATTTTTTACAAATTATATTATTTAAAATACCATGAAATCGTTTTAATGAAAATTACAAATTAATGAAAATAAAAGATAAAATTTGTTTAATAGAAATTAATAATAAAATAAAATTAAAACAAAAGATAATAATATAAAATAGAAGAGGGAGAGAAGAATTAAAAAATAATATTCTCTTTTGGAGAAAAAATGGAGAAATGGTTGGAGTAAGTTGTTTAGGGATAAAAAATGAGATAAAGGTTGGAGATTCCCTTATGGCCGGTTGTTCATTAAAATCAAAACCTCAATTTTTCGTAAATGAGTTTTGCGAGTGGTCCCCCCCCCCCCCCCCCCTTCCAACAACCTCCTCACACCCATCACGAGACTGCAACATTTTTTCAAGTGAAAGTGTGTCCAAATATTATTTTAAATTCAAAATATTATTTTTCAACTTTATTCCAAATATTACTTTTTTTTTTCAAAAATTATAATTCTTATGTCCAAACGTCTAGTATAAATGTTGCTAGCATTTGTCTATAGATTCCCAAATTTGTTTTGATAAAACTGATTTGGGTGAAGTTTGGTTTGAAGATAAATATGTTCGAACATCGGTATTCAAAATATATTTTCCAAATTTATTTTGGAAAAATATAAAACATAACTTATACCCACAAGTTCTAAAAACTATCACAAATACCCAACAGTACCATTATCAATAACATTCATTATATTATCGCAAATCATAGTCTTGAAACATAAATAATTTGGTACAGAATTATTATTTTTATAATGAACAACATGATACACTATTAGATGACCGAGAAAATAAAGCAATAATATTACAAATTAATAAATGGTGGGCTTTTTTATAAAATACAAAAATTTGGGATAATTTTTTGAAAAAACTAATAGTGATATTTTGGCCCAAAACTAGCTATTGAGATTTTACCAAATTGTAAAAAAATTAATTGAGCTGGTTTTGGCATTTGGAATTTATCAAATTGTAAGCAAAATCTATGGTCAAATATGTATTTGCCAAATAAAACCTAAATTTATTTTGACAAAATCTAAGGTCAAACGGGTCCGTAATATATTTGACTGATATCCCTGCTGATAATTTGAAGGATTTTAACACAATTAGTGTAGATTAATTTGTCATAGCAGATTATATCATTTTATTAATCAATTATAAAACTGCTCGCGAAATGAAATAAAGATAGAGGCTACACTGAATCTATATTTAATCTACAGTATTATCTATATCAATTATTTGATCGTTTTAATATTTATATACCATCAGTATATACAATTTAAATCCATACGATAACTGTAAGGTGATGCATTCGATTTCACCCAGCCAAACATACACGATAGAGACGATGTTTTACCTTACATACGGTGCCGGATGGGGCCATAAAACAGCCTCGAAATGAAAGAAGCCAGCCCAGACCCTAGGCAATTTGCTGCTTAGGTGAGGCACGTGATATGTCACGTGACGTACAGCATGTGTTGTATAGCATATTTAGCCAAGCTTTTTCAAGTCAAAAATATATTTTTGAAAAGTGTTTTTGAGAAGTGTTTGATCAAACTTTTAGAAAAAAAATAACTTATTTTTAAAAGCACTTTGACAAAAATATATTTAGAAATAGTTTTTAAAAGTTCAGCCAAATATTAATTATTAATTAGAAGTGCTTTTGAAATATATTAGTCAAAGACACTTTGAAAAAAATACTTTCAAGAAAAAATATTTCTCAAAATAAACTGAGATTTTAAACTTGGTGAAACAAACTAGTAATATTCTTGGAGGAACTATAGATGTGCTATGGAAATTACAACTGCTTTTTGACCGCACACCCATACTCGTATATTTAGATGGTTTTCTATATTTGTTAAGACAAATGCTAAAATATTGAAACCTACTCTCCTACTTATACCTATGGTGTATCTTCAATAAATCATAAGGGCTTATTATCGTAGGCATAGATTGCTGAAGTCATTGCTAAATATAGTTACTATTCCTAGACGTAGATAAGGGGCTATTTCTAGAGGTTACAATTCAATAAGAGACTTCTAAGTGAATGGCGCCAGCGTTTAAATATGAAGAGATTGTGTTAGTATGACAGAAATTCATTAGAAAGGTGTTCGGCTACCCGATAAGCAGAGGAAAAGTTAATGGTAAATCATTTCCTTGCGACTATTTTTAACTTTTTAATTATTTTGTCAACTGCTTCAACTTACATTCAAATATTATACTCCCTCTGTTTTACAGTATTGTTTGATGTATTTAGATTCGACATTGTTAGAAATTACAGAAGATTAAAAGAGAAGAATATTTAAGACTTGAAAGATCACTATCTTTCAAGAGATATTGCTCGTATATTCTTTAGGGGATTACAAGTAATTCACCGTCAGGATATAACAAAGTAGAATTACACATGCAAATTGAATATCGCTACTCTTGGAGTCTCCTTGTATTTATAGAATTCAAGAGAAGACTTTTCTGAAAAGTCACACTCCTATACAAACAGTTATGTCGATTCCATTTAAATTCAAATTTAAATTCGAAAAATAAAATAGAAACTGCTCCAAAAATAAATACAAAAATAAAACATTTATTTAAAGGTCCGACCCGCCCCGCGCCCAAGCTCCAAGTCCAAATATATATATATATATATATATATATTACGCATACTTTTAGAAGTATGTCAAATACTTATTCTATATGACTTAGTGGGCTTAGCCTTTTTAAGGTCTCCAAAACCTTTTGTAGTTTTCGATGTAGGAAACATATATGCAAACTATGTCTGACAATCCCCTACTAGTTTGTATATGTGTCATAATATCGTGCATAATGGAAGTATTTTGCGTATATTTGAACTTTCCATTAGTGTAAATACCTTAAAGTTAGACGAAGTTATTGGTATCCTAAGATTTGAACCATTACTCCTTTTGTCAAATCGAAAGTATCACACACACAATATTATTAAGCAGCGAAACAATCAAGTGTAGAGTTTTAGCACTTTTATGGCCATGTGCACTCCTCATTTCATAAATATTTATAAGACCAACCTTTTAAGTCTTATTTGAAGCGGCACCATTTCATATTCATATAGGTTAAATTTAGACTTTATATTCCTGTTACTCAAACATTTACTATTTCCATTTAGAATTAATTCAACCTTTTCAAAGTAACAGTTTGCACTTTTGAGTTTGTCATTGTACTCCTGTTATTACATGTACTTAACAACTCTGTAGCTTCTCATATAACAGTAAGCAGTACATTAGAATTAAGGCTCCTAAGAAAAGATCATTGCTTAAACAACACAAATAACTTGTTATTACCCTTTGAACTTATATTATTAGAGTGTATACTAACTCAAAATCAGGTTCCCATCACTTGTGTTTTAATTTAAGAGTTTCAGCCTCATTCCTTCACTTGTATGTTGTACAGCTTCTTTTGGCAATGCCTTAGTAAGTGGATCAGCCAAATTTTTATTTGATCTCACATATATTATAGTTATAGTTCCATTAGTAATTAACTCTCTTATATAAGTATGTCTTAGGCTTATATGTCTTGATTTCCCATTATACATTTTATTATGAGCTACGCACATTGTAGTCACACTATCACAAAATATAGAAATGGTTAGCATAGGTTGTGGCCACAACTTAATGTCTAGTAACATGTTCTTCAACTATTCTGCTTCTTTTCCAGCAGCTGCTAATGTAATAAATTCAGGTTCCATTATAGAATGGGAAATGCAAGTTTGTTTCTTGGATGCCCAACTAATGGCACCACCTCCTAAAGTGAATATCCAATCTGAAGTAGCCTTGCTATCACTAACATTTGTAATCCAACTCGCATCAGAATATCCTTCTAATACTGTTGGAAAACCACTATACCAAATACCCAAGTACTTTTTTCATTTTAAATACCCAAGTACTCTTATTATCGCTTTCCAATGATCATTACTCGGATTACTAGTAAACCTTGAAAGTTTACAAACTGCAAATGCTATATCAGGTCTAGTACAATGCATTGCATACATCATACTGCCTATCGCACTTGCATACTTTAATTGAGCGGCTGTTCTTCCCAAATTTTTAGTTAATTTGACACTTGAATCATACGGAGTGTTAGATTCTTTTATGCCCAAATGCTTAAACTTGCAAAGTATTTTGTCAATGTAATGGGCCTATGATAAAGTTACTTTATTATATGCGGTTCTTTTAACCTTGATACCTAAGATAGTATCAACTTTATTTAAGTCTTTCATCTTAAAAGCAGAAGTTAAATACTTCTTAGTTTCAGAAATTCCAAGCATATTCGTACCAAATATCAATATGTCATCAACATAGAGACAAATGATAACTCCATATTCTTGTATAAATTTGGAGTAAATACATTTGTCGGCATGATTATGTACGAATCCATTAGACAGTATTATACTATCAAATCTTTCATGCCACTGCTTTGGTGCTTGTTTCAATCCATATAGAGACTTTATCAACTTATAAACTTTCTGTTCATTTCCAGGAAGAACGAATCCTTCAGGTTGTTTCATATAAATCTCTTCGCTCAAGTTTCCATTTAAGAATGCAGTTTTAACATCCATTTGATGTACATAAAGATCATATATAGATGCCAAAGATAAAAGTACTCTAATAGAAGTTATTCTAGCTACGGGAGCATATGTATCAAAGTAGTCAATACCTTCTTTTTACGTGAAACCTTTTGCAACTAGTCTTGCTTTAAATGTTTGTACAGAACCATCCGTGTAATATTTTCTCCTAAATACCTATTTACAACCTATAGGTTTAGAACCAGGAGGCAAATCAACTAGGATCCATGTGTTATTAGACATTATTGAGTCCATTTCATCATTGATAGCCTCTTTCCAAAAAGCAGCATCCCTCGAAGCCATAGCTCATTGGAATGTTGTTGGGTCATCTTCAACATTAAACAAGATGGGAATTTTATAACTTACAGATGTTCTATCTCCTTCCACAAGAAAAATATGGAATCTGATGAAATAAAATCAGAATCGAGGTGTTTTTCTTTTCTAGTTCTTAGGCTTCTTCTAGGTTCTAGTTGAGTATTGTCACTTTTCTCATTGTTAACAATTGGTGAATATGACCTCTTACTCACACCAATATTACCTTGAATTGGTTCAACTAAATGCTCATCCATAGTATCTTTTATAAATTTATTTTTTATAAATTCAACATGAATGGATGCAACAATAGTATTAAATTCCAAATCTAACAGTCTATATGCTTTTGAATGTTGTGAATATCTTACAAAAATACTTTTAATTCCTCTAGGCCCTAGTTTTGTTCTATGATGATCGGGAACCTTATAATAAGATATACAACCCCACACTTTGAAATAATTTAAATTTGATTTTCTACCATTCCAAATCTCATAAGGTGAAATATGCATACTTTTTGAAGGCACTCTATTTAAAATATAACATGCAGTTAATAAAGCTTCACCCCATAAATTATATGGTACGTGTGCATTTAAAATCATAGCATTAACCATATCCACTAAAGTTCTATTTTTTCTTTCAGCCAATCCATTTTGTTGTGGCGTATACGGAGCACTTGTTTGATGTATTAATCCTTGCTCTTCACAGAACGTATTAAATTCAGTGGAAAGATATTCTCCACCCCCATCACTCCGAATTATTTTAATTTTCCTACCTTTTTGATTTTCTACAACTGACTTATATTCCTTAAACTTCTGAAAATCCTCATCTTTTATTCTAAGTAAATAAACATATGTAAATCTAGACAAGTCATCTATAAAAGTAATAAAGTATATTTTGCATCCTCTAGTTAATTCACCATTTAATTCATATATGTCAGAGTGTACTAAGTCTAATAATTGTGAAAATCTTTCAATTTTACGAAAGGATTTCTTTGTCATTTTTGCTTGTATACAAATTTCGCATTTCCCTACATGTTCGGTTTTACATGATATATAACCATTTCTAGACATATATTTGAAGGAACCAAAATTTAAATGACCTAATCTAGCATGCCATAAAATAGAATCAAATTCAACAATATAAGCAGAAACATAATTTATTTCATTGATACTCAAGTTAAACATGCCATTACAATTGTATCCTTTTCCAACAAAGGTACCATTCTTAGTTATTATTACATGATCAGATTCTATGACTATCTTGAAGCCTCTCTTGGACAGCAAACCAGCGGACATCAAGTTCTTCTTCATGTTGGGAACATGATATACATTCACCATTGTTAACTTCTGCTCGGAAGTAAAATTTATCTCAACACTTCCCTTTCCCGCAACATCAACGGTTACATGGTTGCCCATCTGAACCTTCTCAGGTTTCTTTACTTCTCCATAGGTCTTGAACATGTTCTTTTCGTAACGAACATGAACTATGGCACCGGAATCTAACCACCAGTATTGACTCTGACTAGCAGCAGCAGCCATGTTTAATTCTGTAACCATACTGCATGGTACTACAGAAACCATTGCAACCAAGCCTTGAGAAGAACTCTCCACCATGTTTGCTTTCTCAAACTTTCTTGAATTTCAATAATTTTCGGAATTTCCAGAATTTCCATAATTCCCATGGTTGAAGTTAATTCCCACTTTCTTAAACCTGCAATCACAAATTTTTTGTCCTTTCTTCCCACAATGACACTTTAAATCATTTCATTTCTTAAAACGAGGCTTGTTAAAAACTGTCAGATTTTTATTTCCATTTACTGCATCATTTTGACTAACAAAATTAACAGTAGAACTCGAAGGTTGGACTATAGCATCACGAGTAGGAGTTTCACTTTCAATTTGAAGGTGAGTTCGAAATTGATCCACTGTTAATTTATTAGAAGAAGTCAAGATTTTCTTTCTATAGTCATTCCAGGAAGAAGGCAATTTTGAGAGTATGGCACCTATCTGAAGTGCATCCGAAACTTTAACTTCAAGATCACTTAGTTTCGAAACTAAGATTTGTAGTTCATGAATCTGATCCATAATGGGCTTTGTCTCACCCATTTTAAATTCAAAGTATTGTAAAGGCAAAAATGTATCAATACCTCTCCTTTCATTTTCATATGCGGTCTGCAATGCTATCCAGATTTCTCTTGGTGATTTCAGATTGGAGTACAAATCATAGAGTTGATCTGTCAAAGTGTTTAGAATGTGTCCTCGGTAGAGTAGTTTATCATCTTGTCGTTTGTTCCTCTTTGCTTTGGTATCTTCTGAATCTTCTTCAGTGGGCTCTGACATTGCAGGCAACATTGGATCAAGGACGTAAAATATCTTTAGAGCGGTAAGCAAGAAAATCATTTTGTCCTTCCAGCGAGTGAAGTTGGATCCATCAAATCAATCTAGTTTGATGAACTCTTTTGGGTTCTCCACAACAGACATAAACTTCTCCATAGCACAATATCTCTTGAAAATTGTTAAAAATAATACATAAGATTAAAAGAGAAGAATAGCTTTGAGGCGTGAAAGATCACTATCTTTCAAGAGATATTACTCGTATATTCTTTAGGGGATTACAAGCAATTCTCCGTCGGGATACAACAAAGCAAGAATTACACATGCAAATTGAATATCGCTGCTCTTGGAGTCTCCTTGTATTTATAGAATTCAATAGAAGACTTTTCTGAAAAGTCACACTCCTGTACGAACAGTTATGTCTGTTCCATTTAAATTCAAATTTAAATTCGAATTTAGATAATCAAAAACTACTCCAAAAAATAAATACAAAAAATAAAACCTTTATTTAAAGGTCCGAGTTATATATATGTCACGACCCCAAATCCGGTCGTGATGGCGCCCAGCACATTGCTAAGCCAGCCTGACCGATCAATATTAACAACGGAGCTAGAAGCTCTCTTTAACCCATTTAAGCATTTCAAAATATGAAAACAATAGCGATACCAATAACGAAAACGGGAAAACCAAGTCCCATAATACATCAACTCCCATAGACCAAGGGTCAAGAGTCATGAGCCTCTACTGAACATGAGTGTATAAAGGTTTACAAGAATACCAAGTGCGGAAAGAAATGTCAATACAAAATCAAAAGACAGTAGGAAGGAATATCGGGTCCTGCGGACTCTGCAGCTACCTCGAATATCCACAAACGTCGCCTCGCACAGCCACTGGATCACTGCTGAGAGGTACCTGGATCTGCACACAAGGTGCAGGGAGTAAAATGAGTACTGCCAGACTCAGTGGTAATAAACAAGGGTAAGACAGCGAGATAAGAAATCCGCAATAAAGCACTATGTAAAGCTATAATCAGCTACCCTGTCATAGAATCAATCTTCATTGTACCTGTACCAACAAATACCAATAAATAGCATAACAGCTAGCAGATGTAGCTAAATGCAATGCAATGCATGATATGACCGTTACGGCGCGTAGCCCGACTCCAATTTTGGGTACCCGTGCTCGCTGTGGGGGTTCGGACTCCGGAGGGGCTCCTACAGCCCAAGCACATCTCATAGAGATATTCCTGCGGCGTGCAGTCCGATCCAACATATATCTCGCTGCGGCGTGCAGCCCGATCCACTACTAGTCAGCTAATATGCAGATACAGCCTCGCGAGGCTCAAAAGTAGTTTTTGAAAACTCTTTTTATCATTTTTCAGTTGGAAAACGGTAATATCAAGTTCCAGAGATTGGAATTAGCATAATAACAGAAATAGCTGCGGACTAGTAGTAAACTAGCATGTCTATATGATAAGACAATGATAACGATCCTCGCGGGATCCAATAACTGGCTCACGGCCCACATGTATACTCAACCGCCCAAGAAGGGGGTTCCTCGGCTCAAGAGTGGCCATTATCACAATATATATATATACAACCATCCGAGAAGGAGGTTCGACGGCTCTAGAATAGCCAATAATACAATATCAACAGGTTGGACTAATATGTAGTCTCCAGTTCATGATCGACCCCGCACTCTCAAGAGTGTGCGTGTCTCGCCGCTATACAGCGTCATAAAGTGGTATACCGGGGTTTCGAACCCGCTGGTCATCACCCACATCTATTACTCACCTCAATACAGCGCGACGACTATTCCGCAATGCCCTTGCCACGAGAATCAAGCTCCGCACGCGTAGAATCTGATCAAATACGGTAGAAATACAACAAATTAGGCCAATGGGACGATACCCAATCAATACAACTCAATTTACATCAAAATTCCCAAAGTTGTCAAAACCCGAGCCCCGGGCCCACATTCCGAAAATTTACGAAATTCACATTTCTGGAACCCTCGTCTCAATACGAGTCTAAGCATATCAATTTTACCAAAATCGGACTCCATTTGCCTACTCAAATCCTTGTTTTTCTTCAATTTAGGCTTAGGGCTCAAACCCACCTTTAATCTTCCATTTACAGAAATTTAATCAATGATTTCATGTTAAAATGATGTAATTAAGCCACAAAACTTACCTCCAACGAATCCCCGATGAATTCCCAGCAATTCCCGTCAATTTCTTCTCTTGGAACTCAAAAATGGCATTTTTGGGTATTAAACCCGTATGTGAAATGTTCTGTAATTAAACTCACTGCCAGAGCAATTTGCTCTACGCGTTCGCGACGCCTATCACGCGTCCGCGAAGCTCTGCCCAAAAATACCCTTCGCGAACGCGACACACCTTCACGCGTCCGCGAAGGCCAACTTCCCGGCTCCGGATTTTTACTCTACGCGAACGCGACGTGAAGCCACGCGTCCGCGATGCCTTACCTTTTCCTCTTGCGCGAACGCGATCCAGCCCATCGCGAACGCGATGACCAACTGGCCCCAACCTACGCGAACGCGTCACTGCTCTCGCGAACGCGATGCCTTACTGACCTGGCCTTCGCGAACGCGGGACCCTCCTTCGCGAACGCGAAGGCTTATTTTATGCCCAGTGATCTGCAATTTACAGCAGATCACTTCTTGCTTCCAAATGCCGGATGATGGTCCGGATTCACCCGAGGCCCCCGGGACCCCAACGAAAACCACCAACATACCCCAGAACACGATACGAACTTGTTCCAATCATAAAAACACCATCCTAAACATCAAAATCACCAATTACACACGGATTCAAGCCTAAATTTCTTAAAACATTCCAAATTACACATTCGATCAAAAACCCGACCAAACGACGTCCGAATGACCTGAAATTTTGCAGGCACATCCAAAATCACCTAACGAAGCTACTGCAACTGTCGGAATTCCATTCCGACCCCGGATCAAAATCTCACCTACCGTTCGGATTTCGCCAAAATTCAACCTTAGCCAATTCAAGCCTATTTCTACACCGGGCCTCCAAATTCAATTCCGATCGCTCCCCTAAGTCACAAATCACCTTCCGGAACTAACCGAATCATCAGAATCCGATTCCGAGCCCTCTAACCAAATAGTCAACTCCGGGTTGACTTTCCTTATTCAAGTTTCCTTCACAAAGGCTATATGCCTCATTTTCAATCCAATTCACTCCTAACTCACCCGATAGACTTTAACACTGATATAAAATCATAAAACATGTATTTACAACATAACGGGGTGGTAATTACCGTGACGACGGGCCGGGTCGTCACATTCTCCCCCTCTTAAGCAAACGCTCGTCCTTCGAGCGGGTCAAGAAACATACCTGAAGTCTCAAACAAGTGAGGATATCTGCTCCGCATCTCCCGCTCGATCTCCCAAGTGGCCTCCTCCACGGGTCGACCTCTCCACTGAACCTTAGCTGATGCAATCTCCTTAGACCTCAATTTTCTCACCTGACGTCCCAAAATGGCAATAGGCTCCACATCATAGGATAGATCACCATCAAGCTGAATGGTGTTGAAATCTAATACATGAGACGGATCTCCAATGTACTTCCGGAGCATAGACACATGGAATACTGGATGAACGCTGGATAAGGCTGGGCGGCAAGGCCAACTCATATGCCACCTCTCCAACTCTCCTAAGTATCTCAAAAGGACCAATGTACCCGGGACTCAACTTTCCTTTCTTCCCAAACCTCATGACACCCTTCATAGGTGAAATCTTCAACAATACTCTGTCACCAACCATGAAAGACAACTCTCGAACTCTACGGTCCGCATAACTCTTCTGACGAGACTGTGCTGTACGAAGCCTCTCCTGGATCAACTTTGCTCTATCCAGAGCATCCTGGACTAACTCAGTCCCTATCAATCTAACCTCACCAGGCTCAAACCATCCCACGGGGGATCTACACCGCCTGCCATACAATGCCTCATACGGGGCCATCTGAATACTCGGCTGATAACTGTTGTTGTAGGCAAACTCAGCAAGTGGTAGGAACTCATCCCACGAACCACCAAAATCAATCACACAAGCTCGCAACATATCCTCCAAGATCTGAATAGTGCGCTCAGACTGTCCGTCTGTCCGGGGGTGAAATGCTGTACTCAACTCAACCCGCGTACCCATCTCTCACTGAAATGCTCTCCAAAACTGAGAAGTAAACTGAGTACCCCTGTCGGATATGATAGAAACTGGGACTCCATGCAACCGAACAATCTCTCGAATAAAGATCGATGCCAACCGCTCCGATGAGTAGGTAGTACTAACTGGAATGAAGTGAGCTGACTTGGTCAGGTCTATCCACAATCACCCATACAGAATCAAACTTCCTCGCCGTCCGAGGGAGTCCGGTAACAAAGTCCATAGTGATCCTCTCCCATTTCCACTCAGGAATAACAATGCGCTGAAATACACCACCGGGCCTCTGATGCTCGTACTTAACCTGCTGACAGTTGAGGCACCGTGCTACATGTCCGACAATGTCCATTTTCATCTTTCTCCACCAATAGTGCTGTTTCAAATCTTGATACATCTTAGCGGCTCCTGGATGGATAGAATACCGCGAGCTATGGGCCTCTTCCAGAATCAACTCACGAAGGCCATCAACATTGGGCACACATATCCGGCCCTGCATCCTCAATACGCCGTCATTATCAATGGTGACATCTCTAGCATCATCATGCTGAACTCTGTCCCTAAGGACAGCCAAATGTGGATCATCATACTGGCGCTCACGAATACGATCATATAGAGATGACCGAGATACAACACAAGCCAATACCTGCTGGGCTCCGAAATATCTAACCTCACTAGCCGATTGGCTAGCACCTGAACATCATAAGCAAATGGCCTCTCCTCAGCTGGAATATATGCCAAGCTCCCCATACTGACCGCCTTCCGGCTCAAAGCATCGGCCACCACA
This sequence comes from Nicotiana noctiflora, assembly GCA_032618575.1. Taxonomy (NCBI): domain Eukaryota; kingdom Viridiplantae; phylum Streptophyta; class Magnoliopsida; order Solanales; family Solanaceae; genus Nicotiana; species Nicotiana noctiflora. The sequence continues at coordinate 395,175 of JASVEL010002398.1, read as the reverse complement.
TTGGCCTTCCCGGATGATATAATATAGTAATGTCATAATCCTTCAGCAACTCTAGCCATCTCCGCTGTCTCAAATTAAGGTCTTTCTGTTTGAACAAGTGTTGGAGACTACGATGGTCGGTATACACCTCACAAGACACACCGTACAAATAGTGCCTCCAAATCTTCAAGGCATGAACAATGGCGGCTAGCTCCAAGTCATGAACAGGATAGTTCTTCTCATGTGGCTTCAACTGCCGAGAAGCATAAGCAATTACCTTTCCTTCCTGCATCAACACGCAACCTATCCCCACTCTCGAGGCATCACAATAAACGGTATATGAACCTGAAGCTGATGGCAATACTAACACTGGAGCTGTGGTCAAAGCTGTCTTGAGCTTCTGAAAGCTCTCCTCGCACTCATCCGACCACACGAATGGTGCACCCTTCTGGGTCAATTTAGTCAATGAAGAAGCAATGGATGAAAATCCCTGAACAAACCGGCGATAATACCCCGCCAAGCCAAGAAAACTCCTGATCTCTGTAGGTGAGGACGGTCTAGGCCAACTCTGCACCGCCTCTATCTTTTTCTGATCAACTTGAATACCATCACGAGACACCACATGTCCCAAAAATGCTACGGACTCGAGCCAAAACTCGCACTTGGAGAATTTAGCATATAGCTTCTCCTCCCTCAATCTCTGCAACACAATACTCAAATGCTGAGCATGCTCCTCCCGGCTACGGGAGTAGACTAGAATGTCATCAATGAACACAATCACAAATAAATCCAAATAAGGCCTGAACACACTGTTCATCAGATGCATAAATGCTGCTGGGGCGTTGGTCAACCCAAACGACATCACAAGGAACTCATAATGACCATATCGGGTCCTGAATGCAGTCTTCATAATATCCGAGTCTCTGATCTTCAGCTGATGATAGCCTGAACGAAGATCGATCTTAGAAAACACCCTCGCACCCTGTAACTGATCAAACAAATCATCTATGCGCTTCACTGTCACTTTGTTCAATTGCCTATAATCAATACACATTCGCATGGAACCATCTTTCTTTTTAACAAACAATACCGGCGCACCCCACGGAGACACACTAGGGCGGATGAAACCCTTATCCAGAAGCTCTTGAAGTTGCTCTTTTAGTTCTTTCAACTCGGGTGGTGCCATTCGATAAGGAGGAATGGATATGGGCTGAGTGCCCGGCACCAAGTCAATGCCAAAATCAATATCCCTGTCCGGCGGCATGCCCGGCAGTTCTGAGGGGAATACATCTGGGAAATCCCTCACAACAGGTACAGAATCAATGCTAGGAGACTCAGCTCCCACATCTCTCACAAAAGCTAAGTACGATAAACACCCTTTTTCAACCATCTTCTGAGCCTTTAAGAACGAAATAACACGGCTAGGGACGAAATCGGTCGAACCCCGCCACTCAATCCGAGAAATACCAGGAATGGCCAACGTAACTGTCTTAGCATGACAGTCCAATATAGCATGATACGGAGACAACCAGTCCATACCCAATATGACATCAAAGTCCACCATGCCCAACAATAGCAAATCTGCCTGGGTCTCCAGACCCCCAATAGATATAACACAGGATCTATAGACATGATCCACAACAATCGTATCACCCACGGGGGTGGATACATGAACAGGTAAATCAAGAATACCACGAGTCGCACCCAAATAATGTGCAAAATAAGAGGACACGTAAGAATATGTGGACCCTGGATCAAATAGAACAGAGGCATCTCTGTGACAGACAGAAATGATACCTGTAATCACTGCATCGGAGGCAACTGCATCACGCCTGTCGGGAAGTGCATAGAACCGTGCCTGGCCTCCACCAGATCTCTCCTCGCCCCTGGGGCGACCACGAGAAGACTGACCTCCACCTCTACTAGACTGAGATAGTGCTGAAGAGGAGGGCTGATCCCTCTGCCGAGTCCTGCCCCTACGTAGTCGAGGGCAATGTCTCCTCATGTGGCCAAACTCACCACACTCATAACATGCACCTGGTGCTGGAGAAGTAGGTGCTGCACTCTGGGCTGGGAGGGCACTAAGTGATGACTGACCCTGCTGAAACCCCTGTCGACCACGACCATAAGAACCTCCGCTCTGCTCTGGGCGGCCTGAATGAGAAGGTCTAGATGAGCGACCTCTGCTCTGCTGGGAATGCCCTCTAGATGGAGCACCGCTGAAACTGCCAGAACTGCGAGGCCTCTTGGCCTCCCGCTCCTCTCTCTCTCGGCGACGATCCGCCTCGATGGAGCGTGCCATATCGGCAACCTGCTCAAACGATGATGACAGAACTCGCTCGCTGGTCATAAGAATACAGATAGAGTAGTTGAGGCCATCAATGAACCTCCTGATCCTCTCCCTATCAGTGGGGATCATCCATGTGGCATGCCTAGCCAACTGAGTGAATCTAAGCTCATACTGAGTCACAGACATGTCGCCCTGAATCAACCACTCGAACTGGCGACGTAGCTCCTCGCGACGAGACCGAGGTACATATTTCTCTAGAAAGAGAGTAGAGAACTGCTGCCATGTGAGAGGTGCTGCTCTTGCAGGCCTACGCCTCTCAAACTCCTCCCACCAATCAAATGCGGGACCAGTGAACTGAAATGTAGTAAATGAAACTCCGCTGGACTCGAGAATACCAGCCGTACGCAGCATCTTCTGACACTTATCCAAGAAACCCTGGGCATCCTCGCCCTCAACGCCACTGAAATGGGGTGGCTGAAGTCTACCAAATCTCTCAAGACGACGCTGCTCGTCCTCGGGCATAACCTGAACCATATGCTCTGGAGCTGGAGCTGGTGCGGCTGGAGGAATAACCGGTGCAACCACCTGAGCGGGGACAACCTCTGGCATCTGAAGTCCCTGAACAACCGGATCAGGTGTGCGAGCTGCAGGGGTCTGCTGACCACCCCCTAACTGAGATGTCGCTACGGTGGCGGTAGCTGAAACTACCTGAGCCAAACCGGAACATACTGATAATATCTGAGCAAGAGTCTCCTTAAGACCAGGAATAGCAATAGATACAGTCTGGCCCTGAACTGGGGCTGCTGGAGCATCAACCACTGGGGGCTGCTCCTGAACTGGTACAACAGGCGGGTCAGCTGGCACTGCCTCAGCCGCCCTACCTCTAACTCTAGCACGACCGCGCCCACGGCCTCTAACAGGTGGCAATGGAGGTCGTCCACCTCGTCATGATGCTCGCGTTCTCGCCATCTGCGAGAGAGTAGAATATAGAAGTTCAGTTCTCAGAACAACAAGATCGCACGACAGAGTTCAAGAAAAGTGAAGTTTTCCTAAAGGTTCGCAGCCTCCCGAGGATAAGTACAGGCGTCCCCGTACCGATCCACAAGACTCTACTAACCGGCTCAAGACTCGTGAGGCCTAGTAAACCTAGGCTCTGATACCAACTTGTCACGACCCCAAATCCGGTCGTGATGGCGCCCAGCACATTGCTAAGCCAGCCTGACCGATCAATATTAACAACGGAGCTAGAAGCTCTCTTTAACCCATTTAAGCATTTCAAAATATGAAAACAATAGCGATACCAATAACGAAAACGGGAAAACCAAGTCCCATAATACATCAACTCCCATAGACCAAGGGTCAAGAGTCATGAGCCTCTATTGAACATGAGTATAAAAGGTTTACAAGAATACCAAGTGCGGAAAGAAATGTCAATACAAAATCAAAAGACAGTAGGAAGGAATATCGGGTCCTGCGGACTCTGCAGCTACCTCGAATATCCACAAACGTCGCCTCGCACAGCTACTGGATCACTGCCGAGAGGTACCTGGATCTGCACACAAGGTGCAGGGAGTAAAATGAGTACTGCCAGACTCAGTGGTAATAAACAAGGGTAAGACAACGCAGATAAGAAATCCGCAATAAAGCACTATGTAAAGCTATAATCGGCTACCCTGTCATAGAATCAATCTTCACTGTACCTGTTCCAACAAATACCAATAAATAGCATAACGGCTAGCAGATGTAGCTAAATGCAATGCAATGCATGATATGACCGCTACGGCGTGTAGCCCGACTCCAATTTTGGGTACCCGTGCTCACTGTGGGGGTTCAGACTCCGGAGGGGCTCCTACAGCCCAAGCACATCTCATAGAGATATCACTGCGGCGTGCAGTCCGATCCAACATATATCTTGCTGCGGCGTGCAGCCCGATCCACTACTAGTCAGCTAATATGCAGATACAGCCTCGCAGGCTCAAAAGTAGTTTTTGAAAACTCTTTTATCATTTTTCAGTTGGAAAACGGTAATATCAAGTTCCAGAGATTGGAATTTGCATAATAACAAAAATAGCTGCGGACTAGTAGTAAACTAGCATGTCTATGTGATAAGACAATGATAACGATCCTCGCGGGATCCAATAACTGGCTCACAGCCCACATGTATAATCAACCGCCCGAGATGGGGGTTCCTCGGCTCAAGAGTGGCCATTTTCACAATATATATATATACAACCATCCGAGAAGGAGGTTCGACGGCTCTAGAATAACCAATAATATAATATCAACAGGTTGGACTAATATGTAGTCTCCAATTCATGATCGACCCCGCACTCTCAAGAGTGTGCGTGTCTCGCCGCTATACGGCGTCACAAAGTGGTATACCGGGGTTTCGAACCCGCTGGTCATCACCCACATCTATTACTCACCTCAATACAGCGCGACGACTATTCCGCAATGCCCTTGCCACGAGAATCAAGCTCCGCACGCGTAGAATCTGATCAAATACGGTAGAAATACAACAAATTAGGCCAATGGGACGACACCCAATCAATACAACTCAATTTACATCAAAATTCCCAAAGTTGTCAAAACCCGAGCCCCGGGCCCACATTCCGAAAATTTACGAAATTCACATTTCTGGAACCCTCGTCTCAATACGAGTCTAAGCATATCAATTTTACCAAAATCGGACTCCATTTGCCTACTCAAATCCTTGTTTTTCTTCAATTTAGGCTTAGGGCTCAAACCCACAATTAATCTTCCATTTACAGGGAATTAACCAAGGATTTCATGTTAAAATGATGTAATTAAGCCACAAAACTTACCTCCAACGAAACCCCGATGATTTCCCAGCAATCTCCCGTCAATTTCTCCTCTTGGAACTCAAAAATGGAGTTTTGGGTTAATGAACCCGTATGTGAAATGTTCTGTAATTAAATTCACTGCCAGAGCAATTTGCTCTACGCGTTCGCGACGCCTATCACGCGTCCGCGAAGCTCTGCCCAAAATACCCTTCGCGAACGCGACCCACCTTCACGCGTCCGCGAAGGTCAACTTCCCAGCTCCGGATTTTTACTCTACGCGAACGCGACGTGAAGCCACGCGTCCGCGATGCCTTACCTTTTCCTCTTGCGCGAACGCGATCCAACCCATCGCGAACGCGATGACCAACTGGCCCCAACCTACGCGAACGCGTTACTGCTCTCGCGAACGCGATGCCTTACTGACCTGGCCTTCGCGAACGCGGGATCCTCCTTCGCGAACGCGAAGGCTTATTTTATGCCCAGTGATCTGCAATTTACAGCAGATCACTTCTTGCTTCCAAATGCCGGATGATGGTCCGGATTCACCCCGAGGCCCCCGGGACCTCAACGAAAACCACCAACATACCCCAAAACACTATACGAACTTGTTCCAATCATAAAAACACCATCCTAAACATCAAAATCACCAATTACACACGGATTCAAGCCTAAATTTCTTAAAACATTCCAAATTACACATTCAATCAAAAACCCGACCAAACGACGTCCGAATGACCTGAAATTTTGCAGGCACATCCAAGATCACCTAACGAAGCTACTGCAACTGTCGGAATTCCATTCCGACCCCCGGATCAAAATCTCACCTACCGTTCGGATTTCGCCAAAATTCAACCTTAGCCAATTCAAGCCTATTTCTACACCGGGCCTCCAAATTCAATTCCGATCGCTCCCCTAAGTCACAAATCACCTTCCGGAACTAACCGAATCATCAGAATCCGATTCCGAGCCCTCTAACCAAATAGTCAACTCCGGGTTGACTTTCCTTATTCAAGTTTCCTTCACAAAGGCTATATGCCTCATTTTCAATCCAATTCACTCCAAACTCACCCGATAGGCTTTAACACTGATATAAAATCATAAAACATGTATTTACAACATAACGGGGTGGTAATTACCGTGACGACGGGCCGGGTCGTCACAATATATTACACATACTTTTAAAAGTATGTCAAATACTCATTCTATATGATTTAGTGGGCTTATCCTTTTAAGGCCTCCAAAACCACTTCTAATTTTCGATGTGGGAAACTCATACAACATATGTCTTACAAAGTTTTAAAAAAAAATGATTTTTAAAAGTTGCGGTCTTAAAAGTTTAAGGGGTAAAAGGTTTGTGGGGTCATGTCATTTATTTGGCTATAAAAACTTTCCATTAAGAGTAAAATGGTAAAATGAAGAGTTTAAAGTTGAATTATTTCCAAATTTAAAATATATTATTTATTTTGGAACGAACTATAAAGGAAAATTCTTCATTTAATATAAAACGGGGAAGTACTAAACGGGGGAGTATTATCAACCTTAATTCCCTCGATCCCTATACCTGAGATTAGGTACTATATTTGAATCAATAGAGAACTTATTTTTCTGCATGAATGGATTTTATTCCATTCCAAATCTTTTTCGATACCTTCCACGAAAATCTGAAGAGGTTTCACTAAAATATTATCCAGATTGTGAGAATATATATACTTTTTCCGTAATTACTTTCCTATTAGTGACCAAATACCAATAAACATTTCCTGGAAACATATCATCCGTGATAGACAATTTTCCATAAATTATTTCACATAGAAAAGATGACTTCTATTATAAAAGGAATTTTTACCCCCTATAGAAAATCTTAGTACCATATTTATCAATCATACATACCATTTTAAAATCATATAAATACTCTTTATTCTTTATAGCAAAAAATTTTGATATAGTTACATCATACAATTAAGGCACCATATATGCTAACTATTATTTTTTCTCTTCCTTTTTATATTTTCTCCCACATAATTATCGCGTATCTGCAAACCCCAATACAATCACTCTCTGTTTGCATACAACCAAGCTCTCTTCTCCCATAAACCCTAATTTGTTACCCAAATTCTCAACATCAAACAATAACACATCGTGAGAGGAGAATTTGCAGAACGGCAGCAATATGAACAAAAAAAAAAGACAGGAAAACCTAAAGGAGATCGGTGTTGTTGGGAAAATGATAAAATAAAGAGACAAAAAGTTAACACTTACATATGGGTACACGAACACTTTCAGTTGTATTCGAATGTATTCTTTAGTTGTATTCACTTGTATTCAGGTTTAATCAATTGTATTTAACTATTTTATTTAGCAGTAGTTAATTGTATTCAAGTGTTTTATACAACTGTATTCAGTTACATTCAAATACTTTATTCAGCATAAGTTAGTTGTATTTTGTTGCATTCAAGAGTTTATTCAGTTGTAATTTTGTTCTATTCAAGTATTTCATTCAGATGAATTAAGGTATATTTTGGTGTATTCAACTATATTATTCATATGTATTTCTCTTTATTCAGCTATACTTTGTTATGTATATTTCAAATACATATTAATGAGGGATCGTTTTAGTTCGTTTAGTTAAATTAGGTGAATATCATGTAATTTTATTTCCTTACGTTTTTAGTGCAGATATATTACTGTATTTAATATTAATGTCACTTGAATACAACTAAATACATGTCAAACTTAGCTGGATTCCATATTTTATGCCACTATTTTTTGTTGTATTAATGAATACAACAACTTAAATACATGAAATACATTGTATAAAAATATAAAAGGTATACATAATAGGTAATATAACAAAAAGGTACCTATAAATAGCTAATTATACAAAAAAATGGTGTTTTATGAAAAATTCCCATCATAAAACACACTTGATTCAGAAATAGCGACATTCACCGGTTGGTACGAGCTTAAGGACCAATAATATCTTCACATTCTTTTGGAAGATACAAGTACACTGACATACTGAAAGGACCTTATATATTGAGAAAACTACCCTCTATAGCCCCTCAAAATTTTAATAGCCCATGTTTTGACCCACTTTCAAAAAATGGCCATTCGGCCTAAACATATTGCATATACTGGCCGAATAGAATGAGTATGACAATACAAGTGCTTGTAGCTAAGTGGGTAGAGCGCCTATTTCCTAAGCAGATGGTCGCAGGTTCGACCCCTACCTAGCGCAATGGAGAAATTTTTTTTTGCAATGTATAAATATTGTATCCTAAGTTCGATAGTGTATCATTGGTGTACATTGAGCCTATCTCAACTACGCTTGTGTATCTAAAGTGTATATATTTGTGTATCCCAAATATAACTTGTATCGTGAATGTATAATCTGTCTAAAAATGTATAAAAATTGTGTATAATGTGTATTTTCTAGTATTTTGGAGTGTATCATGTATTTTTGTATAGTGACAGTCGTTTTGTATATATTTTGTATAGTAACATCTATTTTGTATATTTTTTGTATAGTGACAATCTATTTTGTATATTTTTTGTATAGTTACATCTATTTTATATATATTTTGTATAGTTACATCTATTTTATATATTTGTTGTATAGTGACAATCTATTTTGTATAATACCAATTTATATTGTATAGTGATAATCTATTTGTTGATTTTGTTAATTTTGTCGATTTTGTATAAATTTCACAATTTAAGAACGAAATCTCAAATGTATCAAGCTGATTGTAGGCAACAATTGTGCAAAAACTTTGAATTTCAGCGTGAATTTTTGGGAGCTCTTCTCTGGGTTTAAACTTCATAAACCCTAGAATTTTTTTCAGAAAATGAATAATTAGGCAGCTTTTTGGAGGTTGAAGATCTCATACTGAAACCATGAATTTAGGAGAGAAAATCGTTTTCTCCTTCTTTCCTTTTCGTTTCCGTTGAATCGTATAAGTTGCAGCTTTTTCAATTGCTAGCATTTGTTATTTTTTTAGGCTATTACTTGTAAGTGGTTATTTTGTGGCTATCAGCTGATATAAGTTTGACCCTAGTGACTACAAATGAATTTTTCTCTTATATATTGGTTAAACTTATAAAAATTGGCCCAAAACTATTAAGATATCAATAAAGATAAAAATTGCACGGGGCGCTCTATTTGGTTGCCCCCATTTAATGTATACTTACTTTTTTTTTAAAGTTTGAATTTGTATTCACTTTTTAAACAACTCCAACCCTATTTCTCCTCATCCTTCTTCTTCTTCTTCTTCTTCTTCTTCTGTTGGTGCTGGCTATGAAACTTCAGTTCATGAGATGATTGTCATAAATATATTTATCAGATTATTTTAAAATAAATTATAACTAATTACGTAAGTTAGTAGCCAATAATTTGTGAATATTTATGCGTACGGGAAGTTTAAAGTTTAGTGATTCTTTTCATGATAATTCTATTCTTTTCGCGTTTGTTGTTTCCAAAACTGATGATTTAGACACTGTTGGCAATCTGATTATTTTATAGTAGTAGTACACTATGAAACAATAATGTGATTATTTATCTAGTATGGTAGAAAGCTTTTTCAAAAATTCAACTTATATACTGCTAGAGTTTTACAAATGAACTAAATAACTTCAACATCTTCTGCTGAAACTTTTGAAAAAACTTTATGACAAAACTAATGAATGTAGGACAAAAAAACTTTAGCTTATTTAGTGCAGAAGTTTTTAAAAATGGACTAAATAACTTTAGCATCTTCTGCTGAAGTTTCTGAAAAATCTTAGTGACAAAACTAATAAATCCAGGACAAAAAAACTTTAACTTATTTAGTGCTGAAGTTTTTACAAATGAACTAAATACTGTCACGACCCGAGTTTTTCCACTCTCAGGAGTTGTGATGGCACCTGCTAATATGAGTTAGGCAAACCAATTATTAATAATTTACCTTTTTACCAATTTATTCTCTTTAACAGTATATAAAACAATCACGGGTAAATAGTGGAAATTTGGAAAGGGCGAAAGAAAACAACAAAACACCTGAACATGTATCTATTACAACAGTTTAAGCCTCAATCACCTAGAACTGGTGTCACAGTACTACAAATGATCTAAGACTGCTAAATACAAGGCCTAAACATAAAAGACACACTATTTCTGAAGCAAAGAGATGAAACAAGAAATAAAGGATAGATGACACGCTAGGGCTTGCGGACGCCTGCAGGTCTACCTTGGATCTCCGCATGGACTGAAGGTAGCCTATAAACTACGGTCAAGGAGCTGCTCCGAAAACTATACATAGTGCAGAGTGTAGTATTAGCACAACGACCCCATGATCTGCTAAGTGCCTGACCTAACTTCAGTAAAGTATTGATGATGCTAGGACCAGAATACCAAATAAACTTGTGCGGTTATATAATATACAATGGAAGGTAAAGTAGGAATAAACAAGTAAAGATGGGAGGGGAAAAGTATGCTTCGGGGAATAATAGGTAAAAACAGAATATCAAGAGAATTATAAAGGAACAAAAAATCCAACTACTAACAAGCATTAGGGAAACAAAAGCAAAGTTCACTTTTATTTCACATCTTGTTGCAGGCGTGCAATCCGCTCCCATTTCATGTATTTCGTTGAGAGCGTGCAATTCGACCTCATATCATATATCTTGTGGCAGGTGTGCCACCCCTCTCCCATTTTAGTTATCTCGTTGCAGGTGTGCCACCCGCTCCCATTTTATTTATCTCGTGGCAGGTGTGCCACCGGCTCCCTTTTCATTTATCTCGTTGCAGGTGTGCTACCGACTCCCATTTCATTTATCTTGTAGAAGGCGTGCTAACCGCTCTTATTTCACTTATCTTGTGGCAGACCTGCTAACCGTTCCTAGTTACAAATCAACAACTACCAAAAAGAATTCCAACAAGGGAACAATAATAATATAACAACATCCCAACGAGGGAACAATAATATTTCAACAACGTCCCAATCAGGGAACAATAATATCAAAACAAATATTCCGGCAAGGGAACAATGATGATAGTAATACGTGAAGCACATTAAACCACAATAGAGTCATTACAATTATAATACAATACTCAAGGGCATGCTTGACACTGATGTATAGATACTCGTCACCATGCCTATACGTTGTACTCCACAATTAACACATAGAAAATAAGACACGACTCCTAATACCTCAAGCTAAGGTTAGACCAAACACTTACCTCGATGCCACGAAAATAATTCACGTCTCAATTATCGCTTTACCCCCTGATTCAACCAACAATATGCTCGTATCTAATCACAAGTTACTTAATTACATCAATAATCGCCAAATGAATCAACTGCAGAAAATACTTTCCAAAGGTTTATCCAAAAAGTCAAAATTTGCCCATGGGCCTACATGGTCAAAACCCGGGGTTCGAACCAAAACCAATTACTCAGTCCCCCACGAACACAAATATATAATTTGTTTTGAAATCAGACCTCAAATCGAGGTCCAAATCCCAATTTTTGAAAAACTTAGGTGTCACGACCCAAACCCGATCGTGATGCGCCCAACCCTAAAGCTAGGCAAGCCTGACCAACAATCGCTCACAAATCAATCTTAAACCTCACAACCGACAATTTAAGGAGACTATAATAGTTTAGAATAATAATCCAATATTTATAGAGGAATAATGCTAAGAAATTTCAAAATATGATAAAACACTCTCAAAAGATCTAGGGTCACGAGTCTAGAGCCTCTAAACAAAACTGGATATCAATATCTGAATGAAATACTCAAGTCTGAAAATATATATGTAAATAAAACTGGGATAAGAAGATTAGTCAGGTCATGCGAACGCCAGCAGCTACCTCAACAACTCGGATAACTCTGAATAAACGGAACAGCTCGGCTAAACCTCTGGCATACCTGAATCTGCACATAAATGTGCAGGGAGTAGGGGTGAGTACTAAGTACTCAGTGAGTAAAAAGCATATAAAATGTCTGAAGATAAAAAATCCACGAAATGCCACAAAGTAAAGCTAAAACAAACAGTCTGACACCTTACTACGAACCAACAACAATAGGTAATAACAACTAGAACAAGTAAATAATAATGCATGAATGTAATGCAATGCAATGCACATGACCGCTACAGCGCGTAGCTCGATCCATTTAACGTCGACGACGCTCACTAGGGGAATGTACAGACTCCAGGATGGCTCCTTAAGCCCAAGCACAATATAATCATATCATTCGTTGCGGCATGCAGCCCGATCCATACTCGGTCCACAATATACATATGAGTCACATAACAGTTTCAATTTATTAATTTCTAGTTTCCAATTCATTAATAAGGAAAATACTTTGGTTACTTAATTTTCAGGAAAAAAGTGACTTAGCATTTCATAATAGTTATTAAACACAGGACTGAGATAAATGATTTTACAAATCATGCTATCACAATGATATCTATCCCCTAAGGATACTATAGGTCGGCACCAGGCCCCAAACATGGCATAAAACCCATATATAGTCAACATAGAGTGCGTTTCAATCACAAATAAAGAGTTATTTTTGTTCAGGATGGACCAAATCACAATCTCCAGTCATAACCAATCCCCCACTTGCCATAGGATGCGAGTCACGCTCTAAATAGCGTCATAATGTAATAAGCCATGGTTTCAAACCCTCAGGCTATCATATATATGCCTTTTCCTTTCGTATCGACCTCCTCGCGCATCGAATATAGTCAAACCACAACGAATACATACATATGGGTAAAAGAAATATTACCCAACCAAAAATACTTGAAAAGTACTAAAATTCACGAAGTTGATAAAATTCGAGCCCTGGGCCTGCTTCTCAAATAATTATGAAAATCATACCAATGGATTCCTCGTCTCGCCAAGAGTCCGTACATATAAAGTTCATCAAAATCGGAGTCTGTTTGCCCCTCAAATTCTAACTTTACACATTCTTAGGTTTCAAGCCCTAATCTCCATTTTTACCCCTAAAATCCTTGGTTTTTCAGTGTTTAATCTATGTTTTTACATCATAACAACATAATCCGAGTCTAAGAACTCTTACCTGATGAAATCCCACGAATTATCTATAAAAATAATTGTCTCAGAAGCTTCTTCCCGTTCCAAAATTGGAAGAAAACTCGACCTGCTCATTATAGGTATACTGTTCACGCGTTTTACTGCTCCCAATGGATTACTTGTGAAATTATAATGAATTTAGGCTTTTGAATCACTCAATTTGACCTTATAATGAACGAGATATGTAGGTTTTAAGATTTGCAAATAATGCAAATTTTTAATACGCCGTCAGGGGCAATTTCGTCATTAATTTGTAAATCCGGGCAACCTTAGTAAAATGACCATACAATCCTCATACGATGTCCAAATTTGATGATTCTTTTTGCTATGGGTCCGTAGTTACGATACAGATCTAATACGTCATTCAAAACAGTAATCGGAGCTCATTTGTTTAATATAGTACCCCTTTATGTCCAAAGATATGACATTGAAACATCAAATAAGAGCGTGATCACAACCCGAAACACGCCCGAGGCCCCCGGGACCTCAACCAAAGGCACCAATATATCCCAAAATATCATCCAAACTTGTTCCAATCATCAAAACACATCTAACAACACTGAAATCATCAATTCACATCGGATTCAAGCCTAAGTTCTTCAAAAACTTCCGAAACACGCATTCGATCAAAAACCCAACCAAACGACGTCCAAATGACCTTAAATATTGCACACACATCATAAATCACATATCGAAACTACAAAAACTCTCGAAATTCCATTTTGACCTTCAAATCAAAATCTCACCTATCAATCGGAATTCGCCAAAATTCAACCTTAGCCAATTCAGGCCTAATTCTACACCAGACCTCGAAATTCAACTCTAATAGCACTACTAAGTCACATATTATCCCCCGAAACTAGCCGAATCATCGGAAACCCATTCTGAGCCTTCTATCTCATAAGTTGACATTCGGTTGACTTTTTCGAACAAACCTTCTCATAAAGAGACTTATTGTCTCATTTCTACCCGAACTCTATCTGAATTACTTAAAATTCTCCAAACACATATAACGAAACTTATAGAAGCATAAAATGGGGAAAACGGGGTGGTAACTCCCGTGACGACGGGTCGGGTCATTACATCCTCCCCAACTTAAACAAACGCTCGTCCTCGAGCGTATCGAGTGTTGTTCTAGAAGCCAACCAATAGCTGGATGATCTTACTAACCATATACCCAGGGTGATCCCTCGTCACCCTATCTCGCATAGACCCGATAACACAATACAACCGAACTTTCACGGTCCATTTAATCCAGAAACCAAACCATCAAACCACGTCGCACTTTTCGAAAATCATACACAAGATCAGAAATTCACATCTGAACTCAAAGTAAGCCCGAACCAGCTGTAATAACCCGTACTTGCACCCTCGGGTGAAAACATAAGATATACCGCCTAAACCAAACACTTGGAATCATAACTTCTATTCACAGTAGTTGTCCTCAGCAAGACCTCTTATTAGCTAAAGCCTTATTCCCACACTTTCCTATACTGCTAATGATGAATGAAACACGCTATAAATCGTAATTATCTCTCAGATCAACCATTCCTGAAACCACTTCCCTTGACTGATATCACAACAAATTTTTGGGTAAAACCTCGATATTATCTTACTAACAATATGAGATCAACTTTGTTCGTATTCATTAATGAACCCAACGATCACCTCAACACAGGCCTAAGCCATAACTTGCATAGTACAGACAACAGTAAGAAACAATCTGAACACACTCAAATCATTAAAAATGACTCAAATGAAAGAGTTGTACCTCAAGCTCATCAATGCCATTACAATACAATGCTGAGACCCCATTTCACATCATAGAAATAAAATGTCTAAATCTACCCCGAAATGTCATAACTCCCGTAGCCTCGCTACAATGCGCGATTCTATCCCAACACTGTTACACTTGAAGCACCTCAAGCCGCTATGCTCAAAATCAACAACCACACATATTTGATGTCTGAAACCAGCGCAATTCATTACACCCATAGTGAAACAGAGAACACACGACACACAACCCGATAGACTGTAACCAATGCTCCTTACACTGAGCAACACTCAATTACTCTCCCCGCTCGACTTTCTCTATGAATTCTCAATGGAACCGTACCACATGTGCCCATAACTAACAAATCACAATGTCTCACAACATTGAAAAACAACTCATAGCTTTCCTCAGATCACTAATAAGCTCAATAACGGTAGAATCAACCTATTCCTCAACAGTACAACTCAGGGTCAACCAAGCTAACTCAAGCTAAATGCATAGCCATATTGGCCTGCCAATGAACTCGGTACCAAGAAGCCTAAAAATGTTTCTTCCACTTCTATAATCCTGCCAAAGGCACCAAATAAATACTGAAATCCACAATCTAACCCGGTTACATGCCCGGCCACACGAAACGCATCCGAAAATTCCTTCAATAATGGAACGGGATCAAAGATAGCAACCTATGCACTGACATCTATCACAAATGCCCAATTAAGAAAGTACTCCTTCCCAGCTGTCCGCTGGTTCTTTGAAATATAAATCACTTTGCTAAAACATATTCTAATTCACTTCACCACTTAACCCGTGGCATTTCTGGCGTAGCCCCTAATGCAATAGTTCAAAATCACCCAATATTACGACAACCAGTCCGAATTTCAACATCACATCCACAATATAACATGCCAACGAATAAAGATCCGCCAGTACAATATAGCTTGTACATCAGAACTCCATATAACACACAAATCATCATACCTGATCCCAGTTTCCACCGTGCGAATACATGCACCCATTTGATACCTAATCATTCCATTACAGATAATCAATATTTACCTGTGTTACAAAGCAAACCCGAATACCACTAGTGGATCCAACAATAACATGCTGCAATACTACTGAAATTTAATCGGTTTAATCACATTACCTTTTTTTGAAACGTATACTCGCGTCAAATCATTTCCACTTAGCAATATCATCTTTCCTAATCATCTGAAGCTATCTTATCTAAGCGCTTAGATGGAATCACTACGCATCCCATGCTCTGTATGACATACACATGCCTTGTGTAAATTCTTACAACACTGACACAATATATGAGAGATGTATACATTCTTAGCCACCGCCGAGACAACAATTCATTAGTTTTATACTCTTGGCGAGAACTATTACCTTATTCTGAACCAAACAATGGTCTTATCTCTTTACTTTACTTCATATGCTCAGATTGCGCCGATATGGAATTCAATGATCTCATCTCACCCAGTACGAACTGATCGGGCAATAACCCACTTCGGACATAATTAAATGTCGCATATGATGCCCTAATGTGCCAATAGGCTACCTATTCGAATGCGGTACTAAAGAAAACGAGCTCTGGAAGGAATTATCAAATCCTACGCACTAATACAGACTTTCCCTGGAAAACAGGAAGCAAGGAATACAAAGATGGCACATAGAAAACTATACTCGATATGACACTATTGCAGCGTGCAACCCGATGCAGATAACATACCCGTGGTGGCGTGCACATAGATCTCACATAAGGAGATGCACATCGAGCCAAATTTGCTCTTTACAATATAATACCGAGTATCAGTTGTTCGCATGCTAAGTGCATAATAATATCTCTAAGGGATATATAACGATAAGCTACAAAACTTAAGCACAACTGAGGTGTGATGTACAATCTGAATCTCATGAGTCAAGATGCTCATATAACGTCATTCCTACGTGAATTATTAACATATAGCGATTTCTCAAGCCGTCTCACAACTCACCCAGCGCAATTCATCACTAAGAGAAATATTTGACAAAGAAACATAAACCTAACTACTCCTCCATGAGGACCGCGTTACAAAAAGGCACACATCTGGCATGATAAAGAGCCATTATTCACATTAAATCTATCCACCGACTTCAAGACAATTCTGATTACATTGAACTAGTCTAATAACCTTTCAAGGGTCCATAATAACTCCCTTTTTCTCATAACACACAAGAGCAGCCATTATAATTGGAGTAATCCTCCCTAATTCACAACCCAATAGGCCAAGTGCCCTCCAGGCATGAATTCCTCAATTTAACGACACTATCACAACCTTCATACTTGGTTTACATCTTTAATCAGTCAAGTGACTGCATGCCACACTTATATAATCTTCCAGTGGGACACACTCCCACAACCTACCACAATAATATTTGGGGCATACCACCAAACCACCAGTCGCACTAACGCTGAAGAGCGATCAAGAACCATTAACCAGGACACAACACCGCTCTCAGGTGACGTTGAAGACAATACTAATTTATCTTAACCATCGAAACATCTTTCCTGCTCATCTGATCTCTTGACATCTTATCAAAAAATTTCCTTCACTAGTGCCGTTCTCGGCTCAATTTCTGCAACCAGAACTGGTTCGCCAGTATACTTTAAGACAGAACCAACATAGCACATAACTATACAATCAGCTAATCAACAACAACCTCCCCAACTTAGCTAGAAGCTATATATCACAACTTACTATA
Source organism: Nicotiana noctiflora (assembly GCA_032618575.1). Classification (NCBI taxonomy): domain Eukaryota; kingdom Viridiplantae; phylum Streptophyta; class Magnoliopsida; order Solanales; family Solanaceae; genus Nicotiana; species Nicotiana noctiflora. The sequence continues at coordinate 377,496 of JASVEL010002398.1, read as the reverse complement.
CGCGTATGCTCCATTGCTATCGTAATACCATAGTGAGATTAAATCATCTGGAATTCTAACTCTTCCGCATTTGCTTGCATTCACTCACATAAAAGTTAAGACTACACTCTAGGCGACCAAATTTTTACAAAGTCCCAAATTTTTTAAGAATTTCGGCAGAGTTTTGTTTGTAATTGGGCCTATCCACTTGCCATAGAATCACCAAAACCATCTTAACAACACGGCTACAACTTGAAAAAATATCACAATATATATATCAAAACATTAATCTCAATACTACCTGTATTATATTATCAAATTTGATACATGGACATGCGTTGCACCTATTTGAATTATGACACATAGAAAATACCTTCCACCGACATACACATAATACATCCAATTTAGTCCGTTACTCATATATGTCACGCCCCAAATCGAGGGACATGACCAGCGCCTGACCGGGTAGCCCCAGTCAAGCGGACCTGGGTGCTTTTCATTCCCACGCGTTACCCCTGTGTTGATTATTTCTCATTAACCAAATATCTTACCAATTATAACTGATTTCACAACATGCAAACATAACCATGCAAGTGATTCATTAACGAGTTTACAATTTTTACATCGCTCGACATAATATATACATAAGATTGGAATCCCATAGTTTACATATCTACAGAGCCTCTACGATACAAAAAGGAATACAATACCCGGCAACAAGGCTCCGTCTATACCTTACAAAACCAAAATGAAGTCTAAACAAAAGTGGCGTGAACCACACAAGACCCCGAGGAAGAAAAGGGGCTCACCAAAACGGGCAGTGGAAGGTGAAGGATACTACTGCCGATGAGCTGAAGTGCCTGCTACTGATCCACCTACAATCATAACACGAATGTAGCGTCCCCGGCAAAAGGGACGTCAGTACACTTGAATTGTACTGGTATGTATGGACAAACTTTGTCCCAAGTAAACTCAAGCCATTAAACAAGAATCACGATGACAAGACAACCAATAAATTACATCAAGATTCAATTAAGACAGGTATCCATGTTTTCCACCTTTTACTCATTTCATATAAGTCTCAACACAAAGCACGTTTAAGGTCAACAAATAGAACCACAACCAATCAACCACATAAATCGCAAGTAGTCAAACAAATGGCCAATCAATGCCCCACAGGTTGCAAACTCTCCTGATGTCTCCTTTCACAATTTCATATCAATGATTTCATATCAATTTCATTAGCGATTTCGATCGCTTTCCATCCTTATTACCTCGTCCACCACTATTACCTCGGCCACCCTTATCACCCCAACCCACACGTTATTTCTTCATGTTGCGGCGCGCAACCCGATCCCACCGTACAGTTTCAAACACAATAATCACAAATAACAGATAAGGCACTATACACAATTACAACAAGTTCAAATAAACAACTTACAAATTGGTTCATGTTCTCAATTACTTCTCAAACAATAACATCACCAAGTTACAATGTTTCCAAAATCGAGAATGTTTATACTGTTATGTTCAACAACTTACCACACCTCAAATGTTTCGTTTCTTTTCCACAAGGTACCATATATGCCATCATAACCATTATTCACAATTCATTACTATATTTCACTCTCATTTGTCTTCCGGTTCATATCTCATACTACATCACTCATGGTTCAACAGCAAATTTGACTATCCAACCACAACATCAAGAATTTCACACAATTTGTCAAATTAACACAAACCACACAAATTTCACACATATGGGCGATTTTACAAGAATCAAAATTGGCCATACATACCTGGTATCGAGTTTTCTTCTTTTAACTTCCTACTTTATGCTTACCCAAGCTATCCTATCTTTGCCGACCTTGTTTCGCAGGTTCTTACGCCTATTCACTTCATTTTTAGTAAAAATCAAGTTCAATAATCATGCATGAGTGTAAAATTCCAGTTTCAAAAGCTATTATATGCAATCCTTTCTTTACCCATTTTAAAACTGAAAATTAGAGAAAATATTTAGGGTTTTTACCTTGAAATGATTTGGGGAAGTTGAATCTTTGCCCTAGAATCCTTTGGACTAAATGGTTGGAACAATCTTTGAGGATGAAAGACTTCTCTCTCTAAAACCCCTCTCTTCTCTCTCTAATTTTGGTAAGAATATATGATAAAATGAAGGAGAAAGGTGTTATATTAAAGAAGTGGTCGGGTCGAATTTTATAAAATTCCTGGGCCGGGTCAATTCTGCGGTCGCACATGCCCTAGAAAGGCTACGGACTCCAACCAAAACTCACATTTTGAGAACTTGGCATACAATTGATGTTGAAGAAGGGTCTGCAATGCTGCTCTGAGGTGAATGGCATGATCTTCCCTGCTCCGAGAGTAGATGAGGATGTCGTCAAATGAATACAATCACAAAGGAATCTAGGAATGGCTTGAAAACCCAATTCATAAGGTCCATGAAAGCTGCTGGGGCATTAGTTAGCCCAAAAGACATGACCAAAAACTCGAAGTGACCATAACGAGTTCTGAAGGCGTTCTTAGGAATATCCTGCTCCCTGATCTTCAACTGGTGGTACCTGGACAGTAAATCGATTTTTGAGAAGAAATTTGCTCCCTGCAATTGGTCAAACAAATCATCCACTCGAGGCAAAGGATATTTATTCTTGATGGTAACTTTGTTGAGCTGCCGATAATCAATACACATTCGAAGTGACCCATCCTTATTTCTGACAAAGAGAACCGGAGCACCCCACGGCGACAGACTCGGTCATATGAACCCTTTCTCTAATAAATCCCTCAGCTGCTCATTTAACTCCCTTAACTCTGCTGGCGCCATTCTGTATGGTGGAATGGATATTGGCTAAGTATCTGGCAATACATCGATCCCAAAATCAATCTCCCTATCCGGCGGGATGCCTGGAAGCTCATCCGGAAACACTTCAGGAAATTTATTCACAGTTGGCACGAACTCGAGGGTAGGCACCTCTGAGGTGGTGTACGTTACCCGAACCAAGTGATAAATACACCCATTCTTAATCATCTTCGAAGACTTAAGGTAGGAAATAAACCTACCCCTTGGCACTACACAATTTCCTCTCCATTTAATAACTGGATCGTTAGGGAACTCGAGCCTCATAACTCTCGTCCGACAGTCAAGCTTGGCAAAGCATGGATAGAGCCAATCCATCCCCATAATTACATCAAAATCAACCGTCCCAAGCTCAATAAGATCAGTTGTGGTAACACGACCACTCACCGTAACAACACAATATCTATAGACTCGTGAGGCTGTAATAGAATCTCCAATCTGAGTCGACATAGAGAATGGCTCATGAAGCTGTTCGGGTTCTATCCCAAAACTTGAAGCAATGAACGGAGTAACATAAGACAAGGAGGACCCCGGATATAACAATCAATAGTCTGAACAGACAAGATACCTGTAACAACATCTGGAGAAGCCTCGGCATTCTGGCGGCCACTCAATGCATATAATTGACTAGGTCCACCCCTACCATGAGTTCCACCCCTAGTTGCACCACGCCCTGCTGATGCTGGAGGATGCGCCGATGATGTAGCAGCCGAAGAACCGGATGACTGAGCAGATCCCCTACCCATACCTTGACTGGGTGCATGGCAGTCCCGCTGAATGTGACCTCTCACCCCGCACCTGAAGCACAACGGGATGTCAAGGTAGCAGGTCTCTATATGAAATCTCCCACACTTGGGGCATGTAGGTCTCCCCTGCTGCTGGGACCTCACCCCAAGACGACCAGACTGACGAGACCTCCTGCTGTCTGAACCGGGTCTCAAATGACTACCCTGCTGATGACTGTGCACAGATGGCGGTGCACTCGCGGAGGACTGAGCATATGTCTGTGATGGCCCTGATGACCCTCTCCCTGGAAGTGATCTCCCTGAATGACCCATTGACCGGGCCCTGCTGCTACTTTCTCTTTCTGCACGAATCTTCAATTTCCTGGCTTCTGTGGCCCGAGAAAACCCCACGATCCTCCCATAGTTCATATCTGAGTGCAAAGCTGCTGTGGCAGCCTCATTCACTACCAAAGGGCTAAGGCCCTGAACAAACCGTCGAACCCGGGCATCCATGGTCGACACTAAATGAGGAGCGTACTTGGACAACCTTACGAACTCCATGTGATACTCCCAAAAACTCATACTACCCTATGTGAGGACCTCGAACTCAGTGGCACGGGCTGCCATTGTCTCAGCAGGCAAGAAGTGGTCCATGAATGCATCCATGAACTCATCCCATCTGGCCTGAGGGCTCCCTTCCTCACAGGAATCCTCCCACATTTCGAACCATGAACGTGCCGCTCCCTTCAGCCTGTTAGAGGCCAACTCTACATCCTCTATATTTGTGGGTCAGCCTCCGGATCGGTACCTGAGAATTCTGGAGGGGCCAACAGCAAGAACTGGTGGACTTTGGAGCCGGAGGAATCTCCCTGTCCGCTAGAGGATGCAGGGGCATCATGGGATCTCTGGGCCTGGGCGGCCACCAACTGTGTTAACATATGAATGGCTCCCCTAAGATCCTCATTAGAGATACTAGAACTAGAAACTGGAACTGTATCTGAGTCAGGAACACTGGCAAGAGGGATGGTGGCATCCTCTACCGCCGGTGGAATAAGGACACTTGGGTTTTGAACAGATGGGCTAGGAAAATTCAGGGACTGGTGGGTCATTCTCGCCCACGACATCGGGTACATAATTAGTAGCCGCACTCGGGCCGGCATTGGCCCCAAGGCCGAGTCTAGCCTTCTTCTTAGGCGCCATTCTGAAAATTTGAGAACAAGGCGCGAATTAGACACAAATATTTCAACATTACACTTTACCGCACGATATAGATTAACAAAGAAATAGGTAAATTCCTAAATGTCCGTGCAGGCCCCAACTTATCTGATGTGGTCGACAACATACCGATAAGGAGGGCACTACTAGACACGGCTCCGAGACATCCTAGGCACTTTAAAACCTTAGGTTCTGATACCAAGTTTGTCACGCCCCAAATCGAGGGACATGACCGGCGCCTGACCGGGTAGCCCCAGTCAAGCGGACCTGGGTGATTTTCATTCCCACGCGTTACCCCTGTGTTGATTATTTCTCATTAACCAAATATCTTACCAATTATAACTAATTTTACAACATGCAAACATAACCATGCGAGTGATTCATTAACGAGTTTACAATTTTTACATCGCCCGACATAATATATACATAAGACTGGAATCCCACAATTTACATGTCTACAGAGCCTCTAGGATACAAAAGGGAATACAATACTTGCCGGTAACAAAGCTCCGGCTATACCTTACAAAACCAAAATGAAGTCTAAACAAAAGTGGCGTGAACTACACAGGGCCCCGAGGAAGAAAAAGGGCTCACCAAAACGGGCAGTGGAAGGTGAAGGATACTACTGCCGATGAGCTGAAGTGCCTGCTACTGATCCACCTACAATCATAACACGAATGTAGCGTCCCCGGCAAAAGGGGCGTCAGTACACTTGAATTGTACTGGTATGTATGGACAAACTTTGTCCAAAGTAAACTCAAGCCGTTAAACAAGAATCACGAAGACAAGACAGCCAATAAATAACATCAAGATTCAATTAAGCCAGGTATCCATGTTTTCCACATTTTACTTATTTCATATAAGTCTCAACACAAAGAACGTTTAAGGTCAACAAATAGAACCACAACCAATCAACCACATAAATCGCAAGTAGTCAAACAAAGGGGCAATCAGTGCCCCACAAGTTGCAAACTCTCATGCTGTCTCCTTTCACAATTTCATATCAATGATTTTGTATCAATTTCATTAGCGATTTCGATCGCTTTCCATCCTTATTACCTCGTCCAACCTTATTACCTCGGCCACCCTGATCACCCCAACCCACACCTTATTTCTTCATATTACGGCGCGCAACCCGATCCCACCGTACAGTTTCAAACACAACAATCACAAACAGAAGATAAAGCACTACACACAATTACAACAAGTTCAAATAAACAACTTACAAATTGGTTCATGTTCTCAATTACTTCTCAAACCAATAAAACCACCAAGTTACAATATTTCCAAAATCGAGAATGTTCATACTGTTATGTTCAACAACTTACCACACCTCAAGTGTTTTGTTTCTTTTCCACAAGGTACCATATATGCCATCATAACCATTATTCACAATTCATTACCAAATTCCACTCTCATTTGTCTTCCGGTTCATATCCCATACTACATCACTTATGGTTCAACAGCAAATTTGAATATCCAACCACAACATCAAGAATTTCACACAATTTGTAAAATTAACACGAACCAATCAAATTTCACACATATGAGCGATTTTACAAGAATCAAAATTAGCCATACATACCTGGTATCGAGTTTTCTTCCTTTAACTTCCTACTTTATGCTTACCCAAGCTATCCTATCTTTGTCGACTTTGTTTCGCAGGTTCTTACACCTATTCACTTCCTTTTACTAAAAATCAAGTTCAATAATCATGTATGAGTGTAAAATTCCAGTTTCAAAAGTTATTATATGCAAACCTCTCTTTACCTGTTTTAAAACTGAAAATTAGAGAAAATAGTTAGGGGTTTTACCTTGAAAATGATTTGGGGAAGTTGAATCTTTGCCCTAGAATCCTTTGGACAAAATGGTTGGAACAATCTTTGAGGATGAAAGACTTCTCTCTCTAAAACCCCTCTCTTCTCTCTCTAATTTTGGTAAGAATATATGATAAAATGAAGGAGAAAGGTGTTATATTAAAGAAGAGGACAGGTCGAATTTTATAAAATTCCTGGGCCGGGTCAATTCTGCGGTCGCAGAATCGACATGCGGTCCGCAAAATGACCGCAAAAGTGCCTCAAAATTTACACAAGTTCTGTTACGGAATACGACCAAAATGCGGTCCGCATTCTTGATCTGCGGTCGCAGAGTGCACCGCAGATTCGACACTCAAAAACCTTCGAGAATTTATGCGGTAGATCTGTGGTCCGCAGATCCATTCTGCGATCGCATATCGACCGCATTCTCAACACCAATTTTTGTAAGCCTTTTGTTAAGCTTTGTGGCAGGAATGCGGTCCGCATAGCAGATCTGCGGTCGCATTCCTGACCGCAGAATTGACACTTTTTTGGAAAAATCGATAAACTTAAATCACTACCAAGGGTCCGAACTACAGCTAACACATTATTCGGACCATGACACTACAGCTACTAGGTTTTATGCACAAAACGTTTACGGGGCCTTACAATATAGCCGCAAGTATTGCACTTAATTTTTCGACAAAGAGATATGAAAATATTCCTCACGCACGCATAACTCGGGGCTACACAATAGATCACAAGAGGAATCGAACACCTAACAGTTCATCTATTATCCTGCAAACTCCCTTGTCACTACCAAGACCACGTAGATATATCTCACAGTACTAACATACTCATCACATGGATATCCGACCGTCATCCCGGCTAATAAGGACATTATCGAACACATAAGTTCATAATACCAGCTCACCAAATCAATACCTCGTGGCTCAAGCCAAATGCGAAGATTCGACCTCAAGTCCTCCATACTGGCCCAACATGAACTCACGGAGATTACATTACGCCCTCGATTGGGGAATCACCAGTCATCAAGGCAATTATATTACTGAGCGTTCGCGTGCACATGCAGACGTATGGAAGAAATTTCAAGAGTTATATCTTAAGCTGAATCAAATACACACGATAAGAAGTCCAAGAAAGTGAAGTGTTTCCTAAAGGTTCTGTGGCCTTCTGAGGATAGATACGGATGTCTACGTACCGATCTGTGAGAGCCTACTAAATCGGCTCATGACTCGCGAGGCTTAGTAACCTAGGCTCTGATACCAACTTGTCATGACCCAAACCTGATCGTGATGGTGCCCAACCCTAATGCTAGGCAAGCCTAACCAACAATCGCTCACAAATCAATCTGAAACCTCACAACTGACAATTTAAGGAGACTATAATAGTTTAGTATAATAATCTATTATTTATAGAGGAATAATACTGAGAAATTTCAAAATCTGATAAAACGCTCCCAAAAGATCTAGTGTCAAGAGTCTAGAGCCTCTAAATATAATCAGATATCAATATCTGAATAAAATACTCAAGTCTGAAAATATATATGTAAACAAAACTGGGATAAGAAGAGTAGCCAGGTCCTGCGAATGCCACAACTACCTCAACAACTCGGATAAATCTGAATAAACTGAACTGCTCAACTAAATCTTTGGCATACCTGAATCGGCACACAAAGGTGCAAGGAGCAGGGGTGAGTACTAAGTACTTAGTGAGTAAAAAGCATATAAAATGTCTGAAGATAAGAAATCCACGAAATGCCATAATGTAAAGCTAAAACAAACAGCCTGACACCTAACTACGAACCAACAGCAATAGATAATACCAGCTAGAACAAGTAAATAACAATACATAAACGCAATGCAATGCACATGACCGCTACGGCGCGTAGCCCGATCCATTTAACGTCGACGGGGCTCACTAGGGGTGTGTACAGACTCCGAAGGGGCTCCTTCATCCCAAACACAATATAATCATATCATTCGATGTGGCGTGCAGCCCGATCCATACTCATTCCACAATATGCATATGAGTCACATAACAATTTCAATTTGTTAATTTCAAGTTTCCAATTCATTAATAGGGAAAATACTTTGGTTACTTAATTTTCAAGAAAAAGTGACTTAGCATTTCATAATAGTGATTAAACACAGGACTGAGATCAATGATTTTACAAATCATGCTATCACAATGATATCTATCTCCTAAGGATACTACAGGTCGGCACCAGGCCCAAAACATGGCTTAAAGCCCATATATAGTTAACACAGAGTGCGTTTCAATCACAAATATAGAGGTATTCTTGTTCGGGATGGACCAAGTCATAATCCCCAGTCATAACCAATCCCGCACCTGTCATGGGATGCGAGTCACGCCCTAAATAGCGTCACAATGTGATAAGCTGGGGTTTCAAACCCTCAGGCCATCATATATACCAACTACTCAACTCTAACCAGTCGTAGACTCGTCCACAATGAGTTTTCCTGTCGTATCGACCTCCTCGTGCATCAAATCTAGTCAAAACAACAACAAATACATAAATATGGGTCAAAAAAATATAACCCAACCAAAAATACTCGAAAAGTACTAAAATTCACGAAGTTGGTAAAACTCGAGCCCAGGCCCGCTTCTTAAAAATTTTGAAAATCATACCAACGGATTCCTCATCTCTCCACGAGTCCGTACATATAAAGTTCATCAAAATCGGAGTCCATTTGACTCCTCAAATTCCAACTTTACACCTTCTTAGGTTTCAAGTCCTAACCTCCAGTTTTACCCCTTAAATCCTTGGTTTTTCAGTATTTAATCTATGTTTTTACATCATAACAATATAATCCGAGTCTAAGAACTCTTACCTGATGAAATTCCACAAATTCTCACTAAAACAATCGCCTCAGAAGCTTCTTCCCGTTCCAAAATTGGAAGAAAACTTGACCTTCTCATTATAGGTATACCGTTCACGCGTTTTACTACTTTCAATGGATTTCTTGTGAAATTCTAATGAATATAGGCTTTTGAATCACTCAATTTGACCTTATAATGAAGGAGATATGTAGGTTTTAAGATTTGCAAATAGTGCAGGTTTTTAATACGCTGTCAGGGGCAATTTCGTTATTAACCTGAAAATTTGGGCATCCTTAGTAAAATGGCCATAAAATCCTCATACGATGTCCAAATTTGATGATTCTTTTTGATACGGGTCCGTAATTACGATACGGATCTAATGATTCATTCAAAACAGTAACCAGAACTCAGTTGTTCAATATGATACACCTTTATGTCCAAAGATACAACGTTAAAACATCAAATAAGAGCGTGATCACAACCGGATTCCTACCTAAGTTCTTCAAAAACTTTCAAAAAATGCATTCGATAAAAAACCCAACCAATCGACGTCCAAATGATCTGAAATTTTGTACACACATCGCAAATCACATATAGAAATTACAGAAACTCTCGGAATTCCATTCTAACCCCCGGATCGAAATCTCACTTATCAATCGGATTTCGCCAAAATCTAACCTTAGCTAATTCAAGCCTAATTCTACACCGAATCTCCAAATTCAAGTCCGATAGAGCTCCTAAGTCACAAATTATCCCCCGAAACTAGTAGAATCATCGAAAACCCATTCCTAGCCTTCTATCTTGTAAGTCGACATTCGGTTGACTTTTCCAAACTAACCTTCTTATAAAGAGACTTATTGTCTAATTTCTACCCGAACTCAATATGAATTACTTTAAATTCTCCAAACTCATATAATGAAACTTATAGAAGCATAAAATGGGAAACGAGGCGGTAGCTCCCGTGATGATGGGCTGGGTCCTTACAGTAGGTTCTACCTATAACATCCAATATCCCCCTTGAAAATTATTGATTTTGAGTTGAAATCATGTTAGAAGATGTTGTTCACGTGTGATTTTTGACCCTCCCCGAGATTTTTCATATTTTTAGCGTAAAATATTTAATTTAGCCTTAATATAGCTATTTCAGCTATTTTTGACTCTTTAATTTATTTTCGTCACAAAAAATAAAAATAACAAAAAAAAAGGATATATAAATTTTAGTTTATGTAGTTTTCATAAACTTAAAAAAATACAAAAATATTACCTTATGTTTTATCTTTATATAATTTCGATAATTACAGAAAAAATAGTTTTATTAATATTTTGTAGTCATTTTAATCTTTTAATACAAAAATAGTACTATATATTTTTATCTTTATACAAAAATGAAAATTACAAAAATAGTTTCATTAATAATTTTTAGTTATTTTAACCTTGGAAATACAAAAATATCTTTATTTTAATAGTTAGTCATATTTTAATAGTTATTTTGCTTACGTAGGATTAAATTAATAACATCATATTTTTATCCTCGGTTCCGGGCAATGAATAACATTCGGGTTCAAACGACCCATTTTAGGCCTAATTTTCTGTCACGACCCGGATTTTCCCCCGTCATCGGGATCGTGATGGGGCCTACTCGTGGTAGCTAGGCATGCCAATTCATTCAACATTGTCCTGTTCATATCATCATTTTTATACTCATACTTAATAGCAAGAAATAAATTACTCAATTTGATAAATGCGGAAGTCTTTCTAAATAGAGATGAACGATAATAAGGTAAAAAACTGATAAAATCATCTACCCAAGATGTGGAGTCACCAACTCACGAACTACTAAAGAATACTACACATAATGGTCTGAAAGAGAATAATAAATATATGTCTGTCTCGGAACAATGAGACCACAACAAATAACATAAGTAAATAGAAGAGACGCCGGGCCTCCGGACGCTTGCAAGCTACCTCGGTCTCGAAATGCTTAACACTCCCACGAGTACCCTACTACTGCTGCTGCTGCTCTTGCTCAAAACCTGGACCTGTGCAAAAACGCACAGAAGTGCAGTACCAGCATAATCCGACCTCATGTGCTTGTAAGTGCCTGGCCTATCCCAGCGAAGTAGTGACAGGCCTAGGACCAGACACTCACATAAACATGTGCAGTTCTATATATATACATACTACAAAACAATAGGATGATCAAGTAACAAAATTAACACAGAAGTATCATACTGGGGAAAACACAATCAGCAACATATATTAAATCAGTAAAGAAAAATCAGAGTATGATAAAAACAGATGTTATCAATTCAAGGAAATTTCAAATAGTTGCACGACATCACCCTTCGTGCTTTTACTCTCATCCTCACATCCATGGCATGACATGATCCTTCGTGCATGGTTCAAATAATAACGGCACGGAATGTTCCTTCTTGCATAATCAATAAAACAAGGCACGGCATAACCCTTCGTGCAAAAATCAGTAAACAAGGCATGGCATTATCCTTCGTGCATAATCAATAAAATAAGGCACGGCATGATCCTTCGTGCATAATCATTAAAACAAGGCACTACATTACCGTTCGTGCATAATCAATAACAAGGCACGGCATCACCCTTCGTGCATTATCACTCTTCCTCACCCAAATAACAATCACAATTAAGGGTAAAAGAATGGAAACAAATAATCATGAACAGTCCCGGCAAGGAACACAATAATCAACTTCATAATAAAGTCCCGGCAAGGGAGACAATAATCAACTTCACAATACATATCAATAAACGACTCACGATCATGCTAGATGCCAGTGTATAGATGCTCGTCACCATAGCCTATACACCGCACTCGATCACATAGCAATTAGCACATTTAATCCTATTCCCTCAAGCTAGGATAGATCAAACATTTACCTTTAAGCCTTGAAGTACAATTATCCTTCAATTATGGCTTTACCTCGAATTTCAGCTTTCAACTTGCTCGAATCTAATCACAATTGATTCAATTACATTAATAAATACTATATAACTTGGTTTGGATACTTAAAATTGGTTTTCTCAAAGTTTACCCCAAAATTTCCCAAAACGCCCCTGGTCCCACGTGGTCGAAACTCGGGGTTCGGACCGAAATCCGGTTACCCATTCCCTCACGAGTTCAAATATATGATTTGTTTAAAAATCGGACCTCAAATAGAGGTCCAATTCCCCAATTCATGAAAAACCTAGGTTCTACCCAAAAACAAGGATTTCTACCGTGAAAACCTTTGATTTCTGTTGAAAAACATGTTTAATTATGTTAGGAATTGAAAGAATTAAGTAAAAAGTGACTTACAATTGTTTTGGATTGATTTTGCTCTTGGAGAATCATGTGTGGTGTGTTGGGTTTTGAAAGAATGAAGAAAAGAGGTGTAAAATTCGTTTAAGTATCGGATTGCACAGCTGCGGTTATGGGAATTGCGAACGTTTGTTCACAATTGCGAACATAGCAGGAATTGGACTGACGCCCTCGCATTTGCGAGAAAAAGTTTGCATTTGCGAACATAGCTGATTACTGGGACCTTCGCATTTGCGACATTTTAGTCGCATTTGCAAACATGGGTTGTTCACTGAAGGCCTCGCATTTGCGAGGTATAAATCGCATTTGCGAACACATGCACTCCCTTGCCATCTTCGCATTTGCGAAGATTGGTTTGCATTTTGCGAACCCAGGCTAATCTGAGTCTTCTCGCAATTGCGAGAAATTCTTCGCAATTGCGAAGATACCAGCTAGGTGAAAACACCAGCTGTGTTATTTCTCAAAATCTACTCCAGCGGCCTATAAAATCTTTACCCGAGCCCCCGGGCTCCAAACCAAACATGCACACAACTTCAAAAACATATTACAAACTTGCTCGTGTGATCAAATCGCCAATATAATATCGTTTTCATCAAATCAAGCCTCAAGTTCATGATTATCTTTCTTTAATTCCATAACTTTCAATTTTGGAACTCAAGGTTCAAAACACATCAAACGATATCCAAATGTCGTCAAACTTTGCAGAAAGCACTCATATAACATTTAAGACTTGTACCGGGTGTCAGAACCAAAATACGAGCCCGATACCATGGTCGTTTAATCCATACTCATTCAATAATTTCAGTTAAAACAATTTAATAGACAAATTCATATCTTGGGCTCTAGGCCTCAGAATTCGACTCTGGACACATGCCCGAGTCCATATTTTCCTACGGACCTTCCGGGACCGTCCGATCTCGGGTCCGGGTCAGTTTACCAAAAATGTTGACCGAAGTCAACTATATCAATAATAATATCAATTTTCTTCAAATTTTTCATAGAATTCACATATTCTAACACAAAAGTTTTCCGGCTACATGGCCGGACTATGCATGTAAATCGAGGCAACATAAAATGAGGTTTTCAAGGCCTCGAAAGAGCGGAACAAATGAGGAAAATAGGTGATGACCCTTTGGGTCGTCACTGTCACACCTCCCTTTTTACTACCCCCACTTAAGCATACAAATACGGAAGTACCTGAGTCAGGGAACAAATGTGGGTAACGGCTCCGCATATCAGACTCGGACTCCCAGGTCGATGCCTCAGGAGGCTGACCTCTCCACTGAACACGCACAGAAGGAAAACTCTTCAACCTCAACTGTCGAACTTGCCGGTCTAGAATGGCCACCGATTCCTTCTCGTAGGATAAATCATTGTCCAATTGGACAATACTGAAGTCTAGCACATGTGTGGGATCGCCGTGGTACCTCCGAAGCATAGATACATGAAAAACTAGATGCACGGCTGATAAGCTAGGTGGTAGAGCTAGTCTGTAAGCCACCTCTCCCACTCGGTCCAGAATCTCAAATGGACCAATATACCTAGGGATGAGTTTGCCCTTCTTTCCGAACCTCATCACGCCCTTCATAGGCGATATTCGGAGTAATACCCGCTCACCAACCATGAAATCTACATCTCGAACCTTACGATCCGCATAAGTCTTCTATCTGGACTAAGCTGAACGCAATCTCTCCTGGATAGTTTTGACCTTGTCTAAGGCCTCCGAAACTAAGTCTCTACCTAACAACCGAGCCTCTCCCGGCTCAAACCATCCCACTGGAGACCGACATCGCCTACCATACAACGCCTCATACGGGGCCATCTGAATGCTGGAATAGTAGCTGTTATTGTAGCGAACTCTGATAACGGCAGAAACTGGTCCCACGAGCCTCCAAAATCGATGACACAGGTTCGGAGCATGTCCTCTAGGATCTAAATAGTCCTCTCGGACTAACCGTCCGTCTGAGGATGAATAGTTGTACTCAATTCGACCGGGGTGCCTAACTCCTGCTGGACCGCTCTCCAGAAACGTGAGGTAAACTGCGTACCCCGATCTGAGATAATAGACACAGGCACCCCATGAAGGCAAACAATCTCCCTGATATAAATATCTGCTATCTTCTCCAATGAGTACGAGACAGATACTGGAATAAAGTGTGTTGACTTGGTCAGCCTATCAACAATTACCCAAATAGCATCAAATTTCCTCCGAGTCAAAGGAAGTCCAGTAACGAAGTCCATTGTGATTCGCTCCCATTTCCACTCGGGAATTTCAATTCTTTGGAATACACCACCAGGCCTCTGGTGCTCATATTTCACCTGCTGACAATTTGGACACCAAACGACATATGCAACGATGTCCTTCTTCATCCTGCGCCCCCAATAGTGATGCCGTAAGTCCTGATACATCTTCGCAGTGCCCGGGTGAATAGAATACCGCGAACTGTGGGCCTCCGCTAGGATCAACTCTCGAATCCCCTCCACATTGGGCACACAAATGCGCTCCTGCAACCCCAATACTCTGTCATCATCTAGAGTTACCTTCGTAGCACCTCCCCACTGTACATTATTTCTCAAGTCACGCATATGAGGAGCATCAAATTGCCTCTCACGTATACGCTCTAATAGTGAAGAACGAGCGACCGTGCAGGCTAACAGCCTGCTAGGCTCAAAAATGTATAGTCTCACGAACTGTTTGGCTAAGGCCTGGACATCTAGAACAAGTGGTCTCTGACTGACCGGAATGAATGCGAGACTACCCATGCTGGCGGACTTTCTACTCAACGCATCGGCCACCACATTGGCCTTACCTGGGTGATATAGGATAGTAACATCATAGTCCTTCAGCAACTCTAACCATCTCCGCTGTCGTAAATTCAACTCCTTTTGCTTGAATAACTAATGTAGGCTTTTGTGATCCGTGTACACCTCGCACGCCACACCATATAAATAATTCCTCCAGATTCTTAAGGCATGAACCACTGCAGCCAGCTCAAGATCGTGAACCGCATAATTCTTCTCATGGATTTTCAACTGTCTTGAAGCATAAGCAATGACTTTACCATCCTGCATCAATACGCTCCAAGCCCCGTACGGGATTTATCGCAGTAAACTGTATAAGGCCCTACACCCGTAGGTACTATCAACGCTGGTACTGTAGTCAAAGTCGTCTTGAGCTTCTGAAAGCTCGCCTCACACTCATCTGACCACTTGAACTGGGCACCCTTCTGGGTCAACCTGGTCATCGGGGCTGCAATAGAAGAGAACCCCTCTACAAATCGACGGTAGTAACCTACTAACCCCAAGAAACTCCGGATCTCGGTCACTGAAGCTCGTTGAGGCCAATTCTGGACTGCCTCAATCTTCTTTGGATCCACCTGAATACCCTCCACTGATACGATATGACCCAGAAATGCCACTGAACTCAACCAGAACTCACATTTTGAAAATTTGGCATATAGCTGATTATCCTTCAGAGTCTGGAGAACCACTTTGAAGTGCTGCTCGTGCTCTTCCTGGCTGCGGGAGTATACCAGGATGTCATCTATAAAGAGTATCACGAACATATCTAAATAAGGCTTGAACACCCCATTCATCAACTCCATAAATGCTGCTGAAGTATTGGTCAACCCGAAAGACATGACCAAGAATTCATAGTGCCCGTATCTAGTGCGAAAGGTTGTCTTAGGAATGTCAGCCGCCCTGATCTTCAGCTGATGGTAGCCCGACCTCAAGTCTATTTTTGAGAACACCCTCGCTCCTTGGAGCTGGTGAAACAAATCATCAATCATCGGCAGTGGATACTTGTTCTTTATCGTCACTTTGTTTAATTGCCGATAATCAATATACATCCGCATCGAGCCATCCTTCTTCTTCACGAATAACACAGGTGCACCCCAGGGAGAAACATTGGGCATGATAAAGACTTTTTCTAGAAGGTCTTGCAACTGATCTTTAACTCTTTTAATCCGGTGGGGCCATACGATAATGTGGAATAGAGATGGGCTGAGTGCCCGGTGCAAGATCAATACAGAAATCAATATTCCTGTCGGGTGGCATGCTCAGCAGGTCTGAAGGGAAAACCTCGGGAAACGCTCGTATAATAGGAACTGAATCAATAGAAGGAATTTCCGCGCTGGAATCACGAACATACGCCAAATAAGCTAGACACCCCTTCTCGACCATGCGTCGAGCCTTAACATAGGAAATAACAGTGCGAACGGAGTGGCCTAACGTCCCTTTCCACTCTAGTCGGGGTGATTCTGGCAAGGCCAAGGTCACCGTCTTGGCATGACAATCTAATATAGCATGGTATGGAGACAACCAGTCCATCCCCAATATGACATCGAAATCCACCATGTCTAATAGCAATAAATCAACATGGGTCTCAAGACCCCCGAATATAACTACGCACGAATGATGCACCCGGTCGACTACTATAGAGTCACCCACTGGTATAGACACTAATCTGGGATATTCAGGGCATAGCTAGGCACGGCCAGATACGGTACAAAGTAGGAAGACACATATGACTATCTATACCCAGGGTCAAATAATACTGAAGCACCTCTGTCACAAACAAAAATGGTACCTGTAATCACAACATCTGATGCCTCTGTCTCTGGCCTAGTTGGTAAAGCATAAAATCGAGGATCAGCACCTCCCCTCTGAGCTACATCTCTGGGACGGTCATACACTGGATGACCTCTACCTCTGGCTAGACGGTCTCCATCTCTACGGTCTCGTCCTCCACCTCTACAATATCTACCCCCGCCTCTAGCTGGCTGGGCAGGCTGTGGGTCAGTTGGGGCCTGTATCATTGGACGAGGACCCCGCTGCTGAGTGTTGCCCGTTGCTCGAGGGAAAAACCTAACAAGGTGACCTGGGTCACCACAACCATAACAACATTTAGACTGATGGGGCTGCTGGCCATGATGACCTGAATGGCCCCCCACGAACACTCTGAAGAGGCTGAGCATTAATGGGAGGCTGATCCGAATATTGCCCATGAAACCCACAATCACTTAGACCACCCAGCGAAGCCTGGAGGGCTGACTAAAAAGGCCTGAAAGAATGGCCCCTATCAAAATATTCCCTGCCTCCAGAAGAAGAACCACTAAATCTACCGGAATGATGAGGCCTCTTATCTGAAGGATAATCACCTCCCCGAGCAAGAGCCATCTCAACTCTACGAGCTGCATTAGCTGCCTCTTGAAAAGATATATCACTCCTAACTCCCATAGCCATCTGCAGTCTAATCGGCTGATTTAGCCCATCTATAAACCTGCGCACCCTCTCCCGATCTGTGGGGGGTATTACAACCGCATGACGCACCAGATCAACAAACCTCATCTCATACTGGGTGACAGTCATAGTACCCTCCTGGAGGCGCTCAAACTGCCTCTGAAGTGCCTCCCACGGAGTAACAAGGAGAAAGTTCTCTAGAAATAACTCTGCAAACTGGTCCCATATAAAAGACGGGGACCCTGCTGGTCGAGTCAAACAGTAATCTCTCCACCAAGTCTTGGCCGATCCAGAAAGCCTCAATGTGCAGAAGTCAACTCCATTGGACTCCACTATTCCGATAGTCTTGAGAATCTCATGGCAACTGAATAAAAAGTCCTAAGGATCCTCTGAAGTGGCACCACTGAAAGCAGTGGTAAATAGCTTGGAGAACCGATGAAGTCTTAATAAAGAATCAGAAGTCACGGCCGCTCCATCTCCAGCCTGAACTATGGTGCCTGATTGAGTGGCCACAGCTGACTGAACCACTGGTGCCTGAGGCTGGGGAGCTACTAGCTCCGGAGTACGCGCAACAGGAGTCTGGACCCCTCCTCCAGCCTGAGAAGCGGCTGGTGCAGCTGGTAATAAGCCTGCTCTGGCAACACTGTCCATAAAACCCGTTATTCTGACCAGAGCCTCCCGAAGATCCGGGGTAATTAAGACCTCCCCTGGGACCTAAGCTGGGCCCACTGGAGCTGCTGGAACTGGAACCTCCTCACCAATTGCAACATGAGGCTCCACCTCTGGAATTGCTGCCTGGGGCTGAGCTCTGCCCCTAACACAGCCTACGATACTGCCTCGGCCCCTGCACCTCACGAGAGCTGCCTGGGGCTCAGGCTGCTAATCATCGGATGAAGAAGCGCGTGTCCTCACCATCTGCGAAAGGATAGAGTAGAAATTCAATCAGTATTTGAGGAACAAATCGCACGACAAGAAGGAACAAATGAGAGACTCTTTCCTAAATCAATAGACTCTGGAGGACAAGTACAGACATCTTCGTACCTACCTCTCAAACTCTACTAAGATTGTTCGTGAGTGGTGAGACCTATGTAACCTAGAGCTTTGATACCAACTTGTCACGACCCGGATTTTCCCTCGTCATCGGGATCGTGATGGGCCCTACTCGTGGTAGCTAGGCAAGCCAATTCATTCAACATTGTCCTGTTCATATCATTATTTTTATACTCATACTTAATAGCAAGAAATAAATTACTCAATTTGATAAATGTGGAAGTCTTTCTAAATAGAGATGAATGATAATAAGGTAAAACACTGATAATATCCTCTACCCAAGATGTGGAGTCACCAACTCACGAACTAATAAAGAATACTACACATAATGGCCTGAAAGAGAATAATAAATATATGTCTGTCTCGGAACAATGAGACCACAACAAATAACATAAGTAAATAGAAGAGACGCCGGGCCTGCGGATGCCTGCAAGCTACCTCGGTCGCGAAATGCTCAACACTCCCACAAGTACCCTACTGCTATTGCTGCTGCTCCTGCTCAGAACCTGGACCTGTGCAAAAATACACAGAAGTGCAGTATCAACACAATCCGAACCCATGTGCTGGTAAGTTCCTAGCCTATCCTAGCGAAGTAGTGACAAGCCTAGGACCAGACACTCACATAAACCTGTGCAGTCCTATATATATACATACTACAAAAACAGGATGATAAAGTAACAAAATTAACACAAAACTATCATACTAGGGAAAACACAATCAACAACATATAATAGAACAACAAAGAAAGTCAAAGTACACTGAAAACAGTCCTTATCAAATCAGGGAAATTTCAAATAGTTGCACGGCATCACCCTTCGTGCTTTTACTCTCATCCTCACATCCATGGCACAGCATGATCCTTCATGCATGGCTCAAATAACAACGGTACGGAATGTTCCTTTGTGAATAATCAATATCACAAGGCACAGCATGATCCTTCGTGCATAATCAATAACAAGGCACGGCATTACCCTTCGTGCATAATCAATAAAATAAGGCACAACATGATCTTTCGGGCATAATCATTAAAACAAGGCACGGTATTACCCTTCGTGCATATTCAATAACAAGGCACGACATCACCCTTCATGCATTATCACTCTTCCTCACCCAAATAACAATCTCAATTAAGGGTAAAAGAATAAAAACAAATAATTATGAACCGTCCCGGCAAGGGAGACAATAATCAACTTCACAATAAAGTCCCGGCAAAGGAGACAATAATCAACTTCACAATACATATCAATAAACGACTCACGGTCATGCTAGACACCAGTGTATAGATGCTCGTCACCGCAGCCTATACACCACACTCGATCATAAGCAATTAGCACATTCAATCATGTTCCCTCAAGCTAGGATAGATCAAACACTTACCTGTAAGCCTTGAAGTCCAATTATCCTTCAATTATGGCTTTACCTCGAATTTTAGCTTTCAACTTGCTCGAATCTCATCACAATTGATTCAATTACATTAATAAATACTATATAACTTGGTTTGGACGCTTAAAAATGGTTTTCTCTGACATGACCGGCGCCTGACCGGGTAGCCCCAGTCAAGCGGACCCGGGTGCCTTTCTATCCCATGCGTTGCCCCTGTGTTGTTCATTACTTAAAAACCAAGGACTTTACCAATTTATAATAAAAATCATACCTTTAACAACATAATAACACACTTTACTTCTTAACAAGTTTACAATTTTTACAACGCCCGACATATATATTCATAGGCCATAATCCCACAATTTACTGTCTACGGAGCCTCTAGGGTACAAGGGATGATAAAATACTTGCCGGTAACAAGGCTCCACTTATACCTTACACAAAATCAAAATAAAGTCTAAACAAAAGTGGCATGAGCCACGCAGGGCCCCGAAAGGAAAGGGCTCACCAAAACGGGCAGTGGAGGATGAAGGATGCTACTGCCGATGAACTGAAGCACCTGCTACTGATCCACCTACAATCATAACACGAATGTAGCGTCCCCGACAAAAAGGGACGTCAATACACTGGAATTTTACTGGTATGTATGGACAAGTTTTATCCCAAGTAAACTCAAGCCATTTAACAAGTAAATCACGATGATAAGACAGCCAATGAATTACACCAAGAAATAATAAAGCCAGCCAATCATGTTCCCACATTTACTTTGTTTCAAGTAGTTCTCAGCCCAAAGTACAATTAAGGATCAACAAGGAAGGCAACAACCAACATACACGGAAAACATAATCAAGTCAAACAAAGGGGCAATCAGTGCCCCACAGGTTGCAAACTTTCCTGCTGTCTCCTTTCACAATTTCACATCAATAATTTCATAACAATTTCAATGGCGATTTTGATCGCTTTCCACCCTTATTACCTAGTCCACCCTTATCACCCTAACCCTCTTCGTGTTGCGGCGCGCAACCCGATCCCACCATACAGTTTCAAACACAACAATCACAAACAGCAAACAAGAATACTACACAAGATCACAAACAAGTGCAATAAGAATATTACGAATTACTTCATGTTTCCAAATACTTTTCAATCCGATATTACAACAAAGTTATAATATTTCCATTTCCGAGAGTATCCATACCATTATGTTCACAGTTCATCACAATTCAAGCGTTTCATTAGTTTCCCATAAGAAGCCATGTATGCCATAACTACAATTGTTCTCAATTCTTTACCAATCATAACTTCCCTTTTCATCTTTCAGTTCATAACCCGTACCACACCACACACAGTTCAACATCAATTGAATACCCACAACCAAATCAAAGAATTACACAACCATTCCTCAAATTAACACATACCAAATGAATTGTACACATAAGGGCAGTTTCACAAGAATCAAAGTTAGTCATACATACCTCGTTTAAGCTTTCCTTAAGTTACTACGACTTTTCGGAAATTCTAGCAATCCTAACCTACTTGAATCATTGCAAAATTAAACACAATTTAGGAAGACATTTATGGTTTCAGCTCCTTACAACATTTTATCAAACACTAGTTGGCGTCTTGATTTTTAATACTCATTTACAATATTTTCCTTCAAAACCCAATCTTTACCTATTTATGTTCATCAATCTTCCCACAACTCTATTTGCACAAGCATGCATACATAATACTACCATACCAAGAATCATACCTCAATAACATATTTCACAACCTCTACAATAGTAACATAACCTCGGTTAGGAACCCATGGCTCCCAATCACCCTCCCATGAGTTCTAATGTAGGTATCTTACATAAGTAATCACCATAGAGTAGTTGGAGATGATAGACAACCTCTTGTAGTAAGAATCTTAAGAATCCTCACTTGAGGTGTTCTTGAAGAATTCAAGAGTTAGAAGGAAAATCTAAGGATTTTGAAGATTAATCCTTGTTAGTATAAGTTTTTACGGGGTAGAAGTTACTCAAAGAAATATAAAAAACTTACCTTAGATCATAGGGATGAAGGTTGGGATGAAACCCTCTTGAGAGAGCAAGTCATAACCCCAAAAATGAGTTGGGAACACTCTAGATTGGTCTTTGGGGTATTAAAACTATCCAGGTGCGGTAAATGTTGCCCAGATGCACGAAGTGTGGAAGTTTCGCGCATTACTTCTTGCATTTTTCTGAGTATTCTGCCTCAGATGCGCAAAGTTCATTTCTCGCAGGTTTTCGCGTATCTGACACTTGATGAGTAAAATGATCATAACATTCTGTATACACCTCCAAATGACGAACGGTTTGTTGCGTAGGAAACTAGACTCAAAGAGCTTTAATTGGATAGGTTGATCCTCACACAAATCCTTATATAACTGTATATATGATCGTTAAAAGTGAGGTCGTGTGCGCACTCTTTTACAGATTTCGTTTAATATGCAATTTTCCATCTTGGATTAGACTTAGGCCTCTCCTTAGACCCCAAATCACTTATGATAAGACTTATACCCTTATTAACATATCTAATTGATATCCATAATATTATAAATCCTTATTTTCATACGAGATAAAATAATTTAGCCTACATTAGCACGACAAAATCTTAAATAACTGGAAAAAAAATTTCGGGGCCTTACATTCTGAAAGTTTACCCCAAAATTTCCGAAAATGCTCCTGGTCCCACATGGTCCAAACTCGGGGTTAGGACCAAAATCCGGTTACCCATTCCCTCACGAGTTCAAATATATGATTTGTTTCAAAATCGGACCTCAAATCGAGGTCCAATTCCCCAATTCATGAAAAACCTAGATTCTACCCAAAAACAAGATTTCTACCATAAAAACCTTTGATTTCTCTTGAAAAACATGTTTAATGATGTTAGGAACCGAAAGAATTAAGTAAAAAGTGACTTACAAGTGTTTTGGAATGATTTTGCTCTTGGAGAATCGTGTTTGGTGTGTCGGGTTTTGAAATAATGAAGAAAAGAGGTGTAAAATTCGTTTAAGTATCAGATTGCATAGCTGCGGTTATGGGAATTGCGAACGTTTGTTCGCAATTGCGAACATAGCAGGTTTTGGACTGTTGCCCTCGCATTTGCCAGAAAAAGTTCGCATTTGCGAACTAGGCTGATTTCTGGGACCTTCGCATTTGCGACATTTTAGTCGCATTTGCGAACATGGGTTGTTCATTGAAGGCCTCGCATTTGCAAGGTATAAATCGCATTTGCGAACACATGCACTCCCCTGCCATCTTCGCTTTTGCGAATATTTGTTCGCATTTGCGAACCCAGGCTAATCTGAGTCTTCTCGCAATTGCGAGAAATTCTTCGCAATTGCGAAGATACCAGCTGGAAAACACCAATTGTGTTATTTTTCAAAATCTGCTCCAACGGCCTATCAAATCTTTACCCGAGCCCTCGGGCTCCAAACCAAACATGCACACAACTTCAAAAACATATTACAAACTTGCTCGTGCGATCAAATCGCCAATATAACATCGTTTTCATCAAATCAATCCTCAAGTTCATGATTATCTTTCTTTAATTCCATAACTTTCAATTTTGGAACTCAAGGTTCAAAACACATCAAACGACATCCAAATGTCGTCAAACTTTGCAGAAAGCACTCATATAATATTTAAGGCTTGTACCAGGCGTCGGAACCAAAATACGAGCACGATACCATGATCGTTTAATCCATTCTCATTCAATAATTTTAGCAAAAATAATTTAACAGAAAAATTCATATCTTGGGCTGTAGGCCTCAGAATCCTACTACGGACACATGCCCGAGTCTCATATTTTCATACGGACCTTTCGGGACAGTCCGATCTCGGGTCCGGGTCCGTTTACCAAAAATATTGACCGAAGTCAACTATATCAATAATAATATCAATTTTCTTTAAATGTTTCATAGAATTCACATATTCTAACACAAAATCTTTCCGGCTACATGCCCGGAATATGCATGTAAATCGAGGCAACATAAAATGAGGTTTTCAAAGTCTCGAAAGCGCGGGGCAAATGAGGAAAACAGGTGATGACTCTTTGGGTCGTCACATTTTCGGACCTAGCCCATAACCTTCCAAACCCACCAGACCCTATACATAACCATGGGGGACACACAATTTGGGGTGGGAGACATCTTTACTCATTTTAGGGAAGAAAACATGGATTAGTGGGGTTAAAAAGGGCGGTTAATATTTTATTTGGGGAGATTTCTAAACAAAACAAAAGGAGAAAAAATATATACAATATGCACAAACAAACAAAGGAGGGAATGGACAGAAACTCACATTTCTTAGCAAGGAAAAACATGACAGTTTCATCTTCCTCTTCATCAATAAACCAACGAAAAGCCTTACAAAGAGAACCACCCAAACAACCCTCCCGTCGTTGGACCTCCTCACCATCGCCATCTCCGGACTGTTACGTCCGAACGACCTCCAGTCCACGACCATACTGCCTGGAACCAGCAAACTTCGCTGCCTGTCGCTGACCGCCCAACAACCAAGCCCACCTTCGACCATTCACATCGACCACCAGCAGTGAACAGCTGAGCAGCGGACTCCTTCACGCCGCGGCTGCTTCGTCTTCCTCACTGTCATGTCAAAACCTCCAGCCAACGACCCTCCATCTCCTTCTTCTTCAACTTGCCGGAAAACACCATCCTCAAACTCATCGAGGTCTGTCCAAGTTGTCATTTCTGTTTGTTGTTCGAACTCGTCGATTATCGATTTAAGTCGGTATCTTAGTCAGTGGTATTCCGTTCCTTGGGTTGTGATTCCATTCGAGTTCGTCGAGTTTCGGAGGTGTCGAGGTGCTGTCCGTTTGTTTCCTTTGAGGTTAGAAGGTTACTGTTCTTCATCCATTATTTCATTTCGTTTACTTCTTATATTATGGTTCAATCTGAATGAGAGTATGCGATATGGACATATTTCATCAATATATTGTCTCTGTTAAACTGTTTATTTTATTGTTAGTTACTGCATATGCTTAATGTAAATGTGAAAACATATTGTGAGTTTTAGTTTTTTTTTACAAGAATGTTTATTTTTGTTCATATATTTGTGTTTAATAACTATACAATTTAACATCTAGTGAATTATCGCAACATATGTACTCAAGTATATTATGTACTCTCGTTATAATAAGTATGTGAATGTTGAGTTAAAAATCATGACTACTAATGTTAAGTCTGATTTTGTTTTTGAATTAGCAGAAGTTGGGCTTAATGATGACATGATTCGAGAGTGGTTATGGGCACGATTCACGTGACGTAGCTGTAATGTTTAAATTGTAAAATTAGGGGGTACATTTCATGTAACCCGATTATAACGACTCTGGATAATCTCAATAAATAAATTAGGATTTCTCTTTTTTTTAGAGACAAACAAAGTAGAAAATCATAGTTGCTTTTAGAATTTGCCTTTTAAAATAATAAATTGAGACGAGTCTCGCCAAATAAAATATATAAATTGCGGGCTCCTCATAAGTGTATATAGTAAAATTAATTAGATTTTGGGATGTGCCGTTTAGCAAAATTTCACAGCCTTACACAAAATAATGATACGCTAGTCGCTTTAGGCGTGCCTTTAATATTTACTTTCTTAAACAGCGGGTGCACATTTATGTGACCCAAATCTAAATCTCAACAGAGTCGAAATATGTCAATAACCACGGGTACATTTCTGTGACGCGGTTCGAGATACATTTTCACAACATTGCAATTCTTTGTTAAAAATAACAATAATAATAATAATATTAAAAGCGATAAAGGTTAAAATTTGCACATAAGTTAAAGCATGTTATAAATCAGATAAATAAGCCAAATATGATAGTTGAGCGACCGTGCTAGAACCACGGAACTCGGAAATGCTTAACACCTTCTCCCGAGTTAACAGAATTCCTTATCCGGATTTCTGGTTTGTGAACTGTTAAAAAGAGTCAAACCTTTCCTCGATTCGGGATTCAACCGGTGACTTGGGACCCCATAAATCTCCCACGTAGCGACTCTGAATCTCATAATAAATGAATCCCGTTTCGATTATCCTTTAATTGGAAAAACTCCCTTTACCACACCCTTCGCAGGGTGCGGTAGCACTAAAAGGAGGTATGACAGCTCTGGCGACCCTGCTCGGGACTAAACTCTTGACCCAAAACCACTGGTTCAAGGTTAGAAATTCGAGCTTAGAATAAATTATTGTATTTGACTTTATTTATTATCTGATGTTTTATATGATCTATGCTTAATGTGCAAAATGATGATTTTTACTGCTTTGATATTATTCAAAACTTTATATATAAAGTGTGCTGAAACCCCTCTCTTCTCCCTCTTGAGGAGTGCACGCTGGTCGTGACTTCTTTTTGTTAGTATCATTATCCCAAAGATAAGGAGGAATCGGTGGAGGTGCAAAACCGGCTGGCCTTTTGGTTACCGGGACGCATTTCTCATCCTCGGCTCGAGTTCTCCGCTCAAGTAAGCCAGGTATAGAACTAAAACCTAGGTTTGAAACCTAGTATAACAAAACTTCATGACAGATCCCTAGTAGGAACGTTTATTTGCATCATGTGCATTTGACTTAGGGGACTCAACATAGGGGTTGAGTCAATCTAGGACAGTCAACCAGAAATGAAAAGACTATCATGCCGCATCCTGTTTGTTTTAATTTATTTGCTTCAGACTTGCATGCTGGCCTATTTTTTAATATTGAGGAAAATAAAAAAAATAAAAAAAATAATAATAATGTAGAGAGATAACTACTCATTTTTAGAAACAAACCAATGCACAAGCAGTGTCGAAACTCTACCGAATTTTGAGAATAAAAAAATTGTTATTTTCAAAATAGTTTACTTTTTTACTTAAAAAGAAAAAAACATTTAAAAAATAAAAATAAAATATAGTTATTTTTTTGTCAATAAAATAAAAAATACAATAATACGTTTTATATGCCAATGAATTGGAAAAAAAATATAGTCTTGTTTTCAAAAATAGTTCATTTTGCTTGCTAATAAAAAAAAAAAGAAATGTCATTGTTTTCAAAAGTAGTTTGTTTTATCGGCCGAACTACACTGGTTTGATTCTCACCGAATGTGAGATACGTAGGCAACCCTCATCGGGTCCAACCCCCCCTTTTGCAAAAAATAGCAAAAAAGAAAAAATATTCAAAATTTTAAATCTTTGTCATAAAGAAGTCCGGTGATGCTGTTTTTGTCAAATATAGTCGAATGTTCCCGAAAGGGACGCCGGAAGGCTGACTTTGCATAAACGGCCACCTTTGGTCATTTTTTTTAGATTTAGACCGATTGACCCACACAACCTTAAAATTTTTGTCCCCGAGGCGCTGAAATGCCGTGTTTGCAAAACCAAGTCGTTTATTTAATTTGAAAGAAAAAATAAGAGAAAAGGAGTCAGTGGGCAAGTAAGTGCCGTTTGTATTTTTGGTCAAAATAAGCCGACACAGCTTCAGTAGTGTGTTAAATTATTGTTGCCGAGATAGCCTTAAAGCATCTTTTAGTTGCCGAAAGGCTATTTTCGTGAAAGAATGGGTAAGTTTGTGAAGTGTCATAAAATAATCCTCTCCGACCTCAAAATTGAAGTGAAATTGGGAAGGGGCCACACATGCAAAAATAGCCATTTGGTTAAAATTGGAAAATAGGAAAAGGAATCTGGCCGTCTGTTTTTGAGTTTGTAAATCTTTTGATTATAGTATGCGGGTTGTTTGATTTTAAGTCTGTAGGTCATATTTTCGACAAAGTCTGTTAAGTATGGTAAAATTTTAAACCTGTTTTATCAAGTTTGTTGTATTATAAAAAATGAAAAAAAAATATTTTGTTATTATTTACCGTGTATCTTTGCGAACTACGCACGATCTGATTTATGCGGGGTCATGATACGTAGGCAATCTTCATAAGATTCAACCATAATAAAAAAACACAATAAAAGAAAATTGGGGAGGCAGTTCAAAGGGGGTATAGTTATAAGAAGCCAGAATGACGCACGTAACTGAAGCAAATGCATGATAGAACAGTTTAACTGCCTAGGTGCATTGCATCGCCGCTTTGCGTTTACCTATCTATCAAATGCCCTAATGCTAACGTGATGGATTCACTTTGTTGTGTTCATTACCAGAATGGTGGTTGGTTGTGGTTCTAAAATAACTCTTCCACGTAACACAAAGTCAAAGGACAATGGAAGAGAACCTGAAGACTGAGTGGGTTGGTACCGATACCCGACAACAGCTGGTTGATAAAAGAGGTAAAAATGTTGAGGCAACACATGACAAACATGTATCAAGCATGGATGGTTGGGAAGGCACCCATACCACCACCGCTTGATTTCCTCGATGATATCCGTACCCGAATTTGACATCTCCTGATCACCATAGTAGTTCTGTCACTCTTCCTCCAAGTTTTGAGAGCTTGTGTACACTCCCTGACGTCTGCCTGCTCGTAAAGATTAAAGTACCAATGTTCAAGGAACGCAAAGATCTGGTCGTCCATCTGAGGGAGTACTGCAAGGAAATGGGGAATATTGGCAAGAAAGACGATTTGTTACTAGCATACTTCCGCAGAA
This sequence comes from Nicotiana noctiflora, assembly GCA_032618575.1. Taxonomy (NCBI): domain Eukaryota; kingdom Viridiplantae; phylum Streptophyta; class Magnoliopsida; order Solanales; family Solanaceae; genus Nicotiana; species Nicotiana noctiflora. Next base: position 348,431 of record JASVEL010002398.1, on the reverse strand, counting down.
GCTTGACTATGACAACTTTGGAATTGTATGATCGTCAAGATGTCAGTAAGTGGAATACATGGGATGACATGGCATAAGATTTTGTGTGACAATTCCAAAACAACACAGACATTGTCACGGACCATTCCTCCATATCTCGGATAGAGGATAAGCCTAAAGAAGATTTTGGGATGTTCTAGCTCAGATGGAGTGAGCACGTTGTTCGAGATAATCTTTATTTGGAAAGAAAAAATGTTGCTAAACCTTCCCAATGACAAGGTCTAGTGGTCGTCCTGGCTAAACGCTCGCAATCTCTATATCAACCCCGCGGATATCCTTGTAATTCTCCAGGCCACGTCTCTCTACTAGAATCCCAAAGACATACTTCATTTGTGAAACACCTAGCTCCGCAAAATGCCTATCATCTTCTCGGAGCGCACATAAACCCCACAGGTACAGGTTTTTGTCCTAACAGAAACATTAAGAATAACCAGGCGTGAAATCATTAGGCTTTCACCCAATTGGGAGAGTTTTACACCAGTTTGTTCCACCAACTGAAGCAGCTGTGACTGATTAATCCGTCGAAGCTAAGTTGCCTAACCCTCTTTCGAGAAACCTTGATCACTTGGTGAGTTGTGAGTATTGTTCAGGAGCACCTGGGCAGGATACAGAAAGGTGTTGGAAGTTGAAAACAGCTATTCAAGACTTATCGACACTCGTCGAATTGAAGTTCGGACCCTAGAGGCACCAAACCTTAACAAGAATCCGTTGCCAGCACACCGTGCGACCCGGATGATCGAATTGGTACATGAGGGAGGGGAACATAAGATGCCCGATCCATGATAGTGATACCATGTTCAATTAAAAATCCAGTCAGCAGAAGTCAATGGCTAGTTGGTCGTGCTTGGTAATTCGGAAGACTCTCCATTTCTTGATCAACCAGAGTGGAGTTTTTGGTGGCTTATTTTGTTATCATTTCTTTTGTCCAGATTATTTCAGTGTTGTAATCTGGATATTGTCTTATAAATCAAACCCTTCTATCATTTTATTCTGTATAGTTTCCTTTGGTCAACGTATCTCATTTAATGGCGTCTAGGTTTGTTCTAAGGGTTGTAACCCCATTTTAGTTTGTTTTGTTGTTCAAGTTGTTGTTTCGTCAGTTAAAGCAATGTCTTGTTTTCTATTACTTATAGACATTTTCTTTTAGTTTTTCCTCTTTATAGTATTTTTTTTCTGTCAACTCTAGTGACACGGCATCCGCACATAATTTTGGCCTAATCTTAAAATTTATTCATGAAGCAATTGGAAGATGATCGAGGCATTTAAAGGAAATAAAAACAATTTGTGATTATTTGGAGCCTGAGTCATTTGAAACTGGGGCAAGTATAAAGAAAACCGTTAAAGACAAGATGGCCAAATTGACATGGGGTCATTCATATTAGTGAAAATAAGAGTGTTGCCCAACAATGTTTTAAAGATATAGCGAATGTCTAATTGCGTTGTTTGTACTTGGCATGTTTTAAAGATTGGAATGACGGATGGATTTTATTTTGCTATCTAAACACCTTATCCTTCGTTAACCCTTTGAGCCTTATTTATTTTTTCTTTCATACCCCTCTTTCGGAATTAATAGCCAAGAGTAGAAACACAAATAGGAAACAGATAAGAAAAGAAAAAGAAGAAAAAACAACAAAAGATAAAGAAGAAAAAGAGAAAATAATAAGTGGAAAGGAAAACTAGAACAACGAGGAATTGGGAACTACGTTTGACCTGATTCCTCAAAAAGGGTATGTAGGCGCTTTACAACTCGGTCATAGTGTAACGAAAATCAAAATATCCTCAAGCAAAAAACTGGGGCCAAAAAGTTGTGTTTATTGTAAGGAAAATCAAGATTCTGAAGGTTGTAATTTTTGAACCCAGGTTGTTTTGTTTTGAGCCTTTAATACCATTTCTTTCTAGCCCTATCCAAATCCTACATTACGGTCCAAAGAAAGACCTTCCGATCAGTCTTCAAAAAAGGCCAAGTCAGGCAAATGAGAGAATCTTACCAGAACATCACTTTGATTACCAGCAGAAAAGACTCTAATCCCCAACAGAAAAGAAATATGAGAGAGTCTTAGCGGTAACACCCCTATCCCCAGCTGAAAATAAATAAAATGAGAGAGTCTTACAGGTGAAATCCGTCACATGCACCATAAGGCGATGAAAGCTGAGAGAAAAAACCAAAATGAGAGAGGATAGTGAAAACCTTCGGGTACTACAAGTCGAATAAAGATTGAGAATCAGATGGGAAAGCTCCAGACGAAGATTATGAAAGGCGAATTAACGATGGAGGATAGGCTATATGTGCATATTATGACCATTAAAGTTGGTATCCGCATTTGATAGGTTCTTATTTCTACTTTTATAATTTTTCTTTTTAGAGAGTCATCCTCCTCCTTTGTCTTTTATTCTGTTCTTTTTATATTTCTCCTTTCATAAAAAATTCCCAGTAGAATCTGTTTGATCCGAACAAGTTAGAAATGACTTCACAATTTGCTATCAGCATTCCAATTATGCAAGACAAAATCTGATTAGTACACCCAAGTGGTATAAGTCATGAGGGATCAAGCCCAAGGCCAGTGTCCAGAAGGATATTCCCCAGCAAGAGGAAATTGACAAAGGGGTGGATCAGTGTCAAGGAAAATACCTCCATCAAAAAGTGAAGGTCAATGAACTCAAGGCCAAGGTAAGTGATACTCAATGGTTGGGGAAACACCCGTTCCCTAGATATGCCACAAATGAATGGGGATATCCCCAGCAGAAAAGGTATTTCCAGTGACAAGGATGAACGAAGAAAATGGTTCATCAGTAAAACATGCAAGATCCTCAAGCAGGGTCACCGTCATAGGAATTTGTGTGGTCAGGATACCAGTGGAAAACATCGGGGAAAAGCTTGTGAATAAAGAGTTGTTAATGAAGGCGGGAAGCAAGAAAGGGAAAAACTATCCCCAATAGGAATTATCATCCTCGGCAAATAATAACATCTGCGGCAAATGAAACGCAGAGTAGGGAAAGAAGGAAGATATGACAAGCCTCATGGGAAGTGGTCTTTGAACCAGTGTTATCCCCAGAATAACAAGTGATAATAAAGAAAGTTGTATCCCCAGCGGACAGAACAAAAGGATGAAACTTGTGTTCAGAAAAAGCAAAAGGCCAGTGTCATCCCCAGCAGCCTTCAGAAGAGTGAAACACCAGTTTTGAAGAAACGAAAATTCCCTAGCAGTGTTATCCTCAACAGCGTTATCCCCAGATAATAACATTTTTATCCGTAGCTGGTAAGTAAATAATCCCTAACAGTGTTATCACCAGCAAGTTTCGAGGTGTTCGGACTACACAGAGTGGGAAAGGAAGAAAGAAAAATTCATCTTCAACAAAATAACCATCAGCGAGTTTTGAAACACAGAACGGGGAAGGGATAAATGGAAAAACCATCCCCAGCTGAAATGGCATCCCCAGCAAATAACATCATCCCCAACAAGTTTTAGAAACGTATAACAGGAAAAAGGGAAGGGAACAATCATCCCTCAGCAGGGGTGGCACAACTACTAACCACGTTTTAAATTAACAATTTTTTTTATATTTAAAACAGGAAAATAAAATGTTGATGATGGACGAAAGACACGCCATAAGAAAGATCGCAAACACAGGGACATAAAATATTCTATCGCAGTTGAAACTTTTCTCGGAGAAACGAGAAAACAAATTCAAATTTTTGTTTTAGCATTAGTCACCCACCTGTATAATAAGAAAATACATTTCATGTCTTAGCATTTAGGCTTCCACCTGTATAACAAGGAAATACTTTTCATGTCTTACCAATTAGGCGCACACCTGTATAACAAGAGAATACTTTTCATGTCTTACCAATTAGGCGCCCACGTGTATAACAAGGGAATACTTTTCATATCTTAGGAATTAGGCGCCCACCTGTATAACAAGGGAATACTTTTCGCGTCTTACCAATTAGGCGCCCACCTGTATAACAAGGGAATACTTTTCATATCTTACCAATTAGGCTCCCACCTGTATAACAAGAGAATACTTTTCATGTCTTACCATTAGGAGCCCACCTGTATAACAAGGGAATACTTTTCATGTCTTACCAATTAGGCGCCCACCTGTATAATAAGGGATATAATAAGGGAATACCTTTCATGTCTTATTATTAGGCGCCTACTTGTATAACAAGGGAATACTTTTCATATCTTAGCAATTAGGCGCCCACTTGTATAACAATGGAATACTTTTCATGTCTTACCATTAGGCGTCCACCTGTATAACATGGGAATACTTTTCATGTCTTACCAATTAGGCGCCCACCTGTATAATAAGGGAATACTTTTCCTGTATAACAAGGGAATACTTTTCATGTCTTAGCATTAGGCGTCCACCTGTATAACAAGGGAATACATTTCATGTCTTAGCATTTAGGCGCCCACATGTATAATAAGGGAATACTTTTCATGTCTTAGCAATTAGGCGCCCACCTATATAACAAGGGGATACTTGTCATATCTTAGCTAGGCGCTCACCTGTATAACATGGGAATACTTTTCATATCTTAGCAATTAGGCGCCCACATGTATAACAAGAGAATACCTTTCATTTCTTACTATTAGGCGCCCACCTATATAACAAGGGAATACATTCCATGGCTTAGTAATTAGGCGCCCATATGTATAACAAGGAAATATTTTTCAGTCTTTATATTTTAGGTTTTGAAATTCGTAACCCACCAGAAGACAGAAGGTTACCCCAAAAAATCCCCAGCATAAATCCAAATTCAGAAAACATAAGGAATGCAGCAGTAGCCGGAAGAAGGTAGTCCAGGTTTCGAAGGAAAAATAATTCAAACCTTACAAGAAAGGAAGAAGCAGTCCAAGTTCGATATTCAGACGCCTACCTAGAGAATAAGAGAATTCACTTCAGAACACAATTCAGGTTAGCAACAAAAAAAGCTTGCCTAAAAATAAATACGAGTTAACAACACGAGATGATCAACAGAAGTTAGTCACAATAAATAAAAAGAAAACAAAAAGAGAAGAAAGGCAAGAAGTCAATCCAAAATGCAGAAGTTGATGAAAGATGGGGTTTCCCAAGACTTGGTCAAGGTCACAAGAGCTAAAAGCCTGGTCCTGATCCAGAAAGCCAGAGAAGATTGAACTAGCTAGCAAGTATCAAGGTTCAAATTCAGAGTTTGCATGAAGCACCTGTGAGCACGTGATTTTTGCCCCAAGCAATTAATTCCAAAATAACAAAATATATATATATATATATATATATATATATATATATATATATATATATATATATATATATATATATATATATATATATATATATATATATATATATATATATATATATATATATATATATATATATATATATATATATATATATATATATATATATATATATATATATATATATATATATATATATATATATATATATATATATATATATATATATATATATATATATATATATATATATATATATATATAAAATATTAAAAATATAGAAAAATACAGGAAATTAGAAAATTAAGGAAAAAATACAAAAACTTTTGAAAATCAAAGAAGATAAATTAGTATAAAATAAATACAAGGAAAAGTATAAACTACAAAAAAATACAGAAAATTAAACAAATACAATTAAAAAATAACAAAAATACAAAATACAAATTGAAACACTAAAATTGGCCAAATGCACAAATATACTCAGCCCAAATGCAACACACATAGACCCGGCCCAAACAATTTTAACCAGCCAGTCTCCTATTAAGTCAAACGACGCTGTATAACACCAAATAATTTGGGCCGTTGATGATTTAAATAATACATACCAAATAAGGCGGTGGCCTTGAATATAAAACGACGACGTTGAGAAAAATAATCTCAGTCGTCCATCTCACTAATCTAACGGCTGAGACCAATGTCTCACTTAGCCAAACGATGTCGCTTAGGTAGTTAAATCATAGCCGTTCAATAATCTAATCTAACGGACCAAATGAAAGACCTCATTAAACCAAACAGTGACGTTCTGAGGGCCAACTGATCTTGGTCGTTCATCTAATTAAATCCAACGGCTGTTAGACAATAACACAAGTTCAGTATTTATCCCCAAGCCCCCCGTTCATTTTTTATTACACACACACACATTCATAATATAACCCTAGCCGCCTCTGAAACCCTTCTTTTTCCCCCATTTCTCTCACAAAAACCACCGAAACCCTATCGGTGGCCAGTCCCCTGTCACCTTCTCTGGCTCAGGCCACACTTCTAAACACCTATTTTCTTCTTCTAACACTTCTACCTCCATTAACCCTACCCGAGAAACTCACTATCCTTCCATTCTTGAAATTCCAGTCGCCGGAACCCTAGCCGGCGACCACCAAGGTATAAACCAGACCTCCACCTTAACACCCTAGAATCGTCTTAGGACGATCTATCACCGCATCCTAGTCCCATACCTTGAATATTCCCCTAAATCCTTGAATATTAGAAAATATCTCACCGGAACCCTATTCCGGAGAGTACACAACAACGAAAACCCTTCAAAACCTCACCCTGAGTCTCTGATACCCCCCCCCCCCCCAAACCAAACTTTCAAGAGTCTGTTTGGGAGATCTGTCATTCAAGAGGCCCCAAGTCTCTGAAATGCTGAGAAATCAAGAAAGAAGAAAGAAAATGATAGAAAGAGGAAAGAAAGAAGAAAAGAAAGAAAGAAAAGGAAAAAGAAAGAAAAAGACGAAACCCTAAAGCTAACTCTAAAAACCTGCTTCTGTTCAGTGTCTTTTTTGGTGCTTATTTGTTTAAAACCGGGATCTAATTAAAATCCCTATGCATGTTACAAGTAATTAAATGCCATGAATCCATCTCGGTGCTATACTTTGCTCTTCTGTGTGCATACTTGTTAGACCTGAGCTTATTACATGTATGCCTAAAGTCGACTAAGTATTCTTAAATTCTGATATAGCTACCTATAAATCATGTGCTATTAGTTATTTCTATGTTATTTTTCAATAGATCCTGTCTCGACAAGGGTTTTGATTTGTTGGAATTCAAACATTATCAATTTGTCTCTCTGAGTTCTAATTAATTTTAAAAGATTAGTCGTAATTAGGGCTATTTGTGCAAGACTACATAAATATGGCTACATTTGCAATATGATTTGTATGTTGGCTTCTTCTGAACTTCTGAGTGCTTATGCACACTTAGGTTATATGTGTAAATGTCTATTGTAGTTATGTTTGCAACACAGTATGAGTCTTTGGTTAGTGGCTATCTTTGTAATAGTGGTTAATTTTGAAAAGGTTATATAGTCTGAAACTGGCTAATTTTTAAAACGAATCTTTGGGGGTTATATTCAATTACCCAAGTCTTGGCAGACCTAATATAGGTCGAGTAAATATAAGTAAATGCAAAGGGTAAAAGGGGAAAGGGAATTGGTATTTCTGTAGATTACACAGAGCTAATGGGGGTATAAATGACTTTAATGCCTGGTTTTTCTGAAAATACATGAACAATAAGGGGTAGACTAGGCATAATTAAATGGTAAATGTGTAATAAACCTTAGCAAGTGAGGAAAACTAGGTAAAATCTATCCAATAGAACAAAAGAGAATAGCCTAGAACCTTCTAGCAGGGGTTCAAGTGTATTTCCGTTAAAATTCTGCTATACTTAAGCGATTTAATTGTAAAAGAGCTGGAGAGGAAAATAGAAATAACTATGTAACGACCCAACCGGTCGTTTTGAGATACGACGCGTCATTCAGCAGTTTGAGGCCATGAGGAACTTCATCTCAAGTATATTGACTTGTGTGTATGGTCAAAATTAAAATTCAAGAAGTTTGGAGTCAAATTTAAATGAAAATTCTTATTAAAGCTTAAAACTGAAGAAATGAACTAGGATTGGAATTTTGAGTATACGACCTCGGAATTGAGATTTGAATGTTCCAACAGGTTCATATGATGATTTCGGACTTGGGCGTATGCCTGGATCGGGTTTTGGATAACCCGGGAGCGTTTTGGCGCATATTATGGAAGATAGCATTTTAGAAGAAATTGCATCAATTTGGCTTAAAATGAATTTTAGTGTTATTAATGTTCATTTGGGATTTCGAGACTGGGAGTAGCTCCGTATGGTTATTCTGGATTTGGGAGCGCGATCGGAAGTGAATTCGGAGGTCCGTGGGTCATTTTGGAGTCGTTTGGCGAAAGATAGAAAATTGAAGGTTTTTGAGAATATTTGACCGGAAGTGGAAATTTTGATATCGGACTCAAAATGCAAATCTTATGATTTGGATAGTTTCGTTAGGTGATTTGGGACTTAGGAGTGTGTCCGGAATATTTTTGTGACGACCGGTGTAGAATTAAGCTTGAATTGGCAAAGTTAGTATTTTGGCGAATTTCGGTTGATATGTGAGATTTTGATCCGAGGGTCAGAATGGAATTCCGAAAGTTTCTGTAGATTCGATATATCATTTTGAACGTGTGTGCAAAATTTGAAGTCAATCGGATGCGATTTGATAGGTTTCGGCATCGGAAATAGAAGTTGGAAACTTCATAGTTCATAAAGTTTGAATCGGGGTGTAATTCATGGTTTTAGAGTTGTTTGATGTGGTTTGAGGCCTCGAGCAAGTCCGTAATGTGCTTTAGGGTTGGTTGGTATGATTGATTGGGGTCCCGGGGGCCTCGGGTGTGTTTCGGGTTGTGATCACGCTCTTATTTGTTGTTTCAACCTTTGCTTCTTTGAACATAAAGGGGTACCATATTAGGTAAATGATCTCGAAATTCAATTTTGTTTGAACCATTAGATCCGTATCGAAATTACGGAGCCATAGGAAAAAGAATCATCGAATTTGGACATCGTATGAGGAAGTTATGCTTATTTTTGTGTCAGGGAAAAACTGCTGCTTCTGGTATGCTCGCAATTGCGAACATTTCCATCGCAATTGCGATGCCTGTTCGCAATTGCGAACTTTTTGTCGCAAATGCGACCCTTCCCAACCTCTCTTTGTTCGCAATTGCGAAGAACTTCTTCGTTTTTGCGAGGGTTCGCAATTGCGAACCCTGGATCGCAAATGCGACTTCTGCAACTTGATTTTAGCTGTGAACCTCGAGTTTTTGCTTCATTTTACCATATTTTGAGCCCTAGGTCCGAGAATGGGCGATTTTGAGAGTGGATTTTCATACCAAATCATTGGGTAAGTTACTCTAACTAGTTTTCAACTTTTATTTTGTGTTTATACCTTAGATTTAACGTCGAAATTCATGAGAATCAAAAGGAGAATTTGGGTTTTAAAGAAAAACCTAGAAATTGAGATTTTTGGATTTTGACGACGATTTTGAGTATGGAATTAAGAGAAATTTATATATTTGAGTTCCAAAGGTCATGGGTAATCTTTATCTTCAAAAAATTTCAGATTTCCGAGCTCGTGGGTCCGAGGGCATTTTGGTCATTTTACATAATTTCACGTATTAGCTTAGAATTTATGTGTAGAATAAATTACTTGAATTATTATTTACAATATTCAATTTATTTGGATAGAGTTGAGCCACTCGGAGTCGGATACTCGTGGCAACAGAGTCGTTTCTTAGCGGTTTTGTACCGGAATTGAGGTAAGTGGCTTGTCTAACCTCGTGTGGGGGAATTTTCACCCCTAGGATATTATGTGATAGTTTAATTGCCTTGTATGCGAGGTGACGGGCGTATACATGCGCTGGTTGTTGAACACGCACTTTAATTAAAATGTTCGATGAGCGATATTCCTGTCCTTGGTTGTCAATTTGATATTTTTACCCGGTAGTGGTTAGGAAAGCATGATTAGGTAGTACTTAACTGTTTAGTTGCCTAATTGCCTTATTTGAACTCCTTGATAATTATTGGCACTATTTTTCGGTGAAGTTATAGTTAAGCATAATTGATCTCTCTGTGAATTCCTTTATTTGCTGTGTTGTGGACTGCGGGTTCGATTCCCGGAGACCCAGGGCTGTGGGTTCGATTCCCAGAGACCCCGTGTGATATTGGTAGGGACTACGGGTTCGATTCCCGAGATCCTGAGTTATTGGTAGGGACTACGGGTTCGATTCCCGAGATCCTGAGTTATTGCTAGGGACTGCAGGTTCGATTCCCGGAGATCCTGAGTTATTGATTATTTATTGAGATATGGGCTGCGGGTTCGATTCCCGGAGACCTAGAGGTACTGTCAATGGGACTGTGGGTTCGATTCCTACAGGTCCTGGACTTGTTTTATTGAGTTGGCTATTCGTTGTTAGCTTAATTGTAGACGATTCCCGAGATCCTGAGTTATCGGTAGGGACTGCGGGTTCGATTCCCGGAGATCCTGCGTTATTGATTATTTATTGAGATATGGGCTGCGGGTTCGATTCCCGGAGACCCAGAGGTACTGTCAATGGGACTGTGGGTTCGATTCCTACAAGTCCTGGACTTGTTTTATTGAGTTGGCTATTCATTGTTAGCTTAATTGTAGACGATTGTAGTAATCATCTTATTGTTGCTAGTTCGGAAATTTATTATTCATTTAAACTGCTTATTGTTGTTATTATCATTGTATTATTGTTTCTCTCAGTAGGGCCCTGACCTTCCTCGTCACTACTCCATCGAGGTTAGGCTTGGCACTTACTGAGTACCGTCGTGGTGTACTCATGCTACTCTTCTGCACACTTTTGTTGTGCAGATCCAGGTACATCAGGGCAGGCTCACACCAGGTGATTCAGCAGCGCTTTGGGAGACCTCGAGGTATGATCTGCTACGTCCGCGGATCCGGAGGCCTTCCTTCTATTCTAGTGCTAGTAGATGTTTTTTCCTTCATTCCGTTGTTAGATACTCCTTTTACATAGAGCTACAATTGTATGATCTCTTTTAGTCTGTGTTACCCGTGGGATTCCGGGTCTTGGTAGTGTTTTAAACAGCGTATTTGATTGGTGTATGTGCCAAGCGGCACAGATTTCATTCCTTTCATCTTATTTTCCGCTAATTCTTATTAAATGTTCATAAACTGGTATATTCCGCAACGTGTTAGGCTTACCTAGTCGTGGGGACTGGGTGCCATCACGACATGTTCACGATTGGTGAACTAGGGTCGTGACAAACTAATTCAAAAATTCCCTCCCACCCCCAAATTTAATCTATAAATAGGCTGTTTCAAGCCTGAAAAAAGGGTTCAACACTTGGGTTCCAACTTTTGAAGTTCGAAAATGTTTCACATTTTTACTAGTTTTGTTATTTAGTATTCAATTCGAGTATTATTCCTAGAGTCTTTGCTGGTTGTTCCTCTACTGTGTTAACTTCAACTTAGCTTGGATTTCTGTTTGCTCGAGTTATTTGCTGGTTTCCTACTGTGTTTGGAAACTTGCTGTGTTAATTGCACCTGTTCGCTGTTGATATTTGGCTGTTGTTATTGCTGAGTTCTCTTCTCCTTCATCCCTTAGAACTCATCGATTTCCTTTCATTTGATCAGGTACACTACTATCTCCTGAAGGTGTAAATAAAACATGATGAAGGAATGAAATTATAGATTAATTTGGCTGAAGTTGTATTTCTGTTTTTCTTATAGTTGTAGTTATAATTTGTAGATCTCTTGTAATTCATTTAGGAATGGGTGTAATAAGTAATAGACTATGTGAACTTGATTTAGATTAAAGTAGTAGTACATAATACTATAGTAAATGTATCTAGTAGGTTAGATATAATAATCACCTATATTTAAAACTAAGACCGACTAAAACACAGCTAATACACTTAGATTTATATATATATGTTCTGAAATTAGACATGTAATATTAGTGCTTAGCTATTTCGTTAATCGAGTTCTGAATCAGAATCATTTAATTTGAAAACATGAAATAGTCGAATTTCAAATCATGACACTGTTTTAACATTACTACAACTAGACTAGCCATAAACTTGTATTCAACTTTATAAAATGGCAATCTGAAATATAGTTGTAATTCTGAGCATGCTATAGTTAAAAATGCAAGTGTTGTTTTCAATTAGAGTAGATAGATAATTCTGCAAACACTGTCTCAACCAGTTGATAATTCATAATATAATACTTTGTTAATTCAGTAGTTAAATAGCAACAAGTTAAACTAGTGTTGACATTCTTAGTTAATTGATAATACTGAAATCAGTAATGATTGAATGAACTTTGGCATTGTTAGAAATAATTAATTGTTAATATTGAATAGTATTTGCATGTAGTACTGTTATTGAAATGTTAGCCTGCCTTAATTTCGCTTCAAATGTAAATAATTTGGGCCTAGCCGTGAATATGGGCCCAGATCTGATTAATGTGGCATTCATGCCTTTGAATGGGAATAAAAGACATGCTGTGCTCCAGAGGCCCAGTTGTATTGGCCTATGAACTGTTAGGCAGTCTGAAGTTCAGGCCCAATAATGTATAATGGCCTGGACTCCAATATTAATAGTCTAAAATTAATACAAAAACAATAATTTAGGAAGAAAAAACAAAAATAGAAAACATAGCTCATTTAAGATTGGACTTTAAAAATAAGGGATGAGCCTCGTACAAAAATGAAAACACACGGGGCCCCCAAATAAATTTCAACATAAAAAATTCTAGACTCGGAAGGAATGTTTAGTGAATTTCACGGTCTTTTCCCAAAGTTAATAAAGATGTAGATACTTTAGGCGTGATTAATAATGTTACATTCCAAATACGAGTGCACATTTATGAGACTCGAATCTTAAATACCGGCGAAGCTACAATGCTCTAAAGTCACAAGCGTACATGTACAGTGTGACTCGAAATGCGTTTTTGCGATGTCGCAATTCTTAAAAATGACAAAGCGGGACATCAATAATGCATAAAAATTGAAGCATATAAAGAAAACAGATAAAAACAAATATGGCAGTTAAGCGATTGTGCTAGAACCATGGAATCCGAGAGTGCCTAATACCTTCTCCCGGGTTAACAGAATTCCTTATCCGGATTTCTGATTTCGCAAACTGTTAACAGAGTCATAATTTCCTCGATTCGGGATTAAACCGGTAACTTGGGACACCATTATTTTTCCAAGTGGAGATACTGAAATTTAATAAATAAATCCCGTTCTGAATGTCCTTTAATTGGAAAAACTCCTTCCCTATTAATATTATATCCCTTCCCGGGGTGTAGTAGTAATTAGCGGTATACACATCAAAAAGGAGGTGTGACAGCTCTGGCGACTCCGCTGGGGACAAGAAGCCAAGAACTTTGGTTCAGGGTTTAAGAATTCGAGCTCAGTTAAAATTGTTGTTTTGTTTATATATGATTTCATTATATGCTTTGATCAACATACTATATGTTTACCGCTTTGATATTACGTGAACTGTATATATAAATTGTGCCAAAACCCTTCTATTCTAACCTCCGGGGATGTGCTTACTGGTTGAGACTCCCCTTTCTGTTAAGTCATACCCAAATAAGAAATAGAGGCCGGAAAAGTTACAAAGCCGGATGATCCCGCGGGTCCCCGATACATAGCCCCCTCCTCGATCCGAGTTGTCTGCTCGTGTACAAAGTCTAGTACCATTGAAAATCAGGATATTGAGGCTTGAGTTAGGATGATTATTTGCATCATATATGACTTAGGGGACTCAACACAGGGGTTGGGTCCGTCTAGGACAGGTGACCTAAATACAAAAAGATCATGCATGATTATATATTGCATTTATTTGTCATGGACTATCATGCTGACCGTCCAAATACCTGTAAACAAAAAGAGAGAAAAATAGCGATTTCTAGAATAGCAATACTTAAATACTGACGAAACGCTGTCAAAATTTTTGAGAAAAAGAAAATATGAAAAGAGTTAGGTTAATTTGTCAAAATAGTTGGTCTTAAAACAATTTGACCGAACTACGCTGGTTTGATTCTCACCACTAGGAGAGATACATAGGCAGCCCGTGACGGGTCCAATCTCCCCTTTTCAAAAATAACCAAAAAATGTCAAGTTTTTAATTTTTAATAAATCAAAGTGATGTTGTTTTTGAAAATAGCCGAATGTTTCGAAAGGACGCCGGAAGGTTGTTTCTGCAAAAATGGTCAATTTTGAAGTCATTTCCCTTAAATAATAATAGCCTTGAAATATTCGAATGAAGTATTGAAAGACTGACTTCACAAATAAGGATTCTTTTGAAGAAAAATGATGAAAATTTTCTTTGAAAAATATTTTTTGTTTTTGAGTCAAATAATATGAGTTTAAATCGCCCTTAATAAATGTGCAGGATGAGCACAACGCAAAACAAACCTTTTTCACTAATGAATAAGATCCCTTTGGAGTTACGATTATGGTGGAATAATTTAGGCCAAGATGGACAAGATTGGGTCAAGAAATACTTGAAAGATCTTACTGGGCTGCTTGATATCGTACCTCGAGGCGACATTATTCAAGCTCTAGTTGCTTTGCTAAGATCCCGCACACAATGTGCTCCACTTCTCGGACTTTGAGCTCACTCCGACATTGGAAGAAATTGCTAACTACATAGGAAAGGGTGAGGTTCCCTTGAAAGACAAGTATCTGGTTGCTCCAAGAGCCATCACTGTGCACTAATTCCTCGACTCTTTGAAAATAGCGAGAAATGTTCATAATGAAGATTTGGTCCACGAGTTTTGCACCATGAACTTTATATACCGCAGATATGGCCACGTTGGAGGATTTAATATTCCAACGAACAAACTCTGCAGCACGGCAAACCGGGCTAAATGGGAGGAACATAGGCGCTTTGCCTTCGTGGTAGCCTTTCTGGGGATAATAATAGTTCCAAGGAAAGACAGGAACATCGACATCAGAGTTGCCGGTATTGCTAGTACTATCCTTACATAGGACAACAGTACTTTGGCACCAATGATAGTGGGCAATATCTTCCGTCCTCTCACAGCTTGCAAAGCGGGAGAATATTTCTTTGAGGGGTGTAATCTACTACTTCAGATGTGGATGATAGAGCATTTATGCCACCATCCTCAGTTTTTGAGTTATGGATCATCTGAAAAGACTTGTATCGAAGAATTCTACATGAGGACAAAAGAGGCCAAGTTTCCAGAAGGGTCGAAAGGTTAGATCACATACTTCCGATCACTTACTGATAGCCAAATAGAATGGGCGTACAGATGGTTGCTCATCAATAAAGTCATATACATACCAGCAAAAGGGTCGTATTTCCTTTTAATGGGTCTCAAGAGTATCCAACCTCATGCACCATACCGAGTATTATGGCAACTCAGAAGATATTAAATTGTGCCAAAAAATGGGGATCTCAGCATTCAAGCAGTAGAGATCAGTCCCGATGGGCAATTTCCGGAAACAAAAGTCTAGAACATATGGAATGAGTGTCGATGTCTGAGAGTGGACACTTGTGTGAGACATTGGGCTAGAGGTGAAGTGTCACCTGGGTATTCTGCAGGGTACCGTAGAGATTTTGAGCATGAAAGACCGATGAAGATACCTCACATTCAAGAATTTGCCGAGCTATCAAAGGAACAATGGGATTGGCTGGCCAAGAAGAATAAATATCGAGCCAAAATCAGTATGTTGGAGAAACAATTTCAGGACCTCAAATTCGAAAGAAGCTTACAAGCAACGACAATGAGGGTGAAAAGAAACAGCTGATTAAAGAGAATGAAACATTGAAGGCTCAGATTGTGAAAATGAGAGCTGCAACCGAAACCCCAGTTCAACTTGACCGAGATGAAAAACTAATTGATAATTTGTGGCGCAAGGTGAACGACTACTGTTTTGATCTAGATAAAGCCGAGAATGAGTTAATTAGGGTTCTGAAACAATTGTCCAGGAATGTTGAAAAAAGGGCTCGGATGATCCAACAGTTAAAGGATGAACATAATGTTAAAGTTACTCGGCTAAGGAAAAAGATTGTCACGGCCGAAGTCAAAAGTAGCAAACAAACAGAAGAATTTGACATAGAGAGAGAGAGCACTGCTACATGGCCATGGTCCGGTTAGAATTGGAGCTACAGCATTTTCAAAAGAAGAGCCAGCAAACCTTGGATGCTCGTGCTGAACAGATTGGGAGGTTACTTCAAGAGACAGGGATTATCGGGGAAAGAATTGTCAAAATTGTTCACTATATTAAGCGGAAATGCCAACTGTGCAAGGATATGACCCAGTCCACATTTACCGCAGCAGCAATGATATTTGTGAAACAAGTGATGACCGACCTGGACAAACTCTAAAAGGGATTAGCATATAAGACCGCGGTAAGACCGAACAATGTCTCGCGGGCACTATGAGCTTTAATGTATTCAAAGGAGATGCATTTTATGTATTTTTATTTTTGCATCTAGAAGGTTGTAGTACAACATCATCTTTTGTAATCAATGTTTGAATATCAATGAAATTGAAAATCCCAAAAAGTTGTCATTATTGCTTGTGCAATAGGCAAACATATAGGATCGAAAAACAAAAAGAAAAAAATAGAGAAAAAAGGAAACAATGAAAACGGAAAAATGATGAAAAAACATGGGTGGAAACAAAGAAAAGAAAGAAGAGAAAAGCCGAAAAAAGAAAAGTGGCGAAAAGATCAATAATGCCGGGATGATGCATAATTGCCAGGCAAAAAGTTGTGTTTTTAAAACTTGTGATGTTCATCTATTATGATCTAACCATTAACAAGTTTTTGTCGTTGATGAGTATCAGATGAAGTAGTTAGCAACTCGCATTCTGGCAAATAACTACAACACTCGTTCTATATGCATGACAAAAGCAGTTACCCAAGAAATTGAGCCGACAATCATCGATCTCGTGCAAGAGGAGGAAGTAGTAGATGTGAATAGCATGAAGAAAGAAATGTATAAGCTTAAACAGCAGATGTCGTAAATGTATCAAGCTTGGTCGACGGGACAACCCTTACCTACTTACCCAGCTAACCCCACATATATTCCTCCATCAGTCCCGAACCAAGATCCACCCACCATGAACTCATCTTCTACATACCTTACATACCCACTCTATTACGCAACTACATCACAAGTACCACCCTCACTTCCTAAACAAGCTCCACCACCACCACCCCAGGCTGCTCCAGTGTATGTGGCACCACCACCAACCGCTTTACACAAATCCTCTAGTGAGCCTATATTTCATATCCAGGATAATCATTACTACCTCCAGAGCCCACCTTCAGACAACATGATTCTTATACCCCACTTATCGATATGACAGAAGAGGAGAAACCCGTTTGAAATCCTGAACAAGAGGAGATGGCCAGGAAAATGAAGAGCCTTGAGCAAACGTTTCGCAATATGCAGGGTTTGGGAGGCCAAGTTAGTGTGGCATACAAGGACTTGTGTGTACATCCGTCAAGATCATACCCGATGGTTCATTTGGGACGATTTGGCTCAATCATTTGGGAACCACTTTCAATATAATCTGGAAATAATTCCGGATAGATTGTCATTGACCAAAATGGAAAAGAAGCCTGGAGAGAGTTTTCGGGAGTATGGTTTCAGGTGGAGAGAACAGGGGGCCCGTGTGGATCCACCAATTAAAGAATGGGAAATGGTAGATTGTTTATTACAAGATTTTCAAATGACATACTACGGGCATTTGGTCTGCAATCGGAAAGACCTTTAATGAGGTGGTAAAAATGGGGAGTTTTGTGGAAGAAGGTTTGACAACGAATAAGATCACGAGTTATTCAACCATCAAGGCTACAAATCAAGCAATTCAGATGGGGACGGGAGCAGCGATTGGGAAGAAAAAGAAAGAAGAAGTGGCAGTTATAGAGGGAAGGTTTTGGTCCCGGGGTCCCAAACCATATCATCATCAACCTCGCCCATATCAACCATACCCACCAACACCGTATAACCCACCTCAACATTATTTTCCTCCGACTGGTCCTCAGTTTTCTGTCCAGCATGCCCAATCTTACCTACCACCTCCTCCTTCATGGTGAGCCTCAGCCTCTCCGGATGCCTACCATGCCCAAAATACATACCCGCCACCAAGAACCTACAGAAATCCCAACCGAACTAGTTTCCGTCGCGACTCTGAAGTCAAAAGCGACAGGGCTCAGAGAAAGAAAAAATTCACTCATCTGGGAGAATCATATACCAGCCATTTTCACCAATTAAAACAATTGGGGATGCTAAGTCCTATTGAGCCTAAAATTCCTAATCCTTCACCGAGAAACTTTGATCAATCCATCCATTGTGAATATTGTTCTGGGTCACCGGGATATGACACAGAGAAATGTTGGCACCAAAAATCTGCAATACAAGAACTCATTGATTCTAGAAGAATTGAGGTGCAAGTTCCCGAGGTTCCCAACATAACACAAAATCCTTTGCTTGTGCATCATGAAACACATATGATAGAGCTAGTACAAGGAGAAAGCTGCAAAAACCCTCTCAGACTGTGATGACAATCAAAGCAAACAACAAGACGGAGGAGAAAGTCGGGAGTGAGAAAGTATCAGTTGAGCCACCTGTAAGTCAGCCAGTAGTGGTAATTGAACCCGAACCTGTAAAAGTGATAGTACCTGGGGTGAAGCCTATATTGACTGTGAAAGGGGCACATATAGAACCAGTTATTATCAAGCCGGTCGTTCCGATGCTGATTGTGAAAATCAAAGCCGTACCTTGGAATTATGACAAGGTAACTATCATGTACAAAGGAAAAGAAGTCAAGGGGGAGATCTGAGAAACCCATGGTTTGACCCGGTCTAGGCGATGTTTTGCTCCTGACAATTTGAGGAAGGCAAAAGTTGTGAAAGAAAATCCGGCCCTTGTGAAGAAAGCGGTCACGGAAAAAGAAGCTAAAGAGTTCCTAAAGAAAATGAAAGCTCAAGATTACTCCATAGTTGAGCAGCTGAGGAAGACACCAGCTCAAATATCTTTGCTATCTTTGTTGACTCATTCCGGTGAACACCGAAGGGCGTTAATGAAGATCCTAAATGAAGCTCATGTACCAGAAAAGATCATAATGTGTCATTTGCAAAAGATTACAAACAAAATCTTTGAGAAAATAGGATAACATTCTCAGACGATGAACTACAACTAGAAGGGACAGAGCACAATAAGGCATTATACCTTACAGTGAAGGAATCAGTGGTGACTCGTGTCTTGGTCGATAATGGGTCGAGTGCTAATCTTTGTCCTTTGTCTACTCTAGGAAAGCTGAAGATTGATCATGAAAGGAACCACAAAAATAACATATGTGTGAGGGGATTCGACGGAGGTGGAAAGAACACCGTTGGAGATATCATACTAGAACTCACCATCGGACTAGTGGAATTCACCATGGAGTTTCATGTGTTGGACATTGTTGTGTCCTATAACCTCCTGTTAGGACGTCCATGGATCAACGGTGCAAAAGCGGTGCCTTCTTCACTACATCAAAATGTGAAGTTTGAATGGGATCAGCAAGAGATAGTAGTGCATGGTGAGGATAATGTTTGAAATGCCATCACGCCATTCGAAGAAGTCGAAGGTGACAAAGGCCCTTGGGTGTGCCAAGTAATGGACACTATGACTGTGAACAAGATATCTGAAGGAGAAAGCATCCCAGTACCCAAAGTAACCCCTGCAATGGTCATGGTTGCCAAGGAAATAATAAAGAACCGGTTCTCTCCGGGAAAAGGTCTAGGTGTTGCTTTGCAAGGTATAACATAACCAGTTCATCTTCTGGGTAGCACTAATACGTTCGGCTGGGTTTCAAGCCAACCATCACCAATATACAAAAATCCAAAAGGTTGAAAAAAAGGATGGACCCTCCCCAAACTTACCCAAAACTATCATACTCCTTCGTCAATCCTGGTACACAAAGACGTCCGGCGACTGTCATGCCGGGCCATGCAGAGGTAAGGCCAGATGAAGAGCTGTTAGAAAGGTTTGAGAGATTGTTTGAAGGCGTGAATATTATAGAGTCATCCGAGGGAACAAGCACGATGGATGTTCAGTTCGTTGGACCCCAGATCAGGCTACATAACTAGGAAGCTACTCCTCTTCCAATCAGGAGGGAGTTGTGGTAGTTAGCTTTAATGTTCCATTCCTATATCTGTCTTGTTTCAAAAATTATAATCCCGTGTTCCTTCGAGTCAAATGTATCCAAAACTTGTTACCTTTCAAAGTTTAATGAAATGCAATTTCTTTCTTCTCTATTTTTGTAGCCTTATTTTATTTTATTTTATTTTCTTGTACAGTCCAGTTTTTGCTGATTTCAATGATGTGTCATGCATGAAGGATTCCTGATACAGTCTTGATAATCAGATAGTTATACAAGAAATTGAAAATGATAATGATGTGGAATATGAGGATGAGGAAGTTTTGGAGGAAATTAGTAAGGATTTGAGCCACTATGAAGAGAAACCTAAACCAAACTTAAATGAGACGGAGTCTATTAATTTGGGGGATGAGGAGAATATTCGGGAAACAAAGATTAGTGTGCACTTAGAGGCCTCACTCAGAGAGAACTTGACCAGGTTATTACATGAGTACAAAGATATATTTGCTTGGTCTTATGATGACATGCCATGGCTCAGTACTGATTTTGTGGTACATAAATTGCCCACTTATCCGGAATGCCGGCCGGTTAAACAAAAGTTATGAAAGTTCAAAACAGATATCAGTGTAAAAATAAAAGAAGAAGTCAACAAGCAGTTTGAGGCAAAGGTCATACGGGTCACCAAGGATCCCACCTGGTTAGCCAATGTTGTACCTATTCCGAAGAAAGATGGAAAAACTAGAATGTGTGTTAATTATCGAGACCTCTATAAAGCCAGTCCGAAGGATGATTTTCCATTGCCAAACATCCACATATTGATTGACAATTGTGCCAAACATGAGATTTGTTCTTTTGTAGATTGTTCTGCGGGTTATCATCAGATCTTGATTGACCAAGAGGATGCAGAAAAGACGGCCTTTATCACACCTTGGGGAACATATTGCTACAAAGTAATGCCGTTTGGGGTTAAAAATGCTGGAGCTACACATATGAGAGCAATGACCACTATGTTTCATGATATGATACATCGAGAGATTGAAGTGTATGTGGAGGATGTTATTATTAAATCCAAAAAGTAGTGCAATCATGTCAAAGACTTGAGAAAGTTCTTCCAAAGGCTTCGGAGATACAATCTCAAGCTCAATCCAGCAAAATGTGCTTTTGGAGTACCATCAGGAAAGTTATTAGGGTTCATGGTAAGCCGGCGTGGTAATGAACTAGACCCGTCAAAGATAAAGACAATTCAGAACGTGCCTCCACCAAAGAGCAAGAAAGAGGTGGTGAGTTTGTTGGGCAGGTTGAATTATATTAGCAGATTTATTGCTCAGCTGACGTCGACCTGTGAGCCCATTTTCAAATTATTGAAGAAAGATATTGCAGTGAATTGGACTGAGGAATGTCAAGATGCATTTGACAAAATCAAGGAATATCTGGCCAATCCTCCTGTGTTGGTTCCTCCGGAACCTGGAAGGCCCCTGATCCTTTATCTGACCGCATTGGATAATTCTTTTGGCTGTGTACTGGGGCAACATGATGAGACGGGGAAGAAAGAGCAAGCAATATATTATCTCAGTAAGAATTTTACATCTTACGAGGTAAAATACACTCAACTGGAAAGGACATGTTGTGCTTTAACATGGGATGCACAGAAGTTGAAACATTACTTGTCGGCTTACACCACTTATCTTATATTTCGTCTGGATCCCCTAAAGTATTTATTCCAAAAGCCTATACCCACAGGAAGGCTCGCTAAATGGCAAATTCTTCTTACGGAGTTTGATATTGTTAATGTAACCCGCACTGTAATGAAAGCACAAGCAGTCGCTGATCATTTGGCAGAAAATCCAGTTGATGAATAGTATGAACCACTGAAGGCATATTTTCCTGATGAGGAAACAATGAATATTGAAGAATTGGAACAACACGAAAATTCGGGTTGGAAATTATACTTTGATGGGGCTGTCAATAGCAAAGGAGTCGGGATTCGAGTGGTGCTCATTTCAGAAATAGGTCAGCATTATCCTGTGACCGCTCAGTTGTGCTTTTTCTGTACTAATAACATGGCCGAGTATGAAGCATGTACATTGGGATTAAGAATGGCAATAGACATGGGTGTTCAAGAGATTTTGGTCATGGGTGACTCGGATCTCTTGATACATCAAATTCAGGGAGAATGGGAGACAGGGGATTTGAAACATATACCATACCAACAGTGTCTACATGAACTATCTCAAAGGTTCAATCCATAGAGTTCAAGCATATCCCAAGATTGCACAATTAAGTTGCAAATGCTCTGGCCACATTGTTGTCTATGTTGCACCATCCAGACAAAGCTTATGTAGATCCATTGCAAATACAAGTTCACGATCAAAATACTTATTGTTTCACGGTAGAAGAGGAACTTGATGGTGAACCACGGTTCCATGATATTAAAGAATATTTGAGGAAGAGAGTGTACCAAGCAAGCTACGGGAGATCAGAAAAAGGCTATAAGGCGACTAGCGAGTGGATTTTTCTTCAGCGGAGGGATTGTATACAAGAGAATCCCGGATTTGGGATTACTGATATGTATAGATGCACAACAGGCTACTACAATCATGGCTGAAATACATGCAGGAACTTGTGGACCTCATATGAGTGGATATGTTTTGGCCAAGAAAATACTAAGGGCTGGATATTATTGGCTCACTATGGAGCGAGATTGCATTAGGTATGTACGAAAATTCCATCAATGCCAGACACACGGGGAATTGATTCATTCCCCGCCATATGAGTTGCATACAATGTCAGCACTATGGCCTTTTGTCACCTGGGTCTGGATGTCATCGGTCCGATAGAAACTGCAGCATCTAACGGGCACATGTTTATCCTGGTAGCCATTGATTATTTCACTAAATGGGCGGAGACGAAGACATTTAAAGCAGCAAAAAAGAAGGCAGTAGTGGATTTCATACATAAAAACATCATCTGCCGCTTAGAAATTCCCAAGGCGATTATCACGGATAATGGAGCCAATCTTAACAGTCATCTCATGGCAGAGGCATGTCAGAAGTTTAAAATCTTGCATCGTAATTATACACCTTATCGGCCTAAAGCAAATGGAGTAGTTGAAGCTGCAAACAAGAATATTAAGAAAATTCTTCAAAAAATGGTAGAGGAGTCGAGACAGTGGCATGAAAAATTACCATTTGCTCCAATGGGTTATCGCACTACTGTGTGTAGTTCAATTGGTGCAACCCTTTACTCATTGGTGTACAGAACAAAGGTAGTGATACCTGCAGAAATTGAAATACCTTCCCTACGAATTATAGCTGAGGCTGAAATTGATGATGATGAATGGGTAAAGGCCCGGTTAGAGCAATTGAGCCTGATCAACGAGAAAAGATTAGAAGCAGTATGTCACGGATAGCTGTACCAACGGAGGATGGCCAGATCATATAACAAGAAAGTACGTCCACGGAAATTCGAGATTGGACAGTTGGTATTAAGACGTATTTTACCACACTAGACCGAAGTAAAAGGAAAGTTTGTGCCTAATTGGCAAGGGCCATTTATGGTATCCCGGGTATTATCCAACAGAGCTTTTTATCTGACAGACGTAGAAGGGAAATGTGTAGAGACTGCCATTAACTCTGATGCACTCAAGAGATATTATGTATGATTCATTTCATGTATACAATTGTATTTGTCATATTTTTTGAAATTGTAATGATGAAGGCATTTTATTACTCTATCCAAACACTTTACCCATTGCTACCCCTTTTGAGCCTTATTATATTATTCTTTCGTACCCCTCTCTCGGAATCAATGATGAAGTCAAAATGAATGATGAAATGAAAATAAAAAAAAAGAAGAGGAAGAAGATTGAAAAAAAAAAGAGAAAAGAAAAGATATGAAAAAAAAAGAAAAATATATACAAAAGAAGAAAAACGGGAAAAAGTCAAACGACGAAGAAACCTTAGGGTATGAACTACGTTCGACTTGATCGCAAAAGGGTACGTAGGCATCCTCAATGAGGTTCAGTCATGACAGAAATAAAATCTAAGTTTCCCCAAAATTGAAACTGGGGCAGAAGTTATGTTTTTATGATTCCGAGAGTTGTAATTATTTTGAACCCATGTTTTAAATTTGAGCCTTTATACCTTTCTTTCTAAACCTATCCAAAAGCCACATTACGATCCAAAGAAAGACTTTCTGATTAATTTCAAGGAAATGACAATGCAACGAGAATAAAGCGAAACATATCATGAACACTACCAAGGAGTTTGAAGATAGAAAAAAAAAAAGAGTCTTATTGGTGAAAACCCTCACGGGCACCATAAGGCGAATGTGAGTTGAAAGAAAAATAAAAATGAGAGAGTCTTATTGGAGGAAACCCTCACGGCCACCATAAGGCGAATGTGAGTTGAGAGAAAATAAAAATGAGAGAGTCTTATTGGTGAAAACCCTAACGGGCACCATAAGGCGAATGTGTGGAATGACCTGATGAAATGGAAGTGGCAAGACAAGTAAGGTTTGGGTTGATGAAAGGAGAAATCAAGTCAGTAACGATTTGATTGGACACACTGGGTCGGATATCCAAATGCACGGCATGGTCAAAGGAATCAGCCTTCCTACTCAGATAAGTTCTTGTGACGACCCAAAGGGTCATCACTTATTTAATTAATCATTTCGAGCTTCTGAGGCCTTGAAAACCTCATTCTATATTGCCTTGATTTACGTGTACGATCCGAGCATGTAGCCGGAAAGATTTTGTGATAGAAAATATGAATTCTATGAGAAATTTGGATAAAAATGATATTAATATTGATATGGTTGACTTCGGTCACCATTTTTGGTAAACGGATCCGGAGCCGAGATTGGATGGTCCCGAGAGGTCCGTAGAAAAATATGGGACTTGGACATGCGTCCGGAAGTCGAATTCCGAGGCCTAGAGCCCAAGTTATGAATTTTTATGTGAAATTATTTTTGATGTAATTATTAAAGGAAATAAATTAATTGACCTTGGTATCGGGCTCGTATTTTGGTTCCGACGCCCGGTACAAGTCTTAAATATTATATATGTGATTTCTGTAAAGTTTGGTGACATTTGGATGTCGTTTGAGATGTTTTGGACCTTGAGTTCCAAGTTAAGAAGTTTTGAAAATCAAAAGTATGAAAATCATGAGTTTGAGGCTTGATTTGATTAAAACGAAGTGATATTGGCGATGTGATCGCACGAACAAGTCCATAATGTGTTTTTGAGGTTATGTACATGTTTGGTTTGGAGCCCGGGAGGCTCGGGTAAAGATTTGATAGGCCGTTGGATAAAATTCTGAATTTTTGAACTGCTGGTTTTTCACCTAGCTGTTGGCTTCGCAATTGCGAAGAATTTCTCGCAATTGCGAAGGGGACAGTGTAAGGCAAGGCTCGCAAATGCGAACCTTCATCGCAAATACGAAGCCCCCTTGTTCGCAAATGCGAACAATTGTTCGCATTTGCGAAGGTCCCCAGTGCCTGCCTATGTTCGCAAATGCGAACATTCCCCATACTGCCTATGTTCGCAAATGCGAACACTCCCTTTGTCTGCCAGTGTTCGCAAATGCGAACAAATGTTCGCAAATGCGAACTTCCCAACCTTAGCTTATTTTTCAAACTCCAGAAATTGGTCGGGGTTCGCAATTGCGAACCCATGTTCGCAAATGCGAACACAGAGACCTTGAAAAACACGAATTTCAGTCATTTCTTCACTTTTTACAAAACCAAAACACCAATTTGCGATTCTTCAAGGATTTCTTCTTCATCAAAACGATTGTAAGTCACTTTTTACTTAATTCTTTCAATTCCTAACATCATTAAACACGTTTTTCATAAGAAATCAAAGATTTTCATGGTAAAATTTTTGTTTTTGTTAGAAAATAGGTTTTTCATAAATTGGGGAATTGGACCTCGAATTGAGGTCCGATTTTGAAACAAATTATATACATGAACTCGTGGGGGGATGGGTAACCGGATTTTGGTCCTAACCCCGAGTTTCGACCATGTGGGCCCGGGGTTAAAATTTACTATTCCGGGCAGAATGTTGTAGAAGTTGTATTTGGTCTTAAGAATTAGTTTGTTGAGTAGAATTGATGATATTAAATCAATTGTGTATAGATACGGTTGGATTGGAGCCAAGTTGAAAGAAAAAAGACATTTCCACGGATTGAATTGTTCATAAGCATTCGAGGTAAGTGTTTGTTCTATCCTAGCTTGAGGGAATAGGAATATGTGTTATGTGTTATGTGATCGAGTGCGGTGTATGGGTTGTGGTGACGAGCATCCATACACTGGCGTCTAGTATGACCGTGAGTCGTTGGGAAAATGATTATTTTGATATATATTACAGATGAATTGTTATTGTTCTCCCTTGTTGGGACTTGTTGTGAAGATAATTATTGATTGCCCTTGATGGGACGGTTTATGAATTGCTGTTTCTTTCTTTGCCCTTAACTGTGATTGTTATTTGGGTGAGGAAGAGTGATAATACATGAAGGGTGATGCCGTGCCATGTTTATTTATTTGTGCACGAAGGTTAATGCCGTGCCATGTTTATTTATTGATTATGCACGAAGGATCAAGCCGTGCCCTGTTATTGAACCATGTACGAAGGATCATGCCGTACTATGGATGTGAGGATGAGAGTAAAAGCACGAAGGGTGATGCCATGTACTTTATTTGTTTATTTGGTAAGGATGAGAGTAAAAGCACGAAGGGTGATGCCGTGCAACTGCTTGCTATTTCTTGAATTGATATTACTTGTGTTTACATTATACTTTGTTTTTCCTTGTGAAATTATTAATTGTGGTTAATTGTTGAATTCTTTAAGATATTCCTTATTGTGTTAATACTTGATTATTTCTTGTTATTTTGTGGTACACATATATATATTGAATTGCACAGGTTTATGTGAGTGTCTGGTCCTAGGCTTGTCACTACTTCGCCGGGATAGGCCAGGCACTTACCAGCACATGGGGTCGGTTGTGCTGATGCTACACTTATGTGCGTTTTTGCACAGGTCCAGGTTACGATCGGGAGCAGCAGCAGCAGTAAATAGATTGCGTGGGAATTGAGCACATTTGAGACCGAGGTAGCTTGCAGACGTCCGCAGGCCCGGCGTCTCTCTCTTTATTTATGTTATTAGCTGGAGTCTCTTTGTTCCGAGACAAACAGAATTGTGTTATATTTCTTTCGGACTTTTATGTGTAGTATTCCATAGTAGTTTGTGAGTTGGTGACTCCACGTCTTGGGTAGAGGATTTCAGTATGCCTTTCACTTTGTAATTAGTTATTTCCATTTCGATAAAGTATTCCGCATTTATTTAATTAAAATTGTGTTAAAAATAGGATAGTATGAATACGGTGGCTTGCCTAGCTACCACGAGTAGGCGCCATCACGATCCCGATATTGGGGGAAAAATCCGGGTCGTGACAAGTTGGTATCAGAGCTCTAGGTTACATAGGTCTCACCACTCACGAACAAGCTAAGTAGAGTTTGAGAGGTAGGTACGGAGACGTCTGTACTTGTCCTCCGGAGTCTATTGAGTTAGGAAAGAGTCTCTCATTTGTTCTTTCTTGTCGTGCGACTTGTTCCTCAATTACCGATTGAATTTCTATTATGTCCTTTCGCGGATGGTAAGGACACGCGCTTCTTCGTCCGCCGACCAACAGCCCGAGCCCCGGGCGGCTCCCGTGAAGGGTAGGGGCCAAGGCCGTATCGAGAGGCCGTGGTAGGGGTAGAGCTCGGCCCCGAGCAGAGCTACTCCGGAGGTGGAGCCTCATATTGAGATTGACGAGGAGGTTCGGTTCCAGCAGCTCAGGGGGCCCAGCTCAGGTCCCGGAGAGGCTTTATTTACCCGGATCTCCGGGATGCTTTGGTCAGAATAGCGGGATTCATGGACAGCATTGCCAGAGCGGGTTTATTATCAGTTGCACCAGCCGCTTCTCAGGCTGGAGGAGGGGCCCAGACTCCTATTGCTCGTACTCCAGAGCCAGTAGCTCCTCAGCCTCAGGCACCAGTGGTTCAGCCAGCTGCGACCACTCAGTCAGGTACCACAGCTCATGCAGGTGATGGAGCGGCCATGACTTCTGATTCGTTATGGAGGCTTGATCGGTTCTCCGAGCTATTTACCACTACATTAAGTGGAGCCGCATCAGAGGATCCTCAGGACTTCTTATTCAGTTTCCATGAGATTCTCAAGACTATGGGGATCGTGGAGACAAACGGAGTTGATTTATGTACCTTCAGACTTGCAGGATCCGCCAAGACTTGGTGGAGAGATTATTGCTTGACTCGACCAGCAGGGTCCCCAGCTTTATCATGGGATCAGTTTGCGGAACTATTTATGGAGAAGTTTCTCCCTGCTACTCGGCGGGATGTACTTCGGAGGCAGTTTGAGCGCCTCCATCAGGGCACTATGACGATTACACAGTATGAGACGAGATTTGTCGATTTGGCTCGTCATGCAGTGGTGATACTTACCACAGAGCGGGAGAGGGTCCGCAGGTTTATAGATGGGCTTAATCAGCCAATTAGACTCCAGATGGCTATGGGCGTGGGGAGTGACATATCATTTCAGGAGGCAGCCAATGCAGCACGCAGAGTTGAGATGGCTCTTGCTAGGGGAGGCGGTTATTCTTCAGATAAGAGGCCTCGTCATTCAGGCAGGTTTGGTGGTTCTTCCTCTGGTAGCAGAGAATCCTTTGATAGAGGCCAGTCCTCCAGGCCTTTTCATTCCGCCCTTCGGGCTTCACAGGGTGGATCAGGTGATCGTGGTTTTCGGGGGCATTATTCAGACCAGTCTCCTATTAATGCTCAGCCTCTTCAGAGTGTTCTTGGAGGCCATTCGGGTCGTCGGGGCCAGCAGCCCTATCAGTCTAAGAGTTGCTACGGTTGTGGTGACCCAGGTCATTTTATTAGGAATTGCCCTCTAGCAGCGGGCAACTCTCAGCAGCGAGGTCCTCGTTCTATGATTCAGGCCCCAGCTGACCTCAGCCTGCCCAGCCAGCCAGAGGCGGGGGTAGAGATTATAGAGGTGGAGGTCGAGACCGTAGAGGTGGAGACCGTCCAGCGAGAGGTAGAGGTCAGCCGGTTGATGGTCGTCCTAGAGACGCAGCTCAGAGGGGAGGTGCAGATCCCCGATTCTATGCTTTACCAGCCAGGCCAGAGGCAGAGGCATCAGATGCCGTGATTACAGGTACTATTCTTGTGTGTGGCAGAGGTGCTTCAGTATTATTTGACCCTGGATCTACATATTCCTATGTGTCTTCCTACTTCGCACCGTATTTGGTCGTGCCCAGCTATGCTCTGGATATCCCAGTTTATGTGGCTACACCAGTGGGTGACTCCATTGTAGTCGATCGGGTGCATCGTTCGTGCGTAGTTATATTTGGGGGTCTTGAGACCCGTGTTGATCTGTTGCTCTTGGATATGGTAGATTTTGATGTCATATTGGGGATGGACTGGTTGTCCCCATACCATGCTATTCTTGATTGTCATGCTAAGATTGTCACCTTAGCCTTGCCAGAATCACCCCGATTAGAGTGGAAGGGTACCTCAAGCCACTCCGTTCGCACTGTTATTTCCTATGTTAAGGCTCGACGTATGGTCGAGAAGGGGTGTCTAGCTTATTTGGCTTATGTTCGTGATTCCAGCGCAGAAGTTCCTTCCATTGAGTCGGTCCCTATTGCACGGGAGTTTCCGGAGGTTTTTCCTTCAGACCTGCCGGGCATGCCACCCGACAGGGATATTGATTTCTATATTGATCTGGCACCGGGTACTCAGCCCATCTCTATTCCACCCTATCGTATGGCCCCGCCGGAACTAAAAGAGTTGAAAGATCAGTTGCGGGACCTTCTTGAGAAGGGCTTTATCAGGCCCAGTGTTTCCCCCTAGGGAGCACCTGTATTATTTGTAAAGAAGAAGGATGGCTCGATGCGGATGTGTATTGATTACCGGCAGTTAAACAAGGTGACTATCAAAAATAAATATCCACTACCGAGGATTGATGATTTGTTTGACCAGCTCCAGGGAGCGAGGGTATTCTCTAAGATAGACTTGAGGTCAGGCTACCATCAGCTGAAGATCAGGGCGGCTGACATTCCTAAGACGGCCTTTCGCTCTAGATATGGGCATTATGAGTTCTTGGTCATGTCCTTCGGGTTGACCAATGCCCCAGAGCAGCATTCATGGAGTTGATGAATCGGGTATTCAAGCCTTACTTAGATCCGTTCGTGATAGTCTTCATAGATGACATCCTGGTGTACTCCCGCAGCCAGGAAGAGCACGGGCAGCACCTCAAAGTGGTTCTTCAGACTCTGAAAGATAACCGACTATATGCCAAATTTTCTAAATGTGAGTTCGGCTGAGTTCGGTAGCATTTCCGGGTCACATTGTATCGGTGGAAGGTATTCAGGTAGACCCAAAGAAGCAGTCCAGAATTGGCCTCGACCAGCTTCAGTGATCGAGATCCGGAGTTTCTTGGGATTAGCGGGTTACTACCGTCGATTTGTAGAGGGTTTTCTTCTATTGCGGCCTCGATGACCGGGTTGACCCGGAAGGGTGTCCAGTTTCTGTGGTTCGAGGAGTGTGAGGCGAGCTTTCAAAAGCTCAAGACGACCCTTGACCACCGCACCGGTGTTGGTACTACCTACAGGTACAGGGCCTTATACAGTTTATTGTGACGCATCTCGTACGGGGCTTGGAGCGGTATTGATGCAGGATGGTAAGGTTATCGCTTATGCTTCGAGGCAGTTAAAGATACATGAGAAGAATTATCCAGTTCATGATCTTGAGTTAGCAGCAGTGGTTCATGCCTTAAAGATCCGGAGGCATTATCTATATGGTGTGACATGTGAGGTGTACACTGATCACAAAAGCCTACATTACTTGTTCAAACAGAAGGAGTTGAATCTACGACAGCGGAGATGGTTAGAGTTGCTAAAAGACTATGATGTTACCATATTATATCACCCAGGTAAGGCAAATGTGGTGGCCGATGCATTGAGTAGAAAGTATGCCAGCATGGGTAGTCTTGCATATATTCCGGTCAATCAAAGACCATTAGCTCTAGATGTCCAGGCCTTAGCCAACCGGTTCGTGAGATTAG
This sequence comes from Nicotiana noctiflora, assembly GCA_032618575.1. Lineage (NCBI taxonomy): Eukaryota > Viridiplantae > Streptophyta > Magnoliopsida > Solanales > Solanaceae > Nicotiana > Nicotiana noctiflora. The sequence continues at coordinate 317,293 of JASVEL010002398.1, read as the reverse complement.
ACATTTCTGAGCCTAGCAGAGTGTTAGCCTGCACGGTCGCTCGTTCTTCCTTATTAGAGCGTATCCGTGAGAGGCAATTTGATGATCCTCATTTACGTGAGTTGAGAGATACGGTACAGCGGGGAGGTGCCACACAGGTAAACCTAGATGATGATGGGGTATTGAAATTGCAGGGTCGAGTTTGTGTGCCCAATGTCGAAGGGATTCGAGAGTTGATCTTAGCAGAGGCCCACGGTTCGCGGTATTCTATTCACCCAGGCGCCGCGAAGATGTACCAGGACTTACGGCAACACTATTGGTGGCGCAGAATGAAGAAAGATATCGTTGCGTATGTCGCTTGGTGTCTAAATTGTCAGCAGGTGAAATATGAGCACCAGAGACCTGGTGGTGTGTTCCAGAGGATTGAAATTCCCGAGTGGAAATGGGAGCGGATCACTATGGACTTCGTTATTGGACTTCCTTTGACTCGGAGGAAATTTGATGCTATTTGGGTCATTGTTGATAGGTTGACCAAGTCAGCACACTTTATTCCAATATCTGTCTCCTACTCGTCGGAGAGGTTAGCGGAGGTTTACATTAGGGAGATTGTTCGTCTCCATGGGGTGCCGGTATCTATTATCTCTGATCGGGGAACGCAGTTTACCTCGCGGTTCTGGAGAGCGGTCCAGCGGGAGTTAGGCACCCAGGTTCAGTTGAGTACAGCATTTCATCCTCAGACGGATGGCCAGTCCGAGAGGACTATTCAGATTCTAGAGGACATGCTTCGAGCTTGTGTTATTGATTTCGGAGGCTCGTGGGACCAGTTTCTGCCATTAGCAGAGTTCGCCTACAATAATAGTTACCAATCTAGCATCCAGATGGCTCCGTATGAGGCGTTGTATGGTAGGCGATGTCGATCACCGGTTGGATGGTTTGAACCGGGAGAGGCTCGGTTGTTGGGTACAGACTTAGTTCAGGAGGCCTTAGATAAGGTCAAGACTATTCAGGAGAGATTGCGTTCAGCTCAGTCTAGGCAAAAGACTTATGCGGATCGCAAGGTTCGAGACGTAGATTTCATGGTTGGTGAACGAGTATTGCTCCGGGTGTCGCCTATGAAGGGCGTGATGAGGTTCGGAAAGAAGGGCAAGCTCAGCCCTAGGTATATTGGTCCATTTGAGATTTTAGACAGAGTGGGAGGGGTGGCTTACAGATTAGCTTTGCCGCCTAGCTTATCAGCCGTGCATCCAGTTTTTCATGTATCTATGCTTCGGAGATACCACGGCGATCCCACACATGTGTTAGACTTCAGTACTGTCCAATTGGACAATGATCTATCTTACGAGGAGGAGCCGGTGGCTATTCTAGACCGGCAGGTTCGACGGTTGAGGTCGAAGAGTTATCCTTCTGTGCGTGTTCAGTGGAGAGGTCAACCTCCTGAGGCATCGACCTGGGAGTCCGAGTCTGATATGCGGAGCCGCTACCCACACTTGTTTCCTGACTCAGGTACTTCTTTCTTTTGTCGGTTCGAGGACGAACGGTTGTTTTAGAGGTGGAGATTGTGACGACCCAAAGGGTCATCACTTATTTTATTAATAATTTCGAGCTTCTGAGGCCTTGAAAACCTCATTCTATGTTGCCTCGATTTGCGTGCACGATCCGAGCATGTAGCGGAAAGATTTTGTGATAGAAAATATGAATTCTATGAGAAATTTGGATAAAAATGATATTAATATTGATATGGTAGACTTCGGTCAACATTTTTGGTAAACGGATCCGGACCCGAGATTGGATGCTCCCGAGAGGTCCGTAGAAAAATATGGGACTTGGACATGCGTCCGGAGTCGAATTCCGAGGCCTAGAGCCCAAGTTATGAATTTTTATGTGAAATTGTTTTTGATGTAATTATTAAAGGAAATAAATTAATTGACCTTGGTATCGGGCTCGTATTTTGGTTCCGACGCCCGGTACAAGTCTTAAATATTATATATGTGATTTCGTAAAGTTTGGTGACATTTGGATGTCGTTTGAGATGTTTTGGACCTTGAGTTCCAAGTTAAGAAGTTTTGAAAATCAAAAGTATGAAAATCATGAGTTTGAGGCTTGATTTGATTAAAACGAAGTGATATTGGCGATGTGATCGCACGAACAAGTCCATAATGTGTTTTTGAGGTTATATACATGTTTGGTTTGGAGCCCGGGAGGCTCGGGTAAAGATTTGATAGGCCGTTGGATGAAATCCTGAAATTTTTGCACTGCTGGTTTTTCACCCAGCTGTTGGCTTCGCAATTGCGAAGAATTTCTCGCAATTGCGAAGGGGACAGTGTAAGGCAAGGCTCGCAAATGCGAACCTTCATCGCAAATGCGAAGCCCCTTGTTCGCAAATGCGAACAATTGTTCGCATTTGCGAAGGTCCCCAGTGCCTGCCTATGTTCGCAAATGCGAACACCCCTTTGTCTGCCAGTGATCGCAAATGCGAACAAATGTTCGCAAATGCGAACTTCCCGACCTTAGCTTATTTTTCAAACTCCAGAAATTGGTCGGGGTTCGCAATTGCGAACCCATGTTCGCAAATGCGAACACAGAGACCTGTAAAACACGATTTTCAGTCATTTCTTCACTTTTTACAAAACCAAAACACTCATTTGCGATTCTTCAAGGATTTCTTCTTCATCAAAACGATTGTAAGTCACTTTTTACTTAATTCTTTCAATTCCTAACATCATTAAACACGTTTTTCATAAGAAATCAAAGATTTTCATGGTAAAATTCTTGTTTTTGTTAGAAAATAGGTTTTTCATAAATTGGGGAATTGGACCTCGAATTGAGGTCCGATTTTGAAACAAATTATATACATGAACTCGTGGGGGATGGGTAACCGGATTTTGGTCCTAACCCCGAGTTCCGACCATGTGGGCCCGGGGTTGAAATTCACTATTCCGGGCAGAATGTTGTAAAAGTTGTATTTGGTCTTAAGAATTAGTTTGTTGAGTAGAATTGATGATATTAAATCAATTGTGTATAGATACGGTTGGATTGGAGCCAAGTTGAAAGAAAAAAGACATTTCCACGGATTGAATTGTTCATAAGCATTCGAGGTATGTGTTTGTTCTATCCTAGCTTGAGGGAATAGGAATATGTGTTATGTGTTATGTGATCGAGTGCGGTGTATGGGCTGTGGTGACGAGCATCCATACACTGGCGTCTAGTATGACCGTGAGTCGTTGGAAAATGATTATTTTGAGATATATTACAGATGAATTGTTATTGTTCTCCCTTGTTGGGACTTGTTGTGAAGATAATTATTGATTGCCCTTGATGGGACGGTTTATGAATTGCTGTTTCTTTCTTTGCCCTTAATTGTGATTGTTATTTGGGTGAGGAAGAGTGATAATGCACGAAGGGTGATGCCGTGCCATGTTTATTTATTTATGCACGAAGGTTAATGCCGTGCCATGTTTATTTATTGATTATGCACGAAGGATCATGCCGTGCCCCGTTATTGAACCATGTACGAAGGATCATGCCGTACTATGGATGTGAGGATGAGAGTAAAAGCACGAAGGGTGATGCCGTGTACTTTATTTGTTTATTTGGTGAGGATGAGAGTAAAAGCACGAAGGGTGATGCCGTGCAACTGCTTGCTATTTCTTGAATTGATATTACTTGTGTTTACATTATACTTTGTTTTTCCTTATGAAATTATTAACTGTGGTTAATTGTTGAATTCTTTAAGATATTCCTTATTGTGTTAATACTTGATTATTTCTTGTTATTTTGTGGTACACATATATATATTGAATTGCACAGGTTTATGTGGGTGTCTGGTCCTAGGCTTGTCACTACTTCGCCGGGATAGGCCAGGCACTTACAAGCACATGGGGTCGGTTGTGCTGATGCTACACTTCTGTGCGTTTTTGCACAGGTCCAGGTTACGATCAGGAGCAGCAGCAGCAGTAAATAGATTGCGTGGGAGTTGATCATATTTAAGACCGAGGTAGCTTGCAGACGTCCGCAGGCCCGGCGTCTCTCTCTTTATTTATGTTATTAGCTGGAGTCTCTTTGTTCCGAGACAAACAGAATTGTGTTATATTTCTTTCAGACTTTTATGTGTAATATTCCATAGTAGTTTGTGAGTTGGTGACTCCACGTCTTGGGTAGAGGATTTCAGTATGATTTTCACTTTGTAATTAGTTATTTTCATTTCGATAAAGTATTCCGCATTTATTTAATTAAAATTGTGTTAAAAACAGGATAGTATGAATACAGTGGCTTGCCTAGCTACCACGAGTAGGCGCCATCACGATCCCGATATTGGGGGAAAAATCCGGGTCGTGACAGTTCTGTCTTTTAGTTCAAAAATATCCCCACCCCTAAATTCAGGGTCATTGCATTTCATTTTAGTCGTTCAAAACCCGTTGCCAGTTAAAAGCTAACTACCAGCTTCTCATGTTGGATGGCATAATGATATTGGATCCTTCAAAGGACAAGAGAAAATAAAATAACACATGTCGTTCATTTAGCCAAAGGGAATAAAAGAGTAAAGGAAACAAAAGAGAAAACATAAGGGGATTGCAATGTAAGGACTTGGAAAACAATCAAGAAAGGACGGTAAAACAGTACAAAGCAATATGAGGCAGACGGTGGAAGCAAGGCCAACAAGAATGCCAGTTGCTAACCATCATTTTATAACTAACAAATTGTTCGCTGATTAAGACAGGGACAAAAGATTCAAATTCTTACTAATCACTTTAAAGTGAATGTGACCAATGTGGGAGAAGCAATCAAAAGAGGAAGCAGTAATAAAGGAAGAAGTCCACGAAGGAAGAATCAATAATCTCGAACCTACTCGAACAACGAGGGAGGTATTATCTTTTATTTATAAAAGCTATACCCAGTTATCAAACTGAGGGAATTAGTTTCTGCATTTTAATATCTGCATCAGGCACCCACCTTGATAACAAAGGAATATTTTTTGCATTTTAATTTCTGCATCATGCGCCCACCTGGATAACAAGGGAATATTTTCTGCTTTTTAAATTTCTATTCAGGCGCCCACTTGTATAACAAGGGAATATTTTTCTGCATTGCATTTCATGCATCGAGCGCCCACCTGGATAACAAGGGAATACTTTTCTGCATTGCATTACATGCATCAGGCGTCCACCTGTATAACAAGGGAATACATTTCTGCATTTTTAAATTTTTCAAAAAAAAAATGAAATGGAATACTTTTCTGCATTTTTAATTTCTGCATCAGGCGCCCACCTGGATAACAAGGGAATATTTTTCTGCATTTTAATTTCTGCATCAGGAGCCCACCTGGATAACAAAGGAATATTTTTCTGCATTTTTAATTTCTTCATCAGCCGCCCACCTGGATAACAAGGGAATATTTTTTTTTGCATTTTAAATATTCGCTCAAGCGTCCACCTGGATAACAAGGGAATACTTTTCTGCATTTTTAATTTTTGCTCAGGCGCCCACCTGGATAATAAGGGATTATTTTTCTGCATTTTTAATTTTTGCATCAGGTGCCCACCTGTATAACGAGGGAATACTTTTCTGCATTTCTAATTTCTGCATCAGGCGCCCACCTGGATAACAAGGGAATACTTTTCTGCATTTTTACTTTTTGCACTCAGGCGCCCACCTGGATAACAAGGGAATACTTTTCCGTATTTTTAGTTTTCGCACTCAAGCGCCAACCAAGATAATAAGGGAATACTTTTCTGCATTTTTAATTTTTGCACTCAGGCGCCCAACTGGATAACAAGGGAATACTTTTTTGCATTTTTAATTTTTTGCACTCAGGTGTCTACCTGGATAACAAGGGAATACTTTTCTGTATTTTTAATTTTTGCACTCAGGCGCCCACCTGGATAATAAGGGAATATTTTTTTGTATTTTTAATTTTTGCACTCAGGCGCCCACCTGGATAACAAGGGAATACTTTTCTACATTTTTAATTTATGCATCAGGCGCCCCCTAGATAACAAGGGAATACTTTTCTGCATTTTTAAATATTTTCTCAGGCGCCCACCTGGATAACAAGGGAATATTTTTCTGCATTTTTAATTTTTGCATGAGGCGCCCACCTGGATAACGAGGGAATACTTTTCTGCATTTTTAATTTCTGCATTAGGCGCCCACTTGTATAACAAGGGAATACTTTTATTCAAAATTATTTTTTTCTTTTATCTAACAAATAACAACATGATAAATTGAAAGTCCCATATTGGGGCAGAGGGAAAAAAAGTTTCTTTATTTTGTAATAAGCAGGTACCAACCCGGAGAATAGGGAAACACATTTTGAAGTTATACAAGCAGAATGAAGCAATATGTTTGAAGCAAGTTACAAGGAAGAAGATTCATCGGAGAATGGAAGATGGAAGATGAAATATCAAGGCAATACAAGACATAAGACATAGATAGGATTTTTGTAATTCATAGACCATAGTTTAAGCTAGCTTCTTTATTTTTTCTCATTACAGTGTAATAAGGAGTCAGTTAGCAGTAATAGCAGTAACAGCAGCAACAACAGTGAAATCACAGTCCATAGTAGCTCCGGTTACCAGACATTGCCGAACTACACTAACTTGATTCTTGTATAAGCCAGGATATGTAGGCAATCTCTGAAGCAGGGTGCGGTCAAAAAATTTCAAAAATGCTTCATACGGAATATGCGAGTGGGAAAAAATCCTTCATTACTGCTCACTTATATTTGCATTAAAACTTTTCGTGTTCCGCAGCAAAGAAGTCCAAATATAATTTTCTACACACTAATCAAAATAATTGCAATAAAAAATCATTTTTGTATTATTTATATATATATATATATATATATATATATATATATATATATATATATATATATATATAAAATGAAAAAAAATTGGAAATGAAATACAAAAGGAAATCAATTGAAAAAATATTAAAAATATAGAAAAATACAGGAAATTAGAAAATCAAGGAAACAATACAAAAACATTTGAAAATCAAAGAAAATACATTAGTAAAAAATGAATACAAGAAAAATAAGTATAAAATACAAAGGAAAATACAGAAAATTAAACAAATATAATTAAAAAATAAGAAAAATACAAAATACAATTTGAAACACTAAAATTGGGCCAAATGCACAAATATACTCAGCCCAAATGCAACACACATAGACCAGGCCCAAACAATTTTGACCAGCCAGTCTCCTATTAAGTCAAACGACGTCGTATAGTACCAAATAATCTGGGACGTTGATGATTTAAATCAAACGGACCAAATAAGGCGGTGGCCTTGAATATAAAATGACGACGTTGAGGAAAATAATCTCAGTCGTCCATCTCACTAATCTAATGGCTGAGACTAGTGTCTCACTTAACAAAACGATGTCGCTTAGGTAGTTAAATCATGCTGTTCAATAATCTAATCTAACGGACCAAATGAAAGACCTCATTAAACCAAACGGTGACGTTTTGAGGGCTAATTGATCTTGGCGTTCATCTAATTAAATCCAATGACTGTTAGACAATAACACAGGTTCAATATATATCCCCAAAGCCCCGGTTCATTTTTTATTACATACACACACATTCATAATATAAACCTATCCGCCTCTGAAACCCTTTTTCTTCCCCCCTTTCTCTCATAAAAACCACTAGAACCCTACCGGTGGTCAGTTCCCCGTCACCTTCTCCGGCTCAGGCCATACTTCTAAACACCTCTCTTCTTCTTCTAACACTTCTACCTCCATTAACCCTACCCTATAAACTCACTAGCCTTCTATTCTTAAAATTCCGGTCGCCAGAACCCTAGCCGGTGACAACCAAGGTATAAACTAGACCTCCACCTTAACACCCTAGAACCACCTTAGGACGATCTATCACCCCATCCTAGTCCCATACCACGAATATTCCCCTAACTCTCGAATATTAGAAAATATCTCACCGGAACCCTATTCCGGCGAGTATCCAAAAACGAAAACCCTTCAAAACCTCACCCTGAGTCTCAAAATACCTCTCATACACCCAAACCAGACTTCCAAGAGTCTGTTTGGGAGATATGTCATTCAAGAGACCCCAAGTCTCTAAAAAGCTGAGAAATCAAGAAAGAAGAAAGAAAATGAAAGAAAGAGGAAAGAAAGAAGAAAAGAAAGAAAGAAAAGGCAAAATAAAGAAAAAGACGAAACCCTAAAGCTAAGTACTCTAAAAATCAGCTTCTGTTCAGTGTCTTTTTGTGTGGTTATCTGTTTAAAACCTGGATCTTATTAAAATCCCTATGCATGTTAAAAGTAATTAAATGCCATGAATCCATCTCTGCGTTATACTTTGCTCTTCTGTGTTCATACTTGTTAGATCTGAGCTTATTACATGTATGCCTGAAGTCGACTAAGTATACTTAAGTTCTTATATAGCTACCTGTAAATCATGTGCTATTAGTTATTTCTATGTTATTGTTCAATACATCCCGTCTCGACTAAGGTTTTAATTAGTTGGAATTCAAACATTATCAATTTGTCTCTCTGAGTTCTAATTAATTTTAAAAGATTAGTCATAATTAGGGCTATTTGTGCAACACTACATAAATATGGCTACATTTGCAATATGATTTGTATGTTGGTTTCTTCTGTACTTCTGAGTGATTATGCACACTTAGGTTATATGTGTAAATGTTTATTGTGGTTATGTTTGCAACACAGTATGAGTCTTTGGTTAGTGGCTATCTTTGTAATAATGGTTAATTTTGAAAACGTTATATAGTCTGAAACTGGCTAATATTTAAAACGAGTCTTAGGGGGTTATATTCAATTACCCAAGTCTTGGAAGACCTAATACAGGTCGGGTAAATATGAGTAAATGCAAAGGGTAAAAGGGGAAAGGGAATTGGTATTTTTGTAGGTTACACAGAGCTAATGGGGGTATAAATGACTTTAATGCCTGGTTTTTCTGAAAATACATGAACAATAAGTGGTAGACTAGTCATAGTTAAAAGGTAAATGTGTAATAAAACTTAGCAAGTGAGAGCAACTAGGTAAAATCTGCCCAATAGAATAAAAGTGAATAGCCTGGAACCTTCTAGCAGGGGTTCAAGTGTATTTCCGTTAAATTCTGCTACACTTAATTGATTTAATTGAAAAAAGAGCTCGGGAGGGAAATAGAAATAACTAATTCAAAATTCCCCCCAAATTTACTCTATAAATAGGCTGTTTCAAGCCTGAAAAAAGGGTTCAACTCTTGGGTTCCAACTTTAGAAGTTCGAAAACTTTTCACATTTTTACTGGTTTTGCTATTTAGCATTCAATTCAAGTATTATTCCTGGAGTCTTTGCTTGTTGTTCCTCTGCTGTGTTCACTTCAACTTAGCTTGGATTTCTGTTTGCTCGAGTTATTTGCTGGTTGCCTACTGAGTTTGGAAACTTGTTGTGTTAATTGCTCCTGTTCGCTGTTGATATTTGGCTGCTGTTATTGCTGATTTCTCTTCTCCTTCATCCCTTAGAACTCATCGATTTCCTTTCATTTGATCAGGTACACTACTATCTCCTGAAGATGTAATTGAAACATGATGAAGCAATGAAATTATATATTAATTTGGCTGAAGTTGTAATTCTGTTTTTCTTTTAGTTGTAGTTATAAGTTGTAGATATGTTGTAATTAATTTAGGAATGGGTGTAATAAGTAATAGACTATATGAACTTGGTTTAGATTAAAGTAGTAGTAGATAATACTATAGTAAACGTATCTAGTAGGTTAGATATAATAATCACCTAAATCTAAAACTAAAACTGACTAAAACACAACTAATACACTTAGATTTATATATATATGTTCTGAAATTATACATGTAATATTAGTGCTTAGCTATTTCGTTAATCGTGTTCTGAATCAGAATCATTTAATTTGAAAACATGAAGTAGTCGAATTTCGAATCATGACACTTTTTTAACATTACTGCAACTAGACTAGCCATAAACTTGTATTCAACTTTTTAAAATGGCAATCTGAAACATAGTTGTAATTATGAGCACGCTATAGTTAAAAATGCAATTGTTGTTTTCAATTAGAGTAGATAGATAATTCTGCAAACAGTGTCTCAACCAGTAGATAATTCATCAAATAATACTTTGTTAATTCAGTAGTTAAATAGAAATAAGTTAAACTAGTGTTGACATTCTTAGTTAATTGATAATACTGAAATCAATAATGATCGAATGAAATTTGGCATTGTTAGAAATAATTAATTGTTAATATTTGCATGTAGTACTGTTATTGAAATGCTAGCCTGCCTTAATTTCTCTTCAAATGTAAATAATCTGGGCCTAGCCGTGAATATGGGCCCAAATCTGATTAATGTGGCATTCATGTCTTTGAATGGGAATAAAAGACATGCCGGGCTCTAGAGGCCCAGTTGTATTGGCCTATAAACTATTAGGCAGTCTGAAGTCCAAGACTAATAATAAATAACGGCCTGGACTCCAATATTAATTGTCTAAAACTAATACAAAAACAGTCATATATTAGGAAGAAAAAACAAAAATAGAAAACATAGCTCATTTAAGATTGGACTTTAAAAATAAGGGATGAGCCTCGTACAAAAATGAAAACACACGGGGCCCCCAAATAAATTTCAACATAAAAAATTCTAGACTCGAAGGACCGTTTAGCGAATTTCACGGTCTTTTCCCAAAGTTAATAAAGACGTAGATACTTTAGGCGCGATTAATAATGTTACATTCCTAATACGTGTGCACATTTATGTGACCCAAATCTCAAATCCAGGCGAAGCTGAAATGCACTAAAGTCACAGGCGTACTGGTACGGTGTGACTCGAAATGCGTTTTCGTGATGTCGCAATTCTTAAAAATGACAAAGCGGGACATCAATAATGCATAAAAATTGAAGCATATAAAGAAATCGGATAAAAATAAATACGGTAGTTGAGCGATCGTGCTGGAACCACGAAATTCGGAAGTGCCTAACACTTCTCCCGGGTTAACAGAATTCCCTATCCGGATTTCTGATTTCACGAATTGTTAACAGAGTCATAATTTCCTCGGTTCAAGATTAAACCGGTGACTTGGGACACCATTATTTTCCCAAGTGGCGACTCTGAAATTTAATAAATAAATCTCATTCCGAATGTCCTTTAATTGGAAAAACTCCTTCACATTTATTATTATATCCATTCCCATGGTGTAGTAGTAATTAGCGGTATACACAGAGAAATAAGAAATATCCCTTCTCTTCTTACCTCCGGCGATGTGCTTACTGGTTGAGACTCCCCTTTCTGTTAAGTCATACCCAAATAAGAAATAGAGGCCGAAAAGGTTACAAAGGCGGACGATCTCACGGGTCCTCGGTACGTAGCCCTCTCCTCGATCCGAGTTGTCCGCTCGGGTACACAGTCTAGTACCATTGAAAATCAGGATATTGAGCCTAGATTTAGGACGATTATTTGCATCATATCAGACTTAGGGGACTCAACACAGGGGTTGGGTCCGTCTAGGGCACGTGACCTAAATATGAAAAGACCGAGCATGATTATATGTTGCATTTATTTGTCCTGTACTATTATGCTGACCAGCCAAATACCTGAAAACAAAAAGAGAGAAAAATAGCGATTTTTAGAATAGCAATACTTAAATACTGACGAAATGCTGTCAAAATTGTTGAGAAAAAGAAAATATGAAAAGAGTCGGGTTAATTTTGTCAAAATAGTTGGTCTTAAAATAATTTGACCGAACTACGCTGGTTTGATTCTCACCACTAGGCGAGATACGTAGGCAACCCGTGACGGGTCCAACCACCCCTTTCAAAAAATAACCAAAAAATGTCAAATTTTTAGTTTTCAATAAAATCAAAGTGATACTGTTTCTAAAAATAGCCGAATGTTCCGAAAGGACGCCGGAAGGCTGTTTGCGCAACAATGGCCACTTTTGAAGTCATTTCCCTTAAATAATAATAGCCTTGATATATTCGAATGAAGTATTGAAATGCTGAGTTCACAAATAAGGATTCTTTTGAAGAAAAATGATGAAAATTTTCTTTAAAAAATATTTTTAGTTATTGAGTCAAATAATATGAGTTTAAATCGCCTTTAATAAATGTGCAGGATGAGCATAATATAAAACGAACCTTTTTCACTAATAAATAAGATCCCTTTGGAGTTACGATTATGGTGGAATGATTGGGCCAAGATGGACAAGATTGGGTCAAGAAATACTTGAAAGATCTTACTGGGCTGCTTGATATCGTACCTCGAGGCGACATTATTCGAGCTCTAGTTGCTTTGCTGGGATCCCGCACACAAAGTGTTCCACTTCTCGGACTTTGAGCTCACACCGACATTAGAAGAAATTGCTAACTACATTGGAAAGGGTGAGGTTCCCTTGAAAGACAAGTATCCGGTTGCTCCAAGAGCCATCATTGTGCACAGATTCCTCGACTCTTTGAAAATAGGCAGAAATATTCACAATGAAGATTTGGTCCACGAATTTTGCACCATGAACTTTATATACCGCAGATATGGCCACGTTGGGGGATTTAATGTTCCAACGAACAAACTCTACAGCAAATCAAACCGGGCTAAATGGGAGGAACATAGGCGTTTTGCCTTCATGGTACCCTTTTTGGGGCTAATAATATTTACAAGGAAAGACGGGAACATCAACATCAGAGTTGTCGGGATTGCTAGTACTCTCCTTACACATGACAACAGTACTTTGGCACCAATGATAGTGGTCGATATCTTCCGTGCTCTCACAGCCTGCAACGCGGGAGAAGATTTTTTTGAGGGGTGTAATCTACTACTTCAGATGTGGATGATAGAGCATTTATGCCTCCACCCTCAGTTTTTGAGCTATGGATCGTCTGAAAAGACTTGTATCGAAGAATTCTACAAGAGGACAAAAGAGGCCAAGTTGCCAGAAGGGTCGAAAGGTTGGATCACGTACTTCCGTATCACTTACTGCTAGCCAAATAGAATGGGCGTACGGATGGTTGCCCATCAATGAAGTCATATATATGCCAGCAGAAGGGTCGTATTTCCATTTAATGGGTCTCAAGAGTATCCAACCATATGCGCCATACCGAGTATTATGGAACCTCGGAAGATATCAAATTGTGCCAAAAGATGTGGATCTCAGCCTTCAAGCAATAGAGATCAGTCCCGATGGGCAATTTCCGAAAGGAAAGGTCCAGCAAATATGGAATGAATGCCAATGTCTGAGAGTGGACACTTGTGTGAGAGATCGAGCTAGAGGTGAAGTGTCACCTAGGTATTCTGCATGGTACCGTAGAGATTTTGAGCATGAAAGACTGATGATTAGACCTCACATTCAAGAATTTGCCGAGCTATCAAAGGAACAATGGGATTGGCTGGCCAAGGAGAATGAATATCGAGCCAAAATCAGTATGTTGGAGAAACAATTTCAGGACCTCAAATTCGAAAGCAGCTTACAAGCAGCGGCCGATGAGGGCGAAAAGAAACAACTGATTAAAGAGAATGAAACATTGAAGGCCTAATTTTCATATTTTTGTCCTCGGTTCCGGGTAATGAATAACATTCAAGTTCAACAGATCCATTATAGGCCTAATTTTCGGACCTAGCCCATAACAATCCAAAGTCACCACACCCTACTTATAACCATGGGGACACACAATTTGGGGTGGGAGGCATCTTTACTCATTTTAGGGAAGAGAACATGGATTAGTGGGGTTAAAAAAGGGGTTAATATTTTTTTGGGAGATTTTTAAACAAAAAAAAAAGAGAAAAAATATATACAATATACACAAGCACACAAAGGAGGTAATGGACAGAAGCTCAGGGTTGTTAGCAAGGAAAAATGTGACAGTTTTATCTTCTTCTTCATCAATAAACCAACGAAAAACCTTACAAAGAGAACCACTCAAACAGCCCTCCCGTCGTTTGACCTCCTCACCATGATACCATCGCCATCTACGGATTGTTACATCCGAACAACCTCCAGTCCATGACCATACTACCTGGAACCAGCAGACTTCGTTGCCCATCGCTGACCGCCGAACAAAATAGCTCACCTTCGACCCTTCACGTCGACCACCAGCAGTGAACAACTGAGCAGCTGACTCTTTCACGCCGCGGCTGCTTCTTCTTCCTCACTGTCGTGTCAAAACCTCCAGCCAACAACCCTCCCACTGCTTCTTCTTCAACTCGCCGGAAAACACCATCCTCAAACTCATTGAGGTCTATTCACATCGTCATTTCTATTTGTTGTTCGAACTCGTCAATTGTCGCTTTAAATCGGTAGCTCAGTCAGTGGTATTCTGTTCCTTGGGTTGTGATTCCGTTCGAGTTCGTCGAGTTTTAGAGGTGTCGAGGTTCTGTCCGTTGGTTTCCTTCGAGGTTAGAAGGTTACTGTTCTTCATCCTTTGTTTCATTTCGTTTATTTCTTATATTATGGTTCAATGTGAATGAGAGTATGCCATATGGACGATTTCAACAATATATTGTCTCTGTTAAAATATTTATTTTATGGTTAGTTGCTGAATATGCTTAATGTAAATGTGATAACATATTGTGAGTTTTAGTTTTTTTTACAAGAATGTTTATTTTTGTTCATATATTTGTGTTTAATAATTATACAATTTAACATCTAGTGAATTGTCGCAGCATATGTACTCAGGTATATTCTGTACTCTCATTGTAATAAGTATGTGAATGTTGAGTAAAATATTATGACTACTAGTGTAAAGTCTGAATTTTTTATTTTTTTATTTTTTTAATTAACAGAAGTTGGGTTTAATGGTGGCATGATTTGTTAGTGGTTATGGTACGGTTCATGTGATGTAGTTGTAATGTTTAAATTCTAAAATTTGGGGGTACATTTCATGTAACCCTATTATAACGACTCTGGATAATCTTAGTAAATAAATAAGGATTTCTCTTTTTTTAGAGACAAACAAAGTAGAAAATCATAGTGTCTTTTAGGATTTGCTTTTTAAAATAATAAATTGAGACAAGCCTAGCCAAATTAAATACATAAATTGCGGAGCCCTCATAAGTGTGTATAGTAAAATTACTTAGATTTCGGGATGGACCGTTTAGCAAAGTTTCATGGCCTTACCCAAAATAATGATACGCTAGTCGCTTTAGGAGCGCCTTTAATAATTTACTTTCTTAAAAAACGGGTGCACATTTATGTGACCCAAATCAGAACTCAACGGAGTCGAAATGTGTCGATACCCACGGGTACATTGATGTGACGCGGTTCGGGATACGTTTTCACAATGTTGCAATTCTTTGTTAAAAATAATAATAATAATAATAATAATATTAAAAGCGCTTAAAAGTTAAAATTTGCACATAAGTTAAAGCATGCTATAAATCAGATAAATAAGCAAAATATGACAGTTGAGCGACCGTGCTAGAACCACGGAACTCGGGAAAGCCTAACACCTTCTCCTGAGTTAACAGAATTCTTTATTAGGATTTTTGGTTTGCGGACTGTTAAATAGAGTCAAACCTTTTCTCGATTCGGGATTCAACCGGTGACTTAGGACACCATAAATCTCCCAAGTGGCGACTCTGAATCTCTTAATAAATGAATTCCATTTCGATTGTCCTTTAATTGGAAAAACTCCCTTTAGCACACCCTTCGCGAGGTGCGGTAGCGCCAAAAGGAGGTGTGACAGATGTTAAGCATTGAAGAAAACTAGTTAAAAATGACTTACAATTGATTTGGAGAAGAAATAACCTTCGAAAAATTGCCCTAGGATGTTTATGTTTTGAGAGGATATGAAAATGGGTTAAAAATTCGTCTAACTATAAAAGTTGCAGGTCGCAGATATGGGAAAAACGAACAGGGGTTTGTAATTGCAAGCCCCAACCTCTACTATGATGAGAATTGCGAAGGAGGGATCACATTTGCGAAGTCGCATTTGTTACTTGTGTCTAAAATTTGCGACTATAGGGGATTCAAGGCAGGCGTCGCATTTGCGACTGATTCGCATTTGCGAAGAAGGCTACCTAGGCCACCTCTCGTATTTGCGATCCATGGCTCGCATTTACGAAGCATGCAGGTCTGAAACATACCAGCATTTCCTAAGATAAAATTTTTACTCCATAGCCTACCCAAAACTCACCCGAGCCCTCGGGGGTCCAAACCAAATGAAGACCAACCTAAATCTATTTTACGGACTCGCTCGTGCAATCAAATCACTAAGATAACATCAACAACTATGAATTTAGCATCAAAATTATGAAATTTTCTTAAGAACTTCAAATTTCCATCTTTTGTATAAAATGATCTGATTCACGTTGTTTCGAGTTCGTTTCTTACCAAACTTTACAGACATATCTTAAATACGGACCATATACCATCAAGTTCTAATCCCAATTTATTTCCGAATCTCATAAATTATTTTAGAAAATAATTTTCTTTAAAAAATTCTTTCCTCGGGCTTGGGACCTCCAAATTCGATTGCGAACATACGCCCAAGTCCCATATTTTTCAGCGGACCCTCCAGGGCCGTAAAATCACGTTCCAGCTCAGTTTACCCAAACGTCGACTAAAGTCACATTAATTTATTTTATAATCAAAATGTATCATTTTTTTAAGATATTTTTATATAATATATTTCTAGCTACGCGCCCGGACTACGCACGCAAATCGAGGTGATGCTAGAAATTTTTTAAGGCTTCAAAATGTAGAATTCATTTTAAAAACAAGTGGTGATCTTTTGGGTCATCACATTGTCCACCTCTAACACAACCTTTCGTCCTCGAATGGACATAAGAATGAAGTACCCGACTCGGGGAAAAGATAGGGATAACGGCTTCGCATATCGGATTCGGACTCCCATGTCGATGCCTCTGCAGGCTGATCTCTCCACTGAACACAAACAGAAGGAAAACTTTTCAAACTGAAGAACCTTCCGATCTAGAATAGCTATTGGCTCTTCCTCAGAAGACAAGTCCTTGTCCAACCGGACAGTGGTGAAATCTAACATTTGGGATGGATCGTCGTCATACTTCTGAAGCATGGTCACATTAAACACAGGATGCACAACTGATAAGCTCGGTGGCAATACAAGTCTATAAGACACTTCTCCCACTCGATCATGAATCTCAAACGGACTAATGAACCTAGGGCTAAGCTTTCCCTTCTTCCCAAATATCATCACGCCCTTCATTAGTGACACTCGAATCAATACCCGCTCACCGACCATGAATGCCAAACAATAAACCTTGTAGTTGGCATAGCTCTTTTGCATGGACTGAGTTGTACGAACCCTATCCTGAATAATCCTGACCTTGTCCAAGGCATCCTAAACCAAATCTGTGCCCAACACCCGAGCCTCTTCCGGTTGAAACCATCTGATTGGCAACCAACATTGCCTATCGTATAAGGCCTCATAAAGAGCCATCCGGATACTCGACTGATAGATGTTGTTGTAGGAAAACTCTGTTAAAGGAAAAATGATACCACAAGCTTCCAAAGTCAACGACACAAGCTTGGAACATATCTTTTAAAATCTGAATAGTCCGCTCGGACTGCCTGTCCATCAGAGGATGAAATGTTGTGCTCAACCTGTGTGCCCAAATCTCACTGAACTGCTCACCAAAAATGTGAGGTAAACTATGTACCTCGGTCCAAATGATAGACACGGGCACACCATGAAGGCTAATAATCTCTCGGATATATATCTTAGATAACCTCACATAAGAATAAGAGATTGCCACAAGAATGAAATGCGCTAACGTGGTCAGCCTATCAACAATAACTCATACTGCATCGAACTTTATCTAAGTCCGTGGGAGTCCAATAACGAAGTCCATAGCGATCTGCTCTCACTTCCACTTAGGAGTATCAATCTTCTGGAACAAACCACTAGGCCTCTGATGCTCTTGCTTAACCTGCTGACAATTCAAACATCGAGCCACATATGCAACGATATCCTTCTTTATTCTTTGCCACCAATAATGCTGCCACAAATATCTTCGCGGCACCCGGATGAATAGAGTACCTGGAGCTATGGGTCTCCTCTAAAATCAACTCTCGAAGACCATCCACATTAGGCACACAAACTCGACCCTGCAATCTCAAAACTCGATCATCACCTAAGGTAACCTTCTTGGCACCTCCGTGCTACACCAGGTCTCTAAGGACACATAAATGGGGATCATCATACTACCGATCATGGATACGCTCCAACAAAAAAGAACGAGTGATCGTGCAAGCTAACACACGACTGGGATGAGAAACACCCAACCACATGAACTGATTGGCCAAAGCCTGAACATCCAAGGCAAGCGTTCTCTCGCTTATCAGAATATAAGCAAGACTGCCCGTACTGGTTGACTTCCTGCTTAGGGCATAGGCCACCACATTGGCCTTTCCTGGGTGATATATGATGGTGATATCATAGTCTTTCAACAACTCCAACCACATTCTTTGCCTCAAATTCAACTTCTTTTGCTAGAAAAAATACTGTAGACTATTGTGATCCGTGAATACCTCACATGCCACGCCATACATATAGTGCCTCCAAATCTTCAATGCTTGAACAATGGATGCTAACTCCAAATCACGAATCAGATAGTTTTTCTCATGAAACTTCAGTTGTCGTAAAGCATAGGCAGTGACCTTTCTATCTCGCATCACCACTGTACCAAGTCCAATATGATATGAATCACAATAAACTGTATAAATCCCTTAACCTAAGGGCATAACCAATATCGGTGCCGTAATTAAAGCTGTGTTGCGCTTCTAAAAGCTCGCCTCACACTCAACCGACTATCTTAAATGGGCACCCTTTTAGGTCAAACTACTCATCAATGCTGCGATAGATGTAAACCCCTCAATAAACCGATGATAGTAGCTTGCCAAACCCAAGAAACTCCGGATCTTTGTAGCTGATGCTGGTCTAGGCTAGTTCTTGACTGCCTTAATCTTCTTCCGATCAACCTAAATAGCCTCTGATTACACCATATGATCTAGGAATACAACCAAACTTAACCAAGCATAGACTTCAAAAACTTAGCATACAACTGACTATCCCTCTAAGTGTGAAGAACCACTCTAAGATATTGCTCGTGCTCCTCCCGACTACGGGAATATATCAAAATATCAACAATGAAGACTATTACGAATGGATCCAAGTAAGGTATGAACACTATTTAATCAAATCCATAAAAGATACTGTGGCATTTGTCAACCCAAATTATATCACCAAGAACTCATAATGCGCCTACCGAGTGAAAAAAGCTTTCTTTGGGACATTGTATGCCCTAATCCTCAACTGACGGTAGCTAGATCTCAAGTCAATCTTTGAAAATACATTGGCACCCTGAAGTTGATCGAACAAATCATCAATCATCGATGTGAGCACGTGATTTTTGCCTTATATGAGAATTACTCCCAAAAATTCAAAATAAAAGAGTTTTGTGTTGTTTGCAATATTTGTGAATTTTGTGTTATTTTTCTTGAATTGTTTGCATTTATCTGTGCATATTTATTTGTTTAAATAAATAAAAAATATAAAAATATATTGTATTTATATAAAATTCAAGTTTATAATTAGTAATAATTAAGTTTATTTTATAAAATCACAAAAATATGTATTTTTGCATTTTTAGCCTATAATATCCAATTTGTGCGATTTTTATTTTAATTAACGTCTATTGTTTTTTTTGTAATAATAATTATTATGAGTTAATTGGTGTTTTTAAGATAATTTTGGTTTAATAATTTAATCTTAACATTTTTGTAACGACCCAGACCCGTCGTTACGGGAGTTATCGCCCCATTTTCTCCATTTAATACTTCAATATGCTAACTTATATGTGTTTGGAAAGTTAGAAGCAAATCGGAGGGAATTTAGATAGAAATAAGGCCATAAATCTCTTTATGAGAAGAACGGGTTGGAAAAGTCAACCGAATATTGATCGATGAGTTAGACAGCTCGAAATGGAAATCTGATGATTTTACTAGTTTCGGGGGATCATTTATGACTTAGGAGAGCAATCGGAATCGAATTCGGAGGTCCGGTGTAGTTTTAGGCTTGAATTGGCTAAGGTTGAATTTTGGCAAAATCCGAATGGTAGGTGAGATTTTGATCCGGGGCTTGGAACGAAATTCTGAGAGTTGCAGTAGCTCCGTTAGGTGATTTTGGATATGCGTGCAAAATTTCAGGTCATTTGGAGGTGTTTAGGTCGGGTTTTAGATTAAATGTTAGTTTCGAAAGTTTTAGAAGAACTTAGGCCTGAATCCGATGTAAATTTGGTGTTTTGATGTTAGTTTTGGTGATTTGAGACTGAAACTAAGTTTGAATGATCATATGTGACATCTTAATATGTTCGTATGCGATCCCGAGGAGATCAGGTGAGTTTCGGATAGGTTTGGGTTGCGTTGTGCTCGTTTTTCTTATGTTTCGACATCGTTTCTTCAAGCATAAATGATATCATATTGAACAAATGAGCTTAGATTATTGTTTTGAATGAAGAAATAGATCCGTATCGTAATTACGGACCCGTGGCAAAAAGAATCATCGAATTTGGACATCGTATGAGGATTTTATGGCCATTTTACTAAAGCTGGCCAAATTTTCAAGTTAATGACGAAACTGCCCCTGACGGCGTATTAAAAACCTGCACTATTTGCAAATCTTAAAACCTACATATCTCCTTCATTATAAGGTCAAATTGAGTGATTAAAAAGCCTAAATTCATTAGAATTTCACAAGGAATCCATTGGGAGCAGTTAAATGCGTGAACAGTATACCTAGAACGAACAGATCGAGTTTTCTTCCAATTTTGGAACGGGAAGAAGCTTCTGAGGTGATTTTTAAGAGAGAAATCAATGGGTAATCGCTGGAGGTAAGTTTCTTGACTCAAAAATATGATTTTATGCTATAATAAACAAAAAAATTCCTGAAATTGGTAAAATTTGTGAAGAACTAGGGCCTAAATCATGAAAACGAATTTTTGGGTTTTGAAAGGTCATTCGAACTCCGATTTCGATAAATTTTATATGCACGGACTCATGGAGAGACGAGGAATCTGTTGGTATGAATTTCGGAATTTTTCAAGAAGCGGGCCCGGGGTCCGGGTTTTACCAACTTGGTGTATTATTGCGTATTTCGTATAAATTGAAATGGCTTATGATTCTTTGACCCGTATTTGATATAATTATTGTGATTTGACTAGAGTCTATGCACGAGGCAGCGAATTTCAATGGAAAAGGCATCGCGGACGAGTCTACGACCGGCTAGAGGTGAGTAGTTTGTGTATATGGTAGCCTGAGGGTTCGAAACCCCGGCTTAGCACATTGTGACGCTAGTAGGGCGTGGCTCGCACCCCGTGGCAGGTGCGGGGCTGATTGTGATTGGGGATTGAGACTTGGTCCATCCCGGATATGGAAAATATGCTATTAGTGATGGAAATACGCTGTGTTTGACATATTTGTGGGTTGTAAGCCTTGTTTGGGGCCTTGTGCCGACCTGTAGTATCCCTAGGGGATAGTATTTATGTGATAGCTATACTTGCTTAATCATTGATCTCAGTCCTGGAACTTGAAATCACACTATTGAAATGTTAAGTCACCGGTTTTTGCAAATTAAATAAAAGTTAAAGTACTTTTCATAAATTATGAACTCGGAACTAGAATTAAGAAAAATGAACTGTTTTTGTGACTTATCTGATTTATGTGGACTGAGAATGGATCGGGCTGCACGCCGCAGCGGTTTATACGAGGATCGGGCTGCACGCCGCAGCGGTTGATATGAGGATCGGGCTGCACGCCGCAGCAGTATTGCGCTTGGGCTGTAGGAGCCCCTCCGGAGTCTGTACACACCCCCAGTGAGCGCCGTCGACGTTAAATGGATCGGGCTACACGCCGTAGCGGTTATGTGCATTGCATTGCATCATTATCTGTTGAATTATTCTGTGGTAGCTGTATTGTATTGTTGATGCTAGTTCGTAGGAGATTCGGACTGTAGTTTAGCTTCATATTGTGGTATTTTGTGGATTTCCTACTTTCAGCTGCTTTTATATATTTATTACTCACTGAGTACTTAGTACTCACCCCTACTCCCTGCACCTTTGTGTGCAGATTCAGGTACACAGGAGGGATAAACGAGCACTCCAGCTTTTATCAGTATCTATCCGAGTTGCTGAGGTAGCTGCTGGAGTTCGCAGAACCTGGCTTCTCTTCTTATTCTATTTTTCTTTTGTATATAAATTATTCGGACTTTAGTATTTGGTCTAGATGTTGTTATCCGATCTTGTTTAGAGGCTCCAGACTCGTGACCCTAGATCTCTGGGGTGGTTATACAGTTTAGTTTTATTGTTGATAATGATATCCAGGTAAATGATTTGAGCTTCATGCTCGGGATGAGAGTGTAAATGGTCGGGCTTGCCTAGCGGTTGTGTTGGGCGCCATCACGACCGGGATTGGGGTCGTGACAAGTTGGTATCAGAGCCTAGGTTACTAGGCCTCATGAGTCTTGAGCCGGTTGGTAGAGTCTTGTGGATCGGTACGGGGACGCCTGTACTTATCCTCGGGAAGCTGCAAACCTTTAGGAAACACTTCACATTTCTTGGGATTCTTATCGTGCGTACTTGATTCAGCTTGAGATATAATTTTTGGAATTCTTTCCACATGTCTGTGTACGCTTCGAGCGCTCGGTAATATAATTGCCTTGAGGGTTTGTGATTCCCTGATCGAGGGGCGAGATATAATCTCTACGAGTTTGTGGTGGGCCAGTCGGGAGGACTTGAGGCCAGATCTTTGTCTATGACATGAGCACCAAAGTGCTAATTTTACAAAATGGTATTATGAAATTTCATGTGATCGGTATTGTTCCTAACTGTGGAAATGGCAGCTTAATAATGTACGAGCTGTCAGGTGTTAGATCCTTATTGTAATCTGTTGTGTAGCCCCGAGCTACGGGCGTGGTGAATATTTATCATATCTCTTAGTTGGAAGGTAAAGTGCCTTACGTGTAGTAGAACGCGTTTAGAAGACGGGAAGACTAAAGTGATTATGCTATGTGTATCCTGGTGGAAGGTGTTGTACTGAAATACTAGATTGAGGCAAGGTAGGTGGGTCGATTCTGATGTGTAATTGAAGGGTATTTGATATATGTTATGATTCGAGCGGGTGCAACGCATGTTCAGGTATTAATTGTGATAATATGATTCGTATAGTAATGAGATTTAATGTTGTTGAAATGCATTGTGATGTCTTGTTGAGTTGTGGATGTATTGTTAGAATGGTTTGGTGATTCTCTGGCAGGTGGATAGGCCAATTTACAAAGGGAACTCTGCCAAAATTTTTGAAAAATTTGGGACTTAGAAAAGATTTATGTCACCTAAAGAGAGTAGGCTTAACTGTGGTGTGTGTATAAATGCAAGAATTGCAGAAGAGTTAAGGTCTCTGAAGATTCGAGTCTCTGTCAAGGCTTGTAAATGACTTGAGTTTAATCTCATGATAACATTGTGGCATCATTTGAGTAAGAATGACATAGGTGGCTAAAAATGCTTTGATGTATGGCTCCGAGCCAAGTTGGGGAGGTTGTTATTGATTAACTGATTGCACTGTTGTGTGCTATGTTGGTTCTGTCTCTAGTCCGTTGGGAAAATTCGTATAAAGGTTATGGTGCTTCGTAGATGTGAAGAAATACTAGGATGACTTGAACTGCTGTTGGTAAAGAATGTTCGATGTATAGAAAAGAAAGATAAATGTATATGTATGAAATCATGTTCTGCGGTGTCAGAGTTCTAACAAGGCACGAGTGGTTCTGTTCAATAAGACAGTTGGATTATAATTGAATAAGGGTGAATGACGCCCGAGAATGGTTTTGCGGTGTTTAAGATTTTGCTTGTAACAGTCAGGTGTATTAAGATTGTGTATATGGCTAAAGACGGTGGTTTCGTTAGAAGAAATCAAGACTTGTGTTATGTTATGTGAATGATGGGATTCTATGTATCCGTATTGGGAGGTAATGATAACGAATTCCAAATCGCAGGAAGTTCTTCAAAATAAAGCATTGTAGAATGTGGTACTTCTGGGAAACATTGAGTGAGTATTCAGCGGCCTGTGAGCCCGAGACCGTGTAGTCTTATGTATGAGTCTCGTGTGGTAACCTGAGTTGAGGTATTGTGGTGCTACAGTAAAGGGTAATATTAAATTAAAGATGAATTAGAAAGGAAATTGATTAAATGGGACAACTTGATAATAAACTAAAATGGTATGATAAGGATACGATTAACTCCTGGTATGTGTTTGAAGTAATGAGTCTTGCAGCTATGGTGCAACCAAGCTCTTGAGTGCTGGCAGTTGCGTAGCTCGATGTGGGTAAAAGGACTCAGTCCTGACAGTTAAACTTATGCAATAAATTGGGAGAAAGAGTTTGTGATGTGTTCTACTGTGGTTTGAAAGTGAGTATATTCCTATTGGTATGCGAAGCATGGAATGTGTAATGACTTTTCTTCTATATGGTATCATGAAGGTCCTTGACTAGTTAAGTGCGTCGATGTTTGCGGCGTAGGAAAGTGATAGAAGTTCCATGTTATCTTAAAGTGGTATGGTATATGCGATGTGTTATGGGAAGCTGATAATGGCATGTTCAAGGTTTTGGGATCAGTTCATAATATATGGGAAGTCATTAAAGATTATTGAGCAGCGCGGACAGCTGCAAGTGATTTAAGAATCGATCTTTCTAGTGATTAAAATGAAATGATACTACTATTCTAGTGAATTCGCAGGGTATATAATCAAAAAGGGGCAAGGTAATGTAAACTGATCATATCTAGTGGTATGGTGGTATTCTCGTGTTGGATCAACTGTGATGAATGAGTTGTTAATGGCATAGGGAAATATCTGAATGACTTGTGGTATGAATGGATGATTGATGTGTGTTAAGTATTTGTACAGTGGAATGTGGGATCAGGCATAGTGAATTATGTGTTATATAGGTAATAGAGACTAGAAGTTCTCGTAATCCGCCTATACACTGGTTGTATATCGGGATATCGACATCGTTTAGCGATTATTGGAAATTGGAAGCCCTAGTGGCTCTCTCTTAGTTTGATATGATGAATTTGGGGTTATGATACTCTATTTCGGACTGGTTGTCATAAGTCAGGTCGTATAGACTAATGTGATATGGACTATGTCGGAAATGGCACAAATTGCTTAACAGAGTGCATCGGAGTATGCTCCAACAGGGTAGTTGTACCCAGGACCAGCGGACGGCGGGTAGGTATTGCTTTGTCAGTGGGGCCTTCGTGGCGGATATCAGTGCAAAGGTTTCTACTATTGATCGAGTTTCGGTATTGGGGAGACTTTGTCGGATGCATATCTTGCGGCCGAGCTTGAGGCTATATATGTTTGTTGTAATGAGAAATCTGACTCGGTGTGCATTTTTTTTTGCGAGATTTTTGCGTGGATCGGGTGGCACGCCGCCACGGGTTATTAGGATCGGGTGGCACGCCGCCACAGGTATGGTATCTGGATCGGGTGGCACGCCGCCACGGGTATGTCATTTTGAGCAGGTTGCACGCTGCAATCGTGTAATATTGAGCATAGTTTTTCCATATGCTACCTGGTGTACTATACTTCTTAGTCTCTGAGGAAAGTCAGTGTTGGGTGTCGCTCGATGAAAGGCGCATCGGTTGTGTCCTTACAAGATTTGATGGCGTATATTAATTGTTTCAACGTGGGTGAGATTGATCGCTTGAGTTCAAGCCTAAATTTGTGCGTGGCTGACTGTTTTGAGCATGGTGACTTGAGGTGCTTCAGGAGTAATAGTGTTTGGATGGAATCATGAGCCGTGGCAAGGCCACGTGAAGTTATGACCTTTCGAGGAGGATTCAAGTACTCTAGTTCTATGATGTGAGACAAGATCTCAGTTATGTGTTGTGACGGTATTGAGGAATTTGAATTACAGCTCCTTGTTTGAGGTAGTTGTCATAATTTGAGTATGTTCAAGCTTTTCTTATTGGAGCCTGTGTTGTGCTCATTATGGCTTAGGCCGGTGTTGAGGTGTCATATCACCAATGCGGTGTGTCATAATCGGAATGATCGTTGGAGCCATTAATGAGTGCGGGCATATATGATTTCAGTTGGTTAGAAAGGAATACATCGAGGTTTGGCTCCGAAATATATTGTAATGTCGGTCAAAAAGGGAAATGGATTCATGAATGGATGACCTGAGAGATGGATTCGATATATCGTGTGTTCGGTTTCCTTGGGCAACATACATGAAGGTGTTGGAATAAGACTTTAGCTAACGAGAAAGGTTTTTCGGTAATATTTGGTTATCGTGGGAAATTGTTGTGATTAGAGGGCATTATCTCGAGTGATTGAGTTGTTTGGTACACCATAAGATCTCACCCGGAGTGGCGAGTATGGGCTATTACAGTTGGTTCGAGTGTATTCTGAATATAGACGTGGGATTCAGATTTGGTATATGATTTCGGAGGTGCAATGTGGTCTATGTTTCAGATGGACTATGAAAGTTCAGCTATATTGTGTTATCAGACTTATGATGGATAGGGTGACGTGGTACCACCCCGCATATATGCTTGGTAAGGTCAGTCAGGTATTGGGTTGCTTCTAGTACAACTCTAGGTACGCTCGAGGACGAGCGTTTGTTTAAGTTGTAACGACCCGGCCCATCGTTACGGGAGTTATCGCCCCATTTTCTCCATTTAATACTTCAATATGCTAATTTATATGTGTTTGGAAAGTTAGAAGCAAATCGGAGGGAATTTAGATAGAAATAAGGCCATAAATCTCTTTATGAGAAGAACAGGTTGGAAAAGTCAACCGAATATTGATCGATGAGTTAGACAGCTCGAAATGGAAATCTGATGATTTTACTAGTTTCGGGGGATCATTTATGACTTAGGAGAGCAATCGGAATCGAATTCGGAGGTCCGGTGTAGTTTTAGGCTTGAATTGGCTAAGGTTGAATTTTGGCAAAATCCGAATGGTAGGTGAGATTTTGATCCGGGGCTTGGAACGAAATTCTGAGAGTTGCAGTAGCTCCGTTAGGTGATTTTGGATATGCGTGCAAAATTTCAGGTCATTTGGAGGTGTTTAGGTCGGGTTTTAGATCAAATGTTAGTTTCGAAAGTTTTAGAAGAACTTAGGCCCGAATCCGATGTAAATTTGGTGTTTTGATGTTAGTTTTGGTGATATGAGACTGAAACTAAGTTTGAATGATCATATGTGACATCTTAATATGTTCGTATGCGGTCCCGAGGAGATCAGGTGAGTTTCGGATAGGTTTGTGTTGCGTTGTGCTCGTTTTTCTTATGCTTCGACATCGTTTCTTCAAGCATAAATGATATCATATTGAACAAATGAGCTTAGATTATTGTTTTGAATGAAGAAATAGATCCGTATCGTAATTACGGACCCGTGGCAAAAAGAATCATCGAATTTGGACATCGTATGAGGATTTTATGGCCATTTTACTAAAGCTGGCCAAATTTTCAAGTTAATGACGAAACTGCCCCTGACGGCGTATTAAAAACCTGCACTATTTGCAAATCTTAAAACCTACATATCTCCTTCATTATAAGGTCAAATTGAGTGATTCAAAAGCCTAAATTCATTAGAATTTCACAAGGAATCCATTGGGAGCAGTTAAATGCGTGAACAGTATACCTAGAACGAACAGATCGAGTTTTCTTCCAATTTTGGAACGGGAAGAAGCTTCTGAGGTGATTTTTAAGAGAGAAATCAATGGGTAATCGCTGGAGGTAAGTTTCTTGACTCAAAAATATGATTTTATGCTATAATAAACACCAAAATTCCTGAAATTGGTAGAATTTGTGAAGAACTAGGGCCTAAATCATGAAAACGAATTTTTGGGTTTTGAAAGGTCATTCGAACTCCGATTTCGATAAATTTTATATGCACGGACTCATGGAGAGACGAGGAATCTGTTGGTATGAATTTCGGAATTTTTCAAGAAGCGGGCCCGGGGTCCGGGTTTTACCAACTTGGTGTATTATTGCGTATTTCGTATAAATTGAAATGGGTTATGTTCTTTGACCCGTATTTGATATAATTATTGTGATTTGACTAGATTCTATGCACGAGGCAGCGAATTTCAATGGAAAAGGCATCGCGGACGAGTCTACGACCGGCTAGAGGTGAGTAGTTTGTGTATATGGTAGCCTGAGGGTTCGAAACCCCGGCTTAGCACATTGTGACGCTAGTAGGGCGTGGCTCGCACCCCGTGGCAGGTGCGGGGCTGATTGTGATTGGGGATTGAGACTTGGTCCATCCCGGATATGGAAAATATGCTATTAGTGATGGAAATACGCTGTGTTTAACATATTTGTGGGCTGTAAGCCTTGTTTGGGGCCTTGTGCCGACCTGTAGTATCCCTAGGGAATAGTATTTATGTGATAGCTATACTTGCTTAATCATTGATCTCAGTCCTGGAATTTGAAATCACACTATTGAAATGTTAAGTCACCGGTTTTTGCAAATTAAATAAAAGTTAAAGTACTTTTCATAAATTATGAACTCGGAACTGGAATTAAGAAAAATGAACTGTTTTTGCGACTTATCTGATTTATGTGGACTGAGAATGGATCGGGCTGCACGCCGTAGCGGTTTATACGAGGATCGGGCTACACGCCGCAGCGGTTGATATGAGGATCGGGCTGCACGCCGCAGCAGTATTGCGCTTGGGCTGTAGGAGCCCCTCCGGAGTCTGTACACACCCCCAGTGAGCGCCGTCGACGTTAAATGGATCGGGCTACACGCCGTAGCGGTTATGTGCATTGCATTGCATCTTTATTTGTTTAAATTATTCTGTGGTAGTTGTATTGTACTGTTGATGCTAGTTCGTAGGAGATTCGGACTGTAGTTAGCTTCATACTGTGGTATTCTGTGGATTTCCTTCTTTCAGCTGCTTTTATATATTTATTACTCATTGAGTACTTAGTACTCACCCCTACTCCCTGCACCTTTGTGTGCAGATTCAGGTACACATGAGGGATAGACGAGCACTCCAGCTTTTATCAGTATCTATCCGAGTTGCTGAGGTAGCTGCTGGAGTTCGCAGAACCTGGCTTCTCTTCTTATTCTATTTTTCTTTTGTATATAAATTATTCGGACTTTAGTATTTGGTCTAGATGTTGTTATCCGATCTTGTTTAGAGGCTCCAGACTCGTGACCCTAGATCTCTGGGGTGGTTATACAGTTATACTTTATTGTTGACATAAATATTCAGGTAATTGATTTGAGCTTCATGCTCGGGATGAGAGTGTAAATGGTCGGGCTTGCCTAGCAGTTGTGTTGGGCGCCATCACGACCGGGATTGGGGTTGTGACAATTTTTTTTTAAATTTATTTCATAATAAATAATTTTTTTTTATAGAGAAGACAAATTCGAAATTGGGCATCTTCTTAAATTTTAAACTTGAGCCCAAACATATTCTACCCAACCCAAAACACCATAACCCAAACCCATAACCCACGACCCATTTATTACACTACTATACACTATTCAAAACACACCCTAAACCAAAAAATCCTAACACACACACACAAAAGCCCCCACAAAAATGTTTGACCGTATTTAAATTTTTCACTCTATATATTTTAGCTTTTGTTTATATATATATATATATATATATATATATATATATAATGCGCTGCAGAATTGACACCCAAAATCCCTGAGGAATTTATGCAATGGTTATGCGGTCCGCATTTTGATTATGCGACCGCATATTGGACCACATTTTTAACTTCAATTTAAAAAAAACTGATAATATTAATATTTTTTTTAAATTTTCGGTTGGTTTTAAATAATTGAAAATGAAAGTTGGAATAAAAGTCAAAAGTGGCTGAAAATTAAAAAAATCAAAAGTAAAAGAAAGTTGTTTTTTTTTAAAGAAAAGAAAAGAAAGTGGCATTTTCTTTTAAATAAATAAAAGAAAGTGGACAATTAAAAATATAAAAATCATTAAAGTTGTGTTTTAAAAAATAAAAGATAAGCAAGGTGGGATTTCTTTTTATAAAATAATAAAAGCATTTAGTAAGTGGGATTTCTTTTAATTAAAAAAAGATAAAAAAAATAAAAAAATAAAAAAATAATAAAAATAAAATCTAAAAATTTCGAAATTTTTTGCTATAAATAGAAGAGAAATTTGAGGAGAAAGAGGAGAAAAAAATCCTAGAGAGCAAAAAATCTGAAAAATCTTAAGAGTGTTACCAAATAGTGAACAAAAGAAAAACAAAACAAAAAAAAAAGGAAAAAAAAATCGAAAAAAAAGAGTGTTAGAAACAAAAGTGTTAGTTTTTATTTTACAAAGTCTTATTTTGAAACTCAATTCTGGGATGTTGATTTTTATTGCTTAAATCCGGATACTGGTATTCTTGATTGTACTACTCTTGCTGTGATATTGCTGTGTTGTTATTTGCTGTGTTGATCACCGGGATTTCTTTTATTTCCAATATCAGGTACATATCTAATCATGTTTAAATAATAAGATGAATGCATCGGAAAAATGAGAACTTTGTTGAAATTTTAAATAGTTTCTATTTTTGTTTTCTTTTACATATTATGTTTCAATAAATTCCATATTAATATTCTGTAAGTTTTGTGATAACTTTAAATAATTAAGCTTTCTTGTAGTAATAATAATTCACTTCTAAAAATGGTTATTAAATAGTATAAGTTATAAATGTGTTTATTAATGATTCAAATTGGTTAGGAAGAATGAATTACTCTTTTGTTAATTGAATTAATGAGAATTTCTTTAATATCTTCTTTAATAAACTAAGTTGTTAATATGTAATTAAGTTCAATAAAAAATGCGAATTTTAATTATTTTGCGTAAATTAGGCATTTAGGTACGATTTGAATTTTCAATAACACAAGAATTGTTTCTTTTCAAGTTTAACCATCTCAAAATATAGGTGTAAATAATTAAGATTGATTTTGGTTTTGGTAAATAGTTGTAAATAGTTAACATCAAGGGTTTAATTCAAAAAATAGTAAAAAAATTAAAAAATATGAGTTTAAGTTAGTTGTAAGATAATTGGTTTAGTTTGTATATATATATATATTAGTTGTTGATTTTGCACTTTTATTTTTAGATTTATTTAAGTAATGTTTATTTTTATTAAATATTTATCTAAACATAACAAATAATATTGTGACGACCCGGCCCGTCGTCACGAGAATTACCACCCCGTTATGTTGTAAATACATGTTTTATGATTTTATATCAGTGTTAGAGTCGATCGGGTGAGTTAGGAGTGATTGAGATTGGAAATGAGGCATATAGCCTTTGTGAAGGAAACTTGAATAAGGAAAGTCAACCCGGAGTTGACTATTTAGCTAGAGGGCTCGGAATCGGATTCTGATGATTCGGTTATTATTAAGTTATGAAATTTCGTATTTAATAAAATAATAATAAAATAATTCCGAAAAAAAAATAATAAAAAAAATATTTTCTGTTTAAACATATATTAAAATCTGTTTCATTAAATTTTTGTCATAAATTAGATAAGTGTTGCATTTTTAATTTCTAGATTAATTAAGATATTTCTTTATTTATAAAAACTAAAAAAAATAGGAAATGTAGTCATTTTAGGATTATTTTGTTAATAAATGAGACGAGCCTTGCCAAATAAATCGCAAAAACTATGAAGCCCTCATAAGTTTATATATTTAGAAATCCGAGATTGGCCGTTTAGTAAATTTTCACGGCATTCTCAAAATAATAACGCGTTAATAGTTTTAAGCGCGTATTTAATAATTGTACCTCCCTAAACTCGGGTACACATTTATGTGACCCCAATCCAAATCCCAATGAAGTCGGAATATATCAAAGATTGCGGACACATTTATGTGATGAAATTCGAGATATATTCTCACGACATTATAATTTTTCTTCTAACAATTAAAACGGTTTGGAGTGGTAGTTTGCACATTAATTCATATTTGTATTAAAATCAGGATAATCAAGCCAAATATAACAGTTGAGCGACCGTGCTAGAACCACGGAACTCGGGAATGCCTAACACCTTCTCCCGGTTAACAGAATTCCTTATCCGGATTTCTGGTACGCAGACTGTTAAATAGAGTCAAACCTTTCCTCAATTCAGGATTCAACCGGTGACTTGGGACACCATAAATCTCTCAAGTGGCGACTCTGAATATCTCAATAAATGAATCCCGTTTTGATTGTCCTTTAATTGGAAAAACTCCTTTTTATACCTAGCGCCCTCGCGGGCCTGCGCCAAAAGGAGGTGTGACAGCTCTGGCGACTCTGCTGGGGATCAATTGACCCAGAACCACTGGTTCAGGGTTAGAAATTCGAGCTTAGAATAATTGTTGTATTTGGCTTTATTTATTATCTGATATTTTTTTTATGTGCAAAATGATAACTTTACCGCTTCAATATTATTTGAACTGTATATATAAACTGTGGCGAAACCTTACTTCTTTTTGAATTCTAAAAATGGTGCATACGTTCGCGTAGCCCGCTTTTCAAAATTATTCCAAACAAGTGAGTGTTAGGGTAAGTGACAAGGTCGGGCAGACTTTAGTGCTCCCGTTACGTCACCCCCTCCTCAGCCCCAGTTGTCCACTCGGGTAAGCCAGGTTTAGAACAATAAACCCAGTTTTTAAACCTAGAATAACAAAGCTTCATGCCGGATCCCTAGTAGGAACGTTTGTTTGCATCATGTTGCATTTGACTTAGGGGACTCAACACATGGGTTGGGTCCGTCTAGGACAGGTAACCTGAAATGAAAAGACCATCCTGCTACATGAGATTATGTGCATTTATTTGATTAGATCAGCATGCTGACCAGCTTAAAATTGAAAAACCATGTAATTTTGTCCATACAATGTCAAAATCCTATTAGCGTTTCTTCAAAAATAATTTTTTTTTAGTGTTAAAAAAGATTTTTTTTTAAACTCGATTTGTTTTCTTTGGCGAACTACGCGGGTTTGATTCTCACCGGGTGTGAGATACGTAGGCAACCCTTATCGGGTCCAACCTCTCCTTTTTTGCAAAAATAAAAAAAAATGTCAAAATTAATTTTCGTCGTAAATAAGTTGAGTGATACCGTGGTGCCATTCATAGAAACGGAGGATGACAAGGGACCATGGGTATACCAAATCTTCGAAGGGGTTACAGTGGACAAGGTTTCCGAAGGCGAGGACCTTGCTTTTCCCAGGATCTCAGCTTCGACCTTCATGATCGCCTCAGAAATGATAAACTGTGGGTTCGTACCAGGAAAAGGTTTGGGAGCCAAACTCCAAGGTATCATTCAACCCGTTTCTTTGCCTGAAAATTTGGAGACATTCGGGTTAGGGTTCAAGCCGACGGTTGCAGATGTGAAGAGAGCTCACAAAATGAAAAAGAAAGTCTGGGTCCTTCCCAAGCCAGTTCCACGCCTCTCCCGGTCTTTTGTGAATGCAGGTTTCAGGAGGATGTCAAACCCAAAGATCCTCGGACCGTCAATTGGGCCAGATGGAGATCTGGATAAGAGTTTTGAAAGGTTGTTCGCCGATGTTAACATGATCGAAGCTGGAGAAGGTTCCAGTAATGCAGACGTACAATATGTGGGGCCCAGGGTCAAAACCAACAATTGGACGGCTACTCCTCTTCCCATCTGGAAGAAGTCTTGGTAGTAGGCTCTGGATTTTCTTTTGTTTCCTGGATTATTCCAGAGTTGTAATCCAGTTTTGATTTATTTGTAGTGTGAAACTCTGTTATCCCTCATTTTCAATAAAAACGAAAGTTTCCTTTATTTTCTTGATTTTTGATTTTTGTATCTTTTCATTTCTGAACAGTTCTGTTTTCACCGGTTCCAATGTCATGGCATGCACAACGGATCTTCAACCTAGTCTAAGAAGTCAATCTGAATCCAAATTAATTATGCACGAAGTCAATTATGAGGATGAATCGGAATACGAGGAAGATGAGGCTTTTGAAGAGATTAACAGGGAATTAACTCATTTTGAAGAAAAACCTAAGCCTAACTTAAACGATACTGAAGCCGTCAACTTAGGAGATGAGGATAATGTTAGGGAAACCAAAATCAGCATTCACATTGAGCCGAGTATCGGGGAAGAGCTAATCAAAACACTGTTTGAATTCAAAGATATTTTTGCATGGTCGTATGATGACATGCCAGGGTTAAGCACGGATCTAGTGGTACATAAATTGCCCATTGATCCGGCATGTCCTCCCGTCAAGCAGAAATTGAGGAAGTTCAAAACCGATATGAGCGTAAAGATCAAAGAAGAAGTAACCAAGCAGTTGATAGCAAAGGTTATTCGGGTTACTCGATATCCCGAATGGTTGGCCAATGTGGTGCCCGTGCCGAAGAAGGATGGGAAAATTCGGGTATGTGTCGATTATCGCAATCTGAACAGGGCAAGCCCGAAAGATAACTTCCCACTACCCAACATCCATATCTTGATAGACAATTGCGCGGGGCGAGAGATTGGATCCTTTGTGGATTGCTATGCAGAATACCATCAGATCCTAATGGATGAAGAAGATGCAGAAAAGACAGCTTTCATCCCTCCTTGGGGAACTTATTGCTACAGGGTAATGCCGTTTGGTTTGAAGAACGCCGGGGCGACATACATGAGAGCAATGACTATTGTGTTTCATGACATGATACACAAAGAGATTGAGGTGTATGTAGACGATGTAATCATAAAATCCAGGCGACAGGAAGACCATGTAGCAGATTTGAGGAAGTTTTTTCAAAGGCTTCGGAGGTACGACATTAAGCTCAATCCAGCCAAATGTGCATTTGGGGTTCCCTCGGGAAAAATGCTAGGATTCATTGTCAGTCGGCGAGGTATTGAGTTGGATCCATCAAAGATCAAATCCATACAAGAATTGCCATCACCAAAGAACAAAACTGAAGTAATCAGTCTTTTGGGAAGATTGAATTACATCAGCCGATTCATTGCTCAACTCACATCAACATGTGAACCTATTTTTAGGTTGTTAAAGAAGGATGCTGCAGTCAAGTGGACTGAAGAATGCCAAGAGGCTTTTGATAAGATAAAGGAGTATTTGTCAAACCCACCTGTGTTGGTTCCACCTCAACCCGGGAGGCCTCTGATTCTTTATCTAACAGTTTTGGACAATTCTTTCGACTGCGTATTGGGGCAACATGACATCACCGGCAGAAAGGAACAAGCCATCTATTATCTCAGTAAGAAGTTCACCGCATATGAAGTTAAGTACACTCATCTTGAGAAGACATGTTGCGCCCTAACTTGGGTGGCACAGAAGTTGAAGCATTATTTGTCTTCCTACACTACTTATCTCATTTCACGTTTGGATCCATTGAAGTATATTTTCCAGAAACCTATGCCTACAGGAAGGTTAGCAAAATGGCAAATATTACTTACAGAATTTGACATCATCTATGTGACGAGGACGGCCATGAAAGCCCAAGCACTAGCCGATCACTTAGCTGAGAATCCTGTTGATAATGAATACGAACCTTTAAGGACGTATTTTCCAGATGAAGAAGTGTTGCAAATTGATGAGTTAGAACTAACCAAGGAGCCAGGATGGAAGCTTTTCTTTGACGGAGCTGCAAATGCAAAGGGAGTCGGAATAGGAGCAGTACTTATTTCTGAAACAGGACATCATTATCCTGTTACGGCTCAGTTGCGCTTCTATTGTACCAACAATATGGCTGAATACGAAGCATGCATTTTGGGGTTACGATTAGCTGTGGACATGGATGTCCGGGACGTCTTGGTCTTGGGAGACTCGGACCTTCTGGTACATCAGGTTCAAGGTGAGTGGGAAACAAGAGATTTGAAGCTTATCCCGTATCGCCAATGTTTGCATGACCCGACGAAGCGTTTCCGGTCAATAGAATTCAGACATATCCCAAGAATGCATAATGAGGTCGCCGATGCTTTGGCTACTCTAGCATCGATGTTGCATCACCCGGATAAGATTCATGTTGATCCGTTATATATTCAAGTTCGGGATCAACATGCCTATTGCAATGTGGTGGAGGAAGAAATTGATGGCGAGCCATGGTTTCATGATGTCCAAGAATACCTCAGGATAGGAATATACCCAGAGCAGGCAACTGGAGATCAAAAGAGGGCTATTCGGCGATTGGCAAACGGATTTTTCCTTAGTGGAGGAGTGCTGTACAAGAGAACCCCGGATTTGGGATTGCTAAGATGTATAGATGCAGGCCAAGCCACGACAGTGATGACAGAGGTGCATGCCAGAGTTTGTGGGCCACATATGAGTGGGTATGTATTGGCAAAGAAGATCTTACGGGCAGGATATTACTGGCTCACCATGGAGCGTGATTGTATAAATTTTGTACGCAAGTGCCATCAGTGTCAGGTGCATGGAGATTTTATTCATTCTCCGCCAACGGAATTGCACACGATGTCAGCACCATGGCCATTTGTTGCGTGGGGCATGGATGTCATTGGACCGATCGAGCCGGCAGCTTCCAACGGTCATAGGTTCATTCTAGTAGCCATTGATTATTTCACCAAGTGGGTGGAGGCGAAGACATTCAAGTCAGTGACCAAGAAAGCCGTGGTAGACTTCGTCCATTCCCATATCATCTGTAGATTTGGGATCCCGAAGATGATTATCACGGACAATGGTGCTAATCTTAACAGTGGTTTGATGAAAGAAGTGTGTCAACAGTTCAAGATTACACACCGTAATTCCACCCCATATCGTCCCAAAGCAAATGGCGCGGTTGAGGCAGGAAACAAGAATATAAAGAAGATATTGAGAAAAATGGTAGAAGGATCTAGGCAATGGCATGAAAAGCTACCATTTGCATTGTTGGGTTATCGCACTACGGTTCGCACTTCAATAGGTACAACTCCTTACTTGCCGGTATACGGAACTGAAGCAGTAATACCAGCAGAAGTGGAGATTCCATCCCTCCGAATTGTCGCTGAAGCTGAGATTGATGATGATGAACGGGTCAAAACTCGATTAGAGCAGTTGAGCCTAATTGATGAAAAGATATTGGCAGCAGTATGTCATGGCCAATTGTATCAGAAGAGAATGGCAAGAGCTTACAATAAGAAGGTACGCCCTAGAAAATTTGAAGTAGGGCAACAAGTACTGAAACGGATCCTTCCACATCAAGCCGAAGCAAAGGGCAAGTTTGCCCCGAATTGGCAAGGGCCGCTTATTGTAACCAGAGTATTATCCAATGGAGCTCTATATCTGACCGATATTGAGGGAAGATGCACCGACATGGCTATCAATTCTGATGCAATCAAGAGATATTACGTGTAATTTCTTTATGATTTTGGTTCATTTTATTTGTTTGTACTGGGTATTTATCGGATAATGAAATGACGGAGGCAATTCTTTCTTCTATCCAAACACTTTTAACCCTTGTTTCCCCTTTGAGCCTTATTTATTCTTTCATATCCCTCTCTTGGAATCAATAACGGAAATAGAAAAGAAAAGAAAAAAAAATAATAAATAGATAAAAGAAAGTCACAAGAGATTTAAATGAATCAAGGAACTACGTTTGACCTGATTCCTCAAATAGGATACGTAGGCGCCTCACGGCTCGGTCATAGAAGGAATAAAAGTTAATCCTTCCCCAAATAAGAAACTGGGCAGAAGTTATGTTGTTTTATGAAAAAAAAAAATTTAATTCCGAGAGTTGTAATATTTCACCCATTCAGAGTTATTGTAAATTTTTGATACTCTTTTCTTTTTAAGACCCACACAAAAAACCCATATGAGATGTCCGAAAAAGACCTCCCGATCAGTATCCGGGAAATGCCCAGTCAGGCAAGTAAAAACCAAGAGTAACACGTTGATCCCCAACAGAAAGGGAATAAGCTGAAGGAATTGATAGCCAGAAGAATCCCCAGTGAAGAGAACATTATCGGTGCCTTTCCAATCTCCAACGAAAGCTGAAAAAAAATAAAATGAGAGAGTCTTATCGGTGAAAACCTTCACAGGCACCATAAGGCGACGAAAGCTGAGAAGAAACAAAAATGAGAGAGTCTTATCGGTGAAAACCTTCACGGGCACCATAAGGCGACGGGAGTTGAGAGAAATGAGAGAGTCTTATTAGTGAAAACCCCTCGAAGGGCACTATGAGGCGACAAGATAGAGTGGCACAAAGGACCCGCATTTGACAAAGAGTCGTGCATCTGTTCGTCCTCAGCAAATGAGACCATCAGAAGATGGATTGATACAAATAGACCGGGTTGATTAATCCGGAATGCACGACGTGATTGTTGGGACCGGTTATACCATTCAGATAAGTTCCTTTTTGTTTTTCGCAACATTTGTTCAGAAAGCTTATTTTCTTTTTTTCTTTTTCTATATTTTCAGTTTTCTTTGTTTAAAGGTTTTTATCCAAGTCTATTTTGAGAAAGACTTTTCGGAGCTTACTATCAGTGCCGAATTGGTGCGAAGCAAAACGAGGATAGGACAGACCAAATTGGTCTGGAATGTCAGGAAATGGAGAAGACCTGAAAGATGCAGTCGAAAAATCATGGACCAAGTTCCAAAAGAATCCCTGTGAATTTTCAAGATGCGCAAATAACTCCGACAGATTATCAACCGATTCTCAAGATGATCGGACAACACAAAGCGGAGAAGGAAAAAGGGAAAATGCATCCCTAGCTGATGACATTTCTATTTCCAACGATATTAAAGGAAAATCAAACCTTTTGAAGAAAGTGATTTTGAGTCTCACCAGCAAGTTTTAAAACACAGAAAAGGGAAGGGATAAATGGAAAAACCATCCCCCAGCAGAAATATCATTCCCAGCAAGTAACATCATCCCCGACAAGTTTCGGGAACTTAGGACAGAAGAAGGAAAAGTCATCCCCGGCAAGAGTGGCA
Source organism: Nicotiana noctiflora (assembly GCA_032618575.1). NCBI lineage: Eukaryota > Viridiplantae > Streptophyta > Magnoliopsida > Solanales > Solanaceae > Nicotiana > Nicotiana noctiflora. Next base: position 278,442 of record JASVEL010002398.1, on the reverse strand, counting down.
CGACCATTCACCGCATTTTAAACTAACAAATTTTCTTTGATTTGAAGCAGGTGAAAGGAAATGTCGATGATAGAAGAATGACATACCACAAAGAATATTACCAAAACTGGGGCAGAAAATTTTCGCCATTGTCGAAAATTTTCTCAAAGAAAACAAGGAAATCAATTAGAGAGATTTTAATTGGGAGAAATCAGGAGCCCGCTTGTAGAATGGAGGATGTTATTTTTAAGTGGAAGAAATCAGGAGCCCGCCTGTAGAATGGAGGTGTTATTTTTAAGTCGAAGAAATCAGGAGCCCGCCTGTATAATGGAGGTGTTATTTCAAATTGAAGAAATCAGGAGCCCGCCTATAGAATGGAGGTTGTTATTTTTAAGTTGAAGAAATCGGGAGCCCGCCTGTAGAATGGAGGTTGTTATTTTTAAGTTGAAGAAATGAGGAGCCCGCCTGTAGAATGGAGGTTGTTATTTCAAGTTGAAGAAAACAGGAGCCCGCCTGTAGAATGGAGGTTGTTATTTTTAAGTTCAATAATTCGGGAACCCGCCCGTAGAACAGAGGTGTTACTTTTCAATTAAGGAAATCGGGAGCCTGCCCATAGAACGGAGGTGTTACTTTTCAGTTGAAGAAATCGAGAGCCCGCCCGTAGAACGGAGGTGTTACTTTTCAGTTGAAGAAATCGGGAGCCCACCCGCAGAACGGAGGTGTTACTTTTAAGTTGAAGAATTCGGAAGCCCGCCCGTAGAAGAGAGGTGTTACTTTTCAGTTGAAGAATTTGGGAGCCCGCCCGTAGAACGGATGTGTTTACTTTTCAGTTGAAGAATTCGAGAGCCCGCCCATTAGAACAGAGGTGTTATTTTTAAGTTGAAGAATTCGGGAGCACGCCCGTAGAACGGAGGTGTTACTTTTCAGTTGAAAAAGTCGGGAGCCCGCCCGTAGAAGTTGAAAAAGTCAGGAGCCCGCCTGTAGAGTGGAGGTGTTATCTTTAAGTTGAAGAAATCAGGAGCCCGCCTGTAGAATGGAGGTGTTATTTTTAAGTTGAAGAAATCAAGAGCCCGCCCGTAGAATGGAGGTGTTATTTTTAAGTGGAAAAATCAGGAGCCCGCCTGTATAATGGAGGTGTTATCTTTAAGTGGAAGAAATCAGGAGCCCGCCTGTAGAACGGAGGTGTTATTTTCAAATTGAAGAAGTCAGGATGCCCGCTTGTAGAATGGAGGTTGTTATTTTGAAGTTGAAGAAGTCAGGATGCCCGCCCGTAGAACAGAGGTGTTATTTTCAAATTGAAGGAGTCAGGATGCCCGCCTGTAGAATGGAGGTTATTATTTTGAAGTTGAAGAAGTGAGGAGCCCGCCTGTAGAATGGAGTTTGGTAGAACAGAGTTATTAATTGCAAGTTATCACAATCAGGACCCCGCCTGGAGAATGAAGGTTGTGTCATCTTTTAAAGGAAAGTCAGGAGCCCGCCTGCAAAATAGATGAATACATTTCAAGGTCGAAGCCGAATTCAATAATACCAAGGGTTACAACAAGAACCCCCTGCATAACAAGCTTTAAATCAAGGAAGCAGTATCTGTGAGCACGTGATTTTTGCCCTAAGATAAGAGTTTACAGTTCATAAATCATAACTTAGTCTAGCTTCTTATTTTGCTTTTGCATGGTGTAATAAGGAGGTCAGCAAGCAATAACCGCAACAACAGCAACAGTAACAGCAAAAATCGCAGTTTCATTGGTAGTCCCAGCTACCAAAACTTTCCGAACTACATTGACCTGATTCCCTTTTAGCCAGGGATATGTAGGAAACCTTTTGAAGCAAAGGTTCGGTCAAAATTTTGAAAAAAAAATGCTTCTCACGGAGTGCTCAAACGGGCAAAAATTCAAACTCAATTGTTCCAACCGGGCTTTTACCCATTGTGAGCACGTGATTTTTGCCCTATATGAGAATTACTCCCAAAAATTCAAAATAAAAGAGTTTTGTGTTGTTTGCAATATTTGTGAATTTTGTGTTATTTTTCTTGAATTGTTTGCATTTATCTGTGCATATTTATTTGTTTAAATAAATAAAAAATATAAAAATATATTGTATTTATATAAAATTCAAGTTTATAATTAGTAATAATTAAGTTTATTTTATAAAATCACAAAAATATGTATTTTTGCATTTTTAGCCTATAATATCCAATTTGTGCGATTTTATTTTAATTAACGTCTAATTTTTTTTTGTAATAATAATTATTATGAGTTAATTGGTGTTTTTAAGATAATTTTGGTTTTATAATTTAATCTTAACATTTTTTTTAATTTATTTCATAATAAATAATTTTTTTTATAGAGAAGACAAATTCGGAATTGGGCCTCTTCTTAAATTTTAAACTTGAGCCCAAACATATTCTACCCAACCCAAAACACCATAACCCAAACCCATGACCCACGACCCATTTATTACACTACTATACACTATTCAAAACACACCCTAAACCAAAAAATCCTAACACACACACACAAAAGCCCCCACAAAAATGTTTGACCGTATTTAAATTTTTCACTCTATATATTTTAACTTTTTTGTATTATATATATATATATATATATATATATATATATATATATATATATATATATATATATATATATATATATATATATATATATATTTTTAAAGTAAATTATTACTATTCATATTATTGCTATTATTATTAATTTTTTTTTATTATTTTTTAAAAAAAATAATTTATTTTTTATTAAAACAAAACTGAAAATATTAATATTTTTTTTAAATTTTCGGTTGGTTTTAAATAATTGAAAATGAAAGTTGGAATAAAAGTCAAAAGTGGCTGAAAATTAAAAAAATCAAAAGTAAAAGAAAGTTGTTTTTTTTAAAGAAAAGAAAAGAAAGTGGCATTTTCTTTTAAATAAATAAAAGAAAGTGGACAATTAAAAATATAAAAATCATTAAAGTTGTGTTTTAAAAAATAAAAGATAAGCAAGGTGGGATTTCTTTTTATAAAATAATAAAAGCATTTAGTAAGTGAGATTTCTTTTAATTAAAAAAAGATAAAAAAAATAAAAAAATAAAAAAATAATAAAAATAAAATCTAAAAATTTCGAAATTTTTTGCTATAAATAGAAGAAATTTTAGGAAGAATCAAGAGAAGAAAAATTTTAGAGAGCAAAAATCTGAAAATCTTAAGAGTGTTACCAAATAGTGAACAAAAGAAAAACAAAAAAAATAAAAAAAAAATGAAAAAAAAAATCTAAAAAAAAAGAGTGTTAGTTTTTATTTTACAAAGTCTTATTTTGAAACTCAATTCTGGGATATTGATTTTTATTGCTTAAATCCGGATACTGGTATTCTTGATTGTACTGCTCTTGTTGTGATATTGTTGTGTTGTTATTTGCTGTGTTGATCACCGGGATTTCTTTTATTTCCAATATCAGGTACATATCTAATCATGTTTAAATAATAAGATGAATACATGGGAAAAATGAGAACTTTGTTGAAATTTTAAATAGTTTCTATTTTTGTTTTCTTTTACATATTATGTTTCAATAAATTCCATATTAATATTCTGTAAGTTTTGTGATAACTTTAAATAATTAAGCCTTCTTGTAGTAATAATAATTCACTTCTAAAAATGGTTATTAAATAGTATAATTATGAATCTGTTTATTAATGTTCAAATCATTTAGTAAATAAAAGGAAGAATGAATTACTCTTTTGTTAATCAAATTAATTAGAACTTCTTTAATATTGTCTTTTGTCACGACCCGGATTTCCCACCATCGGGGTCATGATGGCGCCTACTAAATGGAAGCTAGGCAAGCCAAATATTAATTACATCTCCATTAGTTACCAATTTCTTATTATTATAAAAACATATAAATTACAGCGGAATAATCAAAATTAGCGGAAGACTTAGTCAAATATGATAAAGAAAACCCAAACATGATACACTACCCAAGACCGGTGTCACAATACTCACGAACTTCTAAGAATAATACACATAATTGTCTGAAAGAAAATACAAGTTGTTTATCTCGATTACATGAGATAACAGAATGAAAAGCATAGATAGAAGAGACAACGGGTCCTGCGGACGCCTGCAAGGCTACCTCGTAGTCTCAGTAGTTGAAAAATCCACAAGTCTCTACTGCCGCTGCTGCTGTCCGTAACCTGTATCTGCGCAAAAAGAGCGCAGAGTGTAGTATCAGCACAACCGACCCCATGTGCTGGTAAGTGCCTGGCCTATCCCAGCGAACTAGTGACAAGGCTAAGGCCAGTCACCCACTTAAACCTGTACAGTTGCAATATAGACATATATATATACAATACATTCATAAGGAAATACTCTGTTCTGAAATAACAGTCAATAACTCACGATATCCATAATAATCTAATCAACATAATAAATCTTACTTCCATGTCTCAATTCCTCTCTCATTTCATATCTCGTGGTAGGCGTACCACCCGCTCCCAACTATCACTGTAATTATATCTTGTGGTAGGCGTACCACCCGCTCCCAAATATATCAATACTTATATCTTGTGGTAGGCGTACCACCCGCTCCCAAATATATCAATACTTATATCTTGTGGTAGGCGTACCACCCGCTCCCAAATATATCAATAGGCTACCGGCAACTATGGCCAATGCCAAGATTTAAAATCACTTTGTGGTCGGCGTACCACACGATCCCAATTCATAAATATATATAAGTGGTCGGCGCGCCACACGATCCCAATTCATAAAATATATATATTACCGGCATTTAGCCAATAATCTCTATATCAACAATATTTATAATTACCGGTTTTAAACCAATAATTTATAATAATTTCAACAATTTACCTTCATTACCGGTATAACACCAATAACTCTTATTCAACAATTTATTCATAACTAAATTCATATTCCTACAAACTAGGATAGAACAAACACTTACCTCGAAAGTTCACGAACGATTCAATCCGTAGCAATGCCTTTTCCTTTCGAATTTGACTCCAATCCAACCGTATCTATACACAATTGATTTCATATCATCAATTCTACTTAACAAACTAGTTCATATTGCTAAATATGATTTTTACAACATTCTGCGCAGAATAGTAAAAATCGACCCCGGGCCCACATAATCGAAACTCAAGTTTCGAACCAAAATAAGTTCACCCAATCCTCCATGAGTTCAAATATACAATTTGTTCTTAAGTTCGACTCCAAAACGAGGTCTAGATCGCAAATTTATTGAAAGCCCTAACTATACCCATTTCTCAAGATTTTCAACCAATTTACACATGTTTAAGCCTAAGAATTTGATTGATGTTGATGAAAAATGAAGAAGACGAGTTAAACAATACTTACCCAATGAACTTGATGAAGAAATGCCTCAAAGATCGCCTAAGGGCCGTGGAGAAGAAAGGTTTTTGTGAAAAATGGGATAAAATCCCGTAAGTGTTCTATTTTGGGTATTAATTCACTGGGCGGAAATTTACCCTACGCGATCGCGTGAATTGGGCTGCGATCGCGTAGAGGAAAGACTGGCCTCTTATGCGATCGCGTGCAAAAGGTTGCGATCGCGTGGAGAAAAGATTGGAAGCTACGCGATCGCGTGAGGGTTGCTGCGATCGCGTAGAGGAAACTCACCGAGCAGCCTATTTGGCCTATGCGATCGCGTGAAAAAGGTTGCGATCGCGTGGAGAAAAGATCGGAAGCTACGCGATCGCGTGAGTGACCTGCCACCTTCGCAATTGCGAGAAATACTTAGCAATTGCGAAGACAACAGCTGGGTGAAAAACCAGCAGTGCAAAAACTCAGAATTTCATCCAACGGCCTATCAAATCTTTACCCGAGCCCCCCTGGGCTCCAAACCAAATATGCACACTAACTCAAAAACATCATACGAACTTGCTCGCGCGATCAAATCGCTAAAATAACATCAAAATCAATGGATTGAGCCTTAAAACTCAAGAATTCTTTCAAATTTCATAATTTCCAAAATTTCCAATTTAAGGCCGAAATGCGTCAAACGACGTCCGTTTTCAACCAAACTTTACAGAAAGCGCTTAACCAATATATATGACCTGTACCGGGCGTCGGAACCAAAATACGAGCCCGATACCAGTACTTTTTAATCAAAATTCAGTTTCATTTTCCTTAAACATTTTCAGAAAACAATTTAACTGAAAAATTCTTTTACTGGGGTTCTAGACCTCGGATTTCAATTCCGGGCATATGCCCAAGTTCCATATTTTTCTACGGATTTTCTGAAATAGTCAAATCACGGATCCGGGTCCGTTTACCAAAAATGTTGACCAAAGTCAACCATATCAATATTAATATCAAAATTCTTCAACTTTTTCACATATTTCACATATTTCAACATAAATATTTTCCAGCTTTGTGCCCGGATTGTACACGCAAATCTAGGCAACTATAAATGAGGTTTTCAAGACCTCAAAAGCTCGGAATGATTAATAAAACAAGTGATGACCCTTTGGGTCGTCACAATCTCCACCTCTAAAACAACCGTTCGTCCTCGAACGGACAAAAGAAAGAAGTACCCGAGTCAGGAAACAAATGTGGGTAGCGGCTCCGCATATCAGACTCGGACTCCCAGGTCGATGCCTCAGGAGGCTGACCTCTCCACTGAACACGCACAGAAGGATAACTCTTCGACCTCAACTGTCGAACCTGCCGGTCTAGAATGGCTACCGGCTCCTCCTCGTAAGATAGATCATTGTCCAATTGGACAGTACTGAAGTCTAACACATGTGTGGGATCGCCGTGGTATCTCCGAAGCATAGATACATGAAAAACTGGATGCACGGCTGATAAGCTAGGCGGCAAAGCTAATCTGTAAGCCACCCCTCCCACTCTGTCTAGAATCTCAAATGGGCCAATATACCTAGGGCCGAGCTTGCCCTTCTTCCCAAACCTCATCACACCCTTCATAGGCGACACTCGGAGCAATACTCGTTCGCCAACCATGAAATCTACATCTCGAACCTTACGATCCGCATAAGTCTTCTGCCTGGACTGAGCTGAACGCAATCTCTCCTGAATTGTCTTGACCTTATCCAAGGCCTCCTGAACTAAGTCTGTACCTAACAACCGAGCCTCTTCCGGTTCAAACCATCCAACCGGTGATCGACATCGCCTACCATACAACGCCTCATACGGAGCCATCTGGATGCTAGACTGGTAACTGTTATTGTAGGCGAACTCTGCTAATGGCAGATATTGGTCCCACGAGCCTCCAAAATCAATAACACACGCTCGAAGCATGTCCTCTGGAATCCGAATAGTCCTCTTGGACTAACCATCCGTTTGGGGATGAAAAGCTATACTCAGCTGAACCTGGGTGCCTAACTCCTGCTGGACCGCTCTCCAGAACCGCGAGGTAAACTGCGTACCTCGATCAGAGATAATAGATACTGGCACTCCACGGAGACGAACAATCTCCCTAATGTAAACCTCCGCTAACCTCTTCGACGAGTAGGAGACAGATACTGGAATAAAGTGTGCTGACTTGGTCGGCCTATCAACAATGACCCAAATAGCATCAAATTTCCTCCGAGTCAAAGGAAGTCCAGTAACGAAATCCATAGTGATCCGCTCCCATTTCCACTCGGGAATTTCAATCCTCCGGAATACACCACCAGGTCTCTGGTGCTCATATTTCACCTGCTGACAATTTAGACACCGAGCGACATACGCAACGATATCTTTCTTCATTCCGCGCCACCAATAGTGCTGACGTAAGTCCTGGTACATCTTCGCGGCGCCCGGGTGAATAGAATACCGCGAACTGTGGGCCTCCGCTAAGATTAACTCTCGAATCCCTTCGACATTGGGCACACAAACTCGACCCCGCAATTTCAATACCCCATCATCATCTAGATTTACCTGTGTGGCACCTCCCCGCTGTACTGTATCTCTCAACTCACGCAAATGAGGATCATCAAATTGCCTCTCACGGATACGCTCTAATAAAGAAGAACGGGCGACCGTGCAGGCTAACACCCTGCTAGGCTCAGAAATGTCCAATCTCACGAACCGGTTGGCTAATGCCCGGACGTCTAGAGCAAATGGTCTCTGACTGACCGGAATATATGCAAGACTACCCATGCTGGCAGACTTTCTACTCAATGCATCGGCCACCATATTGGCCTTACCTGGGTGATATAAAATAGTAACATCATAGTCTTTTAGCAACTCTAGCCACCTTCTCTGCTCTCATATTCAACTCTTTCTGCTTAAACAAATACTGAAGACTCTTATGATCGGTGTATACTTCACATGCTACACCATACAAATAATGCCTCCAGATCTTCAATGCGTGAATAATCGCCGCCAATTCTAGATCATGCACCGGATAGTTCTTCTCATGAATCTTCAACTGCCTCGAAGCATAGGCAATAACCTTGCCATCCCGCATTAACACTGCACCAAGCCCAATACGGGAAGCATCACAATAAACAGTATAAGGTCCCGTACCTGTGGGTAAAACCAATACCGGTGCTGTGGTCAAGGTTGTCTCGAGCTTTTGAAAGCTCGCCTCACATTCATCGGACCATTCAAATTGAACACCCTTCTGGGTCAATCTGGTCAGTGGGGTTGCAATAGACGAAAATCCTTCTACGAATCGGCGATAATAGCCCGCTAACCCCAAGAAACTCCGAATATCCGTGGCTGATGTCGGTCTAGGCCAGCTCTTGACTGCCTCAATTTTCTTCGGATCAACCTGAATACCTGCTGCCGTCACAATATGACCCAGGAATGCAACCGAACTTAGCCAAAATTCACACTTTGAAAATTTTGCATATAGCTGGCTATCTCTCAGAGTCTGTAAGGCCACTCTGAGATGTTGCGCATGCTCCTCCTGACCGCGGGAATATATTAATATGTCATCAATGAAGACTATTACAAACAAGTCTAAATAAGGCCGGAACACCCGATTCATTAATTCCATAAAAGTCGCTGGAGCATTTGTCAACCCAAAAGACATGACCAGAAATTCATAATGTCCATACCGAGTGCGGAACGCTATCTTAGTGATATCGGATGCCCTAATCTTCAGCTGATGATAGCCAGATCTCAAATCTATCTTTGAAAATACCTTGGCACCCTGAAGCTGGTCAAATAAATCATCAATTCGCGGAAGTGGATATTTATTTTTGATAGTCACCTTGTTTAACCGTCGATAGTCAATGCACATTCTCATCGAACCATCTTTCTTCTTTACAAATAATACAGGTGCACCCCACGGCGAAACACCGGGCCTAATGAAACCCTTTTCAAGTAAATCCTGCAACTGTTCCTTCAATTCTTTTAACTCTGGCGGAGCCATACGGTATGGGGGAATGGAAATGGGCTGAGTGCCTGGAGCCAAGTCAATGCAAAAATCAATGTCCCTATCGGGCGGCATACCTGGCAAGTCTGAAGGAAATACTTCAGGAAATTCGCGAACCACAGGCACCGAGTCAATAGAAGGAACCTCAGCACTAGAATCACGGACATAGGCCAAATAAGCCAAGCATCCCTTTCCAACCATACGCCGAGCTTTAACATAAGAAATAACATTACGGCTAGTATGACCTGAAATTCCTTTCCACTCTATACGAGGCGAATTCGGCAGGGGCTAAAGTCACAATCTTGGCATGGCAATCTAAAATAGCATGATACGGAGATAGCCAGTCCATGCCTAGTATAATATCAAAGTCCACCATATTTAGGAGTAATAAATCAGCACGGGTCTCGAGACCCTCAATTACTATAATACATGACCGATGAACTCGATCAACCACAATAGAGTCGCCTATTGGTGTAGACACATGAACAGGAACACTTAGTGGATCACTGGTGTCACACCTCCTTTTTTCGCTACCGCAGGAGCGCGAAGGAGTTTTTCCAATTAAAGGACAATCGAGACGGGATTAATTTATTTAATTCAGAGTCGCCACTTGGAAAAATAATGGTGTCCCAAGTCACCGGTTTAATCCCGAACCGAGGAAATTTATGACTCTATAATACAGTCTGCGAAACTAGAAACCTGGATAAGGAATTATGTTAACCCGGGAGAAGGTGTTAGGCACTCCCGGATTCCGTGGTTCTTAGCACGGTCGCTCAATTGCAATTTTTGTTTCTATCTGATTCTTTTATATATTTTTAACTATGTGCTTTTAATGTCCCGCTTTTTATTTTAAGAAAAATTGCGACGTCACGAAAACACATTTCGAGTCACACCGCAACCAGTACGCCTGTGACTTTAATGTATTTCAGTTTCGCCGAGAGTAAGATTTGGGTCACATAAATGCGCACCCGAGTTTAAGGAGATATGATTATTAAATACGCGCTTAAAGCTACTATGCGTTATTATTTGAGAAAAGCCGCGGAATTTGCTAAACGGCATGTCCCGTGATCCAGGTAATAATTTATTAAAAGAAAAAAAAAATTCTAATTAATTACAAGTTAATAATATGTAGCACACTAATTGTTAGATTAACCGACATTGATGGAAGATAAATTACTTTTAAAACAAATTTTTTTTTTTCGAATAAAATATATATAAAAAAAATCAATTTCGAAGCTACCAATAAAATAAAATAAAATTTCGAAATTATGAGTAAAATAAAATAAATTTCGAAATTACAAATAAAATAAAATAAAATTTCGAATTTTATAAATAAAAGATAAAATTTGACGACTAAATATTCGGAAGAAAAAAAAACTGAACATAACTAGATTAAAACTTATATTGTCATGTGAAAACATTAAAAAAAAATACTTCCTAAAATGGCTACATTTTTATGGATTTATATAAATAAATAAAACAAGAGGAAACGAATCTTCTTTATTAAACAATGTGATTAGAATTATAACTTAATGAACGTATTAAAATAGGTGCAACTGACAAATTATAATTAAATTAACACAAAAGAAAATTATGTCATGCCTTACTGAAATCGAATTATTGATAAAATATGGCATGTATAAGTAATATATAAATATAAACCTACTATCACATGCTGAACAAAATAATTAAATTTCTAATCGAATTTTTTACAATTAGTTTAGCAAACTTCTATTAATTAAAAACCACGTCTCGCGTCATATTTTCATAAATACGCATTACTAAAATCTAAAATGACAAATAACATAACAAGATATATATCAACATAAACTAACCATTTTTAATTGAATTGAATTAATCAATTTTTAAAACTAAAGAAATTAATCGCTAATGGACGTCATTAACTAGATTAAACACTAGCTCACATATTGCCTAATAAAATTTGATATAAAGGAAATTATATAATAAAATTAAATATATAATTATATATATACATACATACATACATATATATATATATATATATATATATACTACTAAAACTTAAATTGTAATTATACGGAATACTTTACTAATGACAATTAAAATCCGCGAATGAATTAATTGAAACTTACTATTAATCATGCTTTTAATAAATTATAAACTGAAGTTAATTAGTAAACCGCGTCCTATTTTATTATTAACTAATCGAAATTGCGCAAACGCATATTCCAATTAATAAAGAGGTTTACAATTATATTACGCGAAACATATATATAATCGTAGTATTAATCTGAATCGGTCGTAAAACAAAACTATGAATAATTATCGAATTGTTAGATCTAAATTACTGAACAAATTAATTAAGTTACTATTATTAACACTACGTATTATGGCTATTAACTCATACTTGACATACTAAATTTATAATAAAGTAGAAAAACTTAACAAGGCACAACAGTCAAATAGTTATATAAAATACATCCTTAATCTTAAACATAAAATAAACAACTCAGAATTTAACATAAATATTATTAATACATAATCAAATTTCAGGTCCAAACTTTGACTATGCTTTGACTGATATCCATGGACATACCTGAGCAGGAAGAAGAGAGGAAAATAATCAATGTGAGCAATAATTCCAACAGTGCAACAACAGCAACCAGCAAACCCAGTAACAGATTTTAAAACAGTTAAAAATTTCTAATAGCAACAAGCATCAGCATAAAAACAGGCAACTAAAATAATTCTAAACTCTCAAATTTTTACTGTCTTTTTGAGTATTCAACATTCAAGACCCCTCAAGTATAAATGTTATCTGTCTGCTCTCTTTTTCTATTCGTATTTCCTCTGTTTTTCTGTGCTCAAAAAACAATTTCTGCCTATCCAGATATCTATCAAAACTCCCCCGTTTCAGAATGTCCTCCTCTCTTTTTCCGTTTACTGCCTATTTATAGGCATCCATTTAGTGTTATCTTTTTAAAATCCACTAACAGATTCTCTTTTTTTTATTTTAATTAACCACAATCTTAGTGCCTTTAAAATAACTTAAGTAATGCAATTTCTACCCTACCACTATTAGAAGGTTCTTTAGTTGGTTAGGTAAATAATCTCTTTTATTAAAAAATTCTTAGGCTATAGAATGCTGATCAATATAGAAATCAATAGAGCATTGATTCATATTGTCCTCAGACTTCAACTACTACTAGCATGTTCAAAGAAAAGAAGAAACCATAAAAATGTTATCCTTAATCACCAAAACAACAATATTAACATACTCACTTGAAAGCCAACAAAAGTATAAATTCATTCATCCAAAATCAAATAAACCTCAAAACAGATTTGAAATACAAAATCAGACTAATTAAGAGATAAAAGCTAATAGGAACTCTAAAAAGTACTTAACCAATCGAAATTAAAACTGAACATGAACGGAATCAAATCAATACAAGAATAACATCTATCAAACCAAAGCATTAAAATTACTGGAATTCAGAAACAGTTTGTAATCAAAACTAAATCAAAAACATAATCATCATAATTACTAAAGAAAACAAAACAAGAACAAATCATGCTTATCACCATGAATTTCAAACAACCTGTTAAACATAAGAAAAATGAGAAATACAGCAGCAACAGAATCGAACCTAACACTGCGAATCAGCTCGGATTAAACCTCGACACTTCCGGCGACTTCAAACGAAATCAAAGACTTAAACCGGAATGCCGAACTCGACGGACAGTACCGAAAATTTCAGACCTAGTGTAAGGAATTATTCGAACACTCGAGCGCCTCGATCATTCGAATGAAATGGATAACATAACAAAAACAGTATCAAATGAGATGGAAGAAAAATCCAAGAGAGCTTCGATTTGATTCTGTCACTTGACCGGCGGTGAGTTTGGAATTAATCCCACCCCAAATCGACGCCGACAGATTTGGAAATGGATAGGGACAGGATCGATTCTCTCTTCACAACAACAGAGAGATCGACGCTTGTATGTGTGACGAAAAGGGGGTGTGAGATCGAGGGAGACGCAACGGTGGCATCGTGGATTTTAGAGGTCGTTTGGTGAGTTAGTAGAAGAAGACGAAGAGCAGTGGTCGTTTGGAGTAGTTAACTGGCAGGTGAAGACTGTTGGAGTGGCTGTTGTGCGATGTGAGGGCTGTTTAGTGGTGCCACCGGTGGCGAGAAGGGTGCTGGACGGCGGCTGTCTCTTGGTGAGGATAAAGGTACAGGGGGGTGGTCTGGTTCGAACCTCTACTTTGCCGGTTTCGATGGAGGGTCGTTTGGTGTTCGCCGGCGAGGAGGCTGGGCGACACTTGTTTGGTCGCCGGTGCGTTGGCGGCTGTGAGGGAGATGGAGAAAAGTGGGGGGCTGTTAAGGTTACTGGCGGCTGAGCGTGGTTGGCCGGCGAGACGGCGGGTCTGTGAGGTGGCTGGCCGACTGTTTCTGGTTGAGGGAGCTGGGGTGCGGCTGTTTTAGAATAGGAGAAGAAGAAGAAAGATAATTTAGGGTTTTGGGGTCTTTGGTATATCAAAAATGCAAGAATCGATCTGGGACGTTAGATCAAGGATAACGGACGGTCGGAATTGGACCAAGGCAAATACATGTCACATATTTCTCTGGGCTGGATCCGGAATTGACACTTGGACTGGGTAAGGATTATTTAGTTGGGTTCAAAGTAAAATTGGTTTGGGCTTGAGATTTTAAATTAAAGAATGGCCCAATCCGATTTTGACTTCAATTAAATCTATTTTGCTTCATTTTTTCTTTGTTTTATTTTAAGAATTAAAACTAAAATTATAATTTTAATTACAAAATAAATTAAACACACAATTACTAATTAACTCTAAGTAGTATTTTTTCACAAACAATCAAACATCAAACCGCAAAATATTGACTAAAAATGCAAAGATAACAAAAATTACTTAATTAAATCCTAAATTCAAATGCAAATATATATATATATATATATATATATATATATATATATATATATATATATATATATTGTATATTTTAACAAACAAACATGTATGGACAAAAATGGGAATAATAATTAAGAAAAATAAACAAAATTTTAGAAAATCATGCACAACACCAACATACAATAATTTCAGATCTAAAAATATTAACAAAATATGGACAAAACAAAAATTTGAAATCGACTAACCGGATTGAGACAATGATCAGTCGACCCGCTTCATTATATATATATATAAGCATATATACATATACACACAGAAGAAGAAAGAGAGCATAATGGCAACGAAAACATAGGTGGGGAGTGGCTCCCGGATTACTGCCTGGCGGTTGTTCCTGGGAAACATTCCGGCGGGTGTTTTTTGGAAGGTTGAAGAAGAAAGAAGAAAGAGTGTTTTGTGGCGGCTAGGGTTTGTGGGGTGTATAATGGCTAAAATTCTTAGACAAACCTTATATAGGCCATGCGTCTCAGGTAATCCAGGCCGTTCGTTCAATGGAGATCAACGGCTCTGAGCGACGTTACTAAAACGACGTCGTGTCGTTACTTATGAGACCAAAACCAAGACCCTTAGATCAATCTAAACAGACGGCCCAGATTCGATTTTCGCAATTTAAAATTAAACCAATAACTTCGCTATTATCTCGACCGTTGGTTAACACAACTGAACGACCGAGATTTTTGCTAATTAAAAAGACTTATGGACTGGATCGTTTGGGCTCAATATACTGGGCCTGCTCATTTCAATCCAAATCAGTCCAACTATATTACTACCATCTATATTTTTTATTTTTTTTTATTTTTCTGATTTTATTTATTGAAATACATAAAGTATGGCTAATTTCAAACAAAGCAGGTAATTACACTCAAAAACATATTTTATTTCAATTTTGGAATTATTTGCCCGGTGCAAAAATCACGTGCTCACAGCTGCCCCTCTTTGCTCGGGAACACGAAGAGTTTCAGTGCAAAGACAAGTGAGCAGAAATGGCAAACTTTTGCAAATTGGCACATTCCGTAAAAGCATTTTTGAAAATCTTTTGACCGCACCCTGCTTTAGAGGTTGCCTACATATCCTGGGCTAAACAGGAATCAGGTCAGTGTAGTTCGGGAAGTTTTGGTAGCTGGGACTACCGTGATTGCTGTGATCTCGCTGTTACTGCTACTGCATGCTGTTACCACTATTTTACTGGACTCCTTATTACACCGTGTTAAAAGGAAAAATAAGAAGCTAAGCTAGTCTATGGATCATAAGATCTCATTTGTCTTCATGTCGCCTTGTGTTCTTGTCATCTTGTGGTTCTTTCAGTGCTTCCTTCCAAGAACTTGGAGGCGGCTCCGGCCTTTGCTTCTTTTAACATCAGTATTCCTCGTTTTGCTCAATCTGCTTAGGGTATAGCTTTCTCCGTCGAGTCTGCTGTGTTGAGGAAGTAGACAAAGTTTGAATTTTGTTCTTCTCCTGGTGTATCTCATATCTCTTTTGACTCATGAGCGTGGATGTTTTCGCTGAAAACTTTGCTATAACCTCATGCTTTAAGATGGGTTATTGGTTTCAAAACCTGTAACGTGAAGTGTCTTTCCGGCCACTGTTGCCTTCTTCTTCACTGTTGAGCTCGGATTTGTGTTGGGGATCTTCCGATGTGTCCCTCTACCTTCATGGTGGGTGCTGGTTTCAATACCTGCTATGTAAAAACTGAAAATGCATTCCCTTGTTATACATGTGGGCGCCTAATTACTAAGACATGAAAACATGAAAATTATTCCCTTGTTATACAGATGTACGCCTAATGGCTAAGACATGAAAATTTATTCCCTCGTTATACAGGTGGGCTCTTAGTTGCTAAGACATGAAAATGTATTCCCTCATTATACAGGTGGGCGCCTAATTGTTAAGACATGAAAATGTATTCCCTCATTATACAGGTGGGTGCCTATTTGTTAAGACATAAAAATTATTCTCTTGTTATACAGGTGGGCGCCTAATTGCTATGACATGAAAATTATTCCCTCGTTATACAGGTGGGCGCCTAATTGCTAAGACATGAAAATGTATTCCCTCGTTATACAGGTGGGCGCCTAATTGTCAAGACATGAAAATGTATTCCCTCGTTATACAGGTGGGCGCCTAATTGTTAAGACATAAAAATTATTCCCTTGTTATACAGGTGGGTGCCTAATTGCTACGACATGAAAATTATTCCCTTGTTATACAGGTGGGCGCCTAGTCGCTAAGACATGAAAATGTATTCCCTTGTTATACAGGTGGGCGCCTAATTACTAAGACATGAAAATTATTCCCTTGTTATACAGGTGGGCGCCTAGTTACTAAGACATGAAATGTATTCCCTCGTTATACAGGTGGGTGCCTAATTACTAAGACATGAAATGTATTCCCTTGTTATACAAGTGGGCGCCTAATTACTAAGACATGAAAATTATTCCCTTGTTATACAGGTGGGCGCCTAATTACTAAGACATGAAAATTATTCCCTTGTTATACAGGTGGGCGCCTAGTCGCTAAGACATGAAAATGTATTCCCTTGTTATACAGGTGGGCGCCTAATTACTAAGACATGAAAATTATTCCCTTGTTATACAGGTGGGCGCCTAATCGCTAAGACATGAAAATGTGGTTCCCTTGTTATACAGGTGGGCGTCTAATGCTAAGACATGAAAAGTATTCCCTTGTTATACAGGTGGGCGCCTATTTCTAAGATGAAAAGTATTCCCTTGTTATACAGGTGGGTGCCTATTTATAAGACATAAAAATTATTCCCTTGTTATACAGGTGGGCGCCTATTTTCTAAGACATGAAAATTATTCCCTTGTTATACAGGTGGGCGCCTAATTACTAAGACATGAAAATTATTCCCTTGTTATACAGGTGGGCGCCTAGTCGCTAAGACATGAAAATGTATTCCCTTGTTATACAGGTGGGCGCCTAATTACTAAGACATGAAAATTATTCCCTTGTTATACAGGTGGGTGCCTAGTTACTAAGACATGAAAATTATTCCCTTGTTATACAGGTGGGCGCCTAATTACTAAGACATGAAATGTATTCCCTTGTTATACAGGTGGGCGCCTAATTACTAAGACATGAAAATTATTCCCTTGTTATACAGGTGGGCGCCTAGTTACTAAGACATGAAAATTATTCCTTGCTTCCTCGTTCAACCGAGAAAATTTTTTGACAATGACAGAAAATTTTCTGCCCCAGTTCGTGTGACTTTCATTGTGGCGTATCTCCTTGCCATTCCAACCTTTATTTTCCTGTAAAACCAAAGAAAATTTTGTTAGTTTCAAAACATGGTGAGTGATCTTGATACTCCTGCTAGGACTGTTTGTTTTTCTTTTATTCCATCTCTCTTGCTATGTGCCTCTCAATTGGTTGAGGATAATTTCACGTGCTGGGGATGGTTTCTCTGTTGGGGATGGATTTTCCATTATCCGTTTCCCCCTCTCTTTCTTCAAAACACTCTGGGAAGTCTTTTTCAACTCCAGTCTACTCTCTTTACGAGTTATTTTTCCTTCAATACTGCAGGGGCCAAGATGTTATAGATGTAGATATTGTGATCACTTGCTATGGGTGGGTTTTCCTTTCTCCTTCCTTTTCTGTGGAGTCTTGACCATCTCCAAACTTGGTCAACAATCCATCAGAGTTCTGCTCAAGATCTTCTTGGAACTTGATTTGTAAGTTCCTCATACATCTCTTATCAACTTCTCTCCATATTCTCCATTGTACTGTCTCGGCGATTGGTAGTATACTTTAAAAACCTTTCTCTTAAATACAAAGAGAACGAATTTCTAGAAAAGTCTTTTAGACAAAAGAAATGAAAGAAAAAAAATAAAATAAAATATTTCTGAACAAAATGCTGAGAAAAGAAAAGAAAAAGAACTTATCTGGATGGTATGACTGTTCCCAATGATCATGTCATGCATTCCGGATTAAATGACCCAGTCTATTTGTATCAATCAAACTTTCTGATGGCCTTATTTGCCCGGGGTAAACAGATGTGCAATTCTTTGCTCATATGGATCATTTCCGTCAAAACTCGCCCTGTCGACTCATAGCGCCCTTCGAGGGGTTTTCACTAATGAGACTCTCTCATTTCTCTCAGCTCACGTCGCCTTAAGGTGCCCGTGAAGGTTTTCACCCTAAAACTCTCTCATTTTGATTCATCTCAGCTTACATCGCCTTACAGTGCCTTTTGAAGGTTTTCACCGATAAGACTCTCTCATTTTATTTTTCAGTTGGGGATTGGAATGTTGCCGATAAGATTCTCTCTGTTGGGAATTTTCTCAGCTCATGGTCCTTTTCTAGTCAAGAATCAGTGTATTACCCTGAGCTCTCTTTTTCCTATACTAATACTTATTAAACAATGATCGGGAGGTCTTTTGGATATAAGATGGGTTTTTGTGTGGGTTGATGAGTAAAGGAATACAACTCTTGGAATCAAAATTTCTAAATAGAAACATAACTTCTGCCCCAGTTTTCTTGTTTGGGGATTTTTGAATTGCGTGACCTTTTGTCATGTTGCGACCGAGCCGTGTGGCGCCTACGTATCCTTCTTGAGGAATCAGGTCAAACGTAGTTCAATCAACTTGTGTTTTTATTATCAAATTTTTTTTTTTTTTTTTATTTTATTTTTATTTTATTCTTTTTCTTTCTTTTTCTTTTGTTTTAACGATTCCAAAAGAGGGGTATGAAACAAAAATAATTAAGGCTCAAAAGGGAAAGCAAAGGTTGAAAGTGTTTGGATAGAAGAAAGAATTGCCTCCGTCATTTCATTGTTCAATAAACACCAAATACAGACAAACGAGCAAGCAATTATCATGATCAAAGAAATTACACATAATATCTCTTGACTGCATCAGAGTTGATGGCCATGTCGGTGTTTCTTCCTTCAATATCTGTCAGACACAAAGCGTCATTGGATAGCACCCTGGTCACAGTATAAGGTCCTTGCCAATTTGGGGCGAACTTGCCCTTCGCTTCAGTTTGGTGCGGGAGAATCCTTTTCAACACTTGTTGCCCTACTTCAAATTTTCTGGGGCACACCTTCTTATTGTAAGCTCTTTCCATTCTCCTCTGATACAATTGGCCATGACATACTGCTGCCAATCTCTTTTCATCAATTAAACTCAACTGATCCAATCGAGTTTTGACCCATTCGTCATCATCAATATCAGCTTCAGCGATAATTCGGAGAGATGGAATCTCAACTTCTGCTGGTATTACTGCTTCAGTTCCATATACCAACAAGTAAGGAGTTGCACCTACTGAAGTGCGGACAGTGGTGCGATAACCCATCAATGCAAATGGTAGCTTTTCATGCCATTGCCTAGACCCTTCTACCATTTTTCTCAATATCTTCTTTATATTCTTATTTGCTGCCTCAACTGCGCCATTTGCTTTAGGACGATATGGGGTAGAATTACGATGTGTAATCTTGAACTGTTGACATACTTCTTTCATCAACCCACTGTTAAGATTAGCACCGTTGTCCGTGATGATCATTTTCGGAATCCCAAATCTACAGATGATATGGGAATGTACAAAATCCACAACTGCCTTCTTGGTCACTGACTTGAAAGTTTTAGCTTCAACCCATTTGGTAAAATAATCAATGGCTACCAGAATGAACCTGTGACCGTTGGAAGCTGCCGGCTCAATCGGTCCAATGACATCCATGCCCCATGCAACAAATGGCCATGGTGCTGACATTGTATGCAACTCCGTTGGCGGAGAGTGAATCAAATCTCCGTGTATCTGGCACTGATGGCACTTCCGTACAAAATTTATACAATCACGCTCCATGGTGAGCCAGTAATATCCTGCCCGTAGGATCTTCTTCGCCAACACGTATCCGCTCATGTGCGGTCCGCAAACTCCGGCATGTACCTCTGTCATCACTGTTGTGGCTTGACCTGCATCTATGCATCGCAACAATCCCAAATCCGGGGTTCTTTTGTACAACACTCCTCCACTAAGAAAAAATCCATTTGCCAATCGCCGAATAGCTCTCTTTTGATCTCCAGTCGCCTGCTCTGGATATATTCCCATTCTGAGGTATTCTTTGACATCATGAAACCATGGCTCGCCATCCATTTCCTCCTCTATCATGCTACAGTAAGCATGCTGCTCATGAACTTGGATATGTAATGGGTCAATATGAATTTTGTCTGGATGATGCAACATTGATGCCAAAGTGGCCAGTGCATCAGCTACCTCATTGTGAACTCTTGGAATGTGTCTGAATTCCACCGATCGAAATCGCTTACTCAGATCGTGCAAACATTGTCGATATGGTATAAGCTTCAAATCACGTGTCTCCCATTCACCTTGAATTTGATGTACCAGAAGGTCTGAGTCCCCCAAGACCAAGACGTCATGTACATCCATGTCTGCAGCTAATCTTAATCCCAAAATACAAGCCTCGTATTCAGCCATGTTATTTGTGCAATAGAATCGTAGTTGTGCCGTGACAGGATAATGATGTCCTGTTTCTGAAATGAGAACTGCTCCTATCCCAACTCCTTTCGAGTTTACGGCTCCATCAAAGAAAAGCTTCCATCCTAGTTCCTCCATTGATTCCACCTCATCTACGTGCATCACTTCTTCATCGGGGAAATACGTCCTCAATGGCTCATACTCTTCATCAACAGGGTTTTCAGCCAAGTGATCAGCCAACGCTTGGGCCTTCATGGCCGTCCTCGTCACATAGACGATATCAAACTCCGTGAGTAATATCTGCCACTTTGCTAGCCTTCCCGTGGGCATGGGCTTTTGGAAGATATATTTCAATGGGTCCAAGCGTGAAATGAGATAAGTAGTATATGAAGATAAATAATGTTTCAACTTTTGGGCTACCCAAGTAAGGGCGCAACATGTCTTCTCTAGCTGAGTATACTTAACCTCATATACTGTAAACTTCTTGCTGAGATAGTAGATGGCTTGCTCTTTTCTCCCTGTACTGTCATGTTGCCCCAATACGCAGCCAAATGAATTTTCCAGTACCGTTAGATAGAGAATCAATGGTCTTCCAGGTTCAGGTGGAACTAGCACGGGCGGATTTGATAGATACCCCTTGATTTGGTCAAAGGCGTCCTGACATTCTGTCGTCCATTCTACCGCAGCATCTTTCTTCAACAGCCGAAATATGGGCTCACAGGTTGCCGTGAGTTGAGCAATGAATCTGCTGATGTAATTCAATCTTCCCAATAGACTCATTACCTCTGTTTTATTCTTTGGCGGTGGCAAGTCCTGGATGGATTTGATCTTGGATGGGTCCAACTCAATGCCTCGTCGGCTAACGATGAATCCCAACAACTTTCCTGATGGAACCCCAAAAGCACATTTGGCCGGGTTGAGTTTAATATCATACCTTCGAAGTCTTTGAAAAAACTTCCTTAGGTCCATTATATGGTCCTCTTGCCGTCTAGACTTTATGATCACATCGTCCACGTACACTTCAATCTCTTTGTGTATCATGTCATGGAACACAGTGGTCATTGCTCTCATGTACGTTGCCCCAGCGTTCTTCAAACCAAATGGCATTACCCTGTAGCAATAGGTTCCCCATGGCGTAATGAAAGCTGTCTTTTCTGCATCTTCTTCATCCATCAAGATCCGATGATATCCTGCATAGCAATCCACGAAGGATCCGATTTCGCGCCTCGCGCAATTATCAATCAGGATATGGATGTTGGGCAATGGAAAATTGTCCTTAGGGCTTGCTTTGTTGAGATTGCGGTAATCAACACACACCCTGATCTTTCCATCCTTCTTCGGTACTGGTACCACATTGGCCAACCAATCGGGATATCGAGTGACGCGAATAACTTTGGCTTGTAACTGTTTAGTTATTTCTTCCTTAATCTTGACACTCATATCTGTTTTAAACTTCCTCAATTTTTGCTTGACAGGAGGGTAGGCCGGGTCAGTGGGCAATTTGTGAACCACTAAATCAGTGCTCAATCCTGGCATGTCATCATATGACCATGCGAAAACATCTTTGAATTCAATGAGGGTTTTGACTAGCTCTTCCCTAGTACTTGACTCAATATGGATGCTGATTTTTGTTTCCCTAACGTCATCTGTACTCCCTAGATTGACAGCTTCAGTTTCATTTAAATTGGGCTTCGGTTTCTCTTCGAACTGGCACAATTCCCTACTTATTTCCTCAAAGCCTTCATCCTCTTCGCATTCGGATTCATTATTTAACTCAAACTCTGGTTCAACTAAGTTGGAGTTGGATTGATTATTTAGACTAGGTCGAGGATCCGTTGTGCATTCCATGTCTTTAGGACCAGTAACAGAAGAAAAAAAAAAAAAAAAAAAAAAAAAAAAAAAAAAAAAAAAAAAAAAAATTAAAATCAGAAAAAGAAAGGAAACACTTTCGTTCTTATTAAGAAAATGCGGAACAAAACAGTTTCACACTTTGAAGAAAATACAAACAAAACAAAAGGATTACAATTCTGGGATAACCCAGGAAACAAGAAAGGAAATCCAAAGCTGACTACCAAGACTCCCTTCGAGTGGGAAGAGGAGTGGCCGCCCAATTGTTGATTCTAGCTTCAGGCCCTACAAATTGTATGTCCGCTTTGCTGGAACCCTCTCCAGCTTCTAACATGTGGACATCAGCAAACACTTTTTCAAAGGTCAATTCCAAGTCCCCATCTATACCGATCAATGGTCCTTGGATTCTCGGAGTCGCTGATTTCTTAGCCCTTGCTTTGATGAAAGATTTGGACAGGCGTGGAACTGGTTTGGGGAGAACCCAAACTCTTTTCTTCATTCTCCTGGTCCGTTGTATATCCTCCACGGTGGGTTTGAACCCCAATCCAAATGTCCCTGAATTTTCGGGCAAAGACACAGGCTCAAGAATACCCTGAAGCCCTATCCCCAGGCCTTTTCCCGGCACAAACCCGTTTCCCAGCATCTCTGAGATTGTCATGACAGTTGCGGGAGCTATGCCGTGAAGTATGAGGTTCTTTCCTTCAGAAATTTCTGCAGCTGGAACCACGTCGAAGATTTGGTACACCCACGGTCCTTTGTCATCTTCTGTCTCTATAAATGGTACAGTATCATCTCCCCCAAAGCTTGTGCCGTCAGATCCGTACACAACTATCTCCTGCCTGTCCCATTCAAATTTCACCATCTGGTGTAATGTGGAAGGCACCGCTTTGGCAGCATGGATCCAAGGTCGCCCAAGTAGGAAATTGTAGGATACTGTCACGTCGACCACCTGGAATTCCATGGTGAACTCAACTGGACCAATGGTTAATTCCAGTATGATATCACCCACCGTGTTGGTACCACTCCCGTCGAAACCTCTGACGCAGACGCTGTTCTTACGAATCCGGTTGTGATCCACTTTCAACTTGTTTAAAGCAACTAAGGTACAGATGTTGGCACTAGATCCATTATCAACCAATACTCGAGTGACCACCGAGTCTTCGCACTTCACCGTTAGGTATAGGGCTTTGTTGTGTTCTGTGCCCTCTACCGGTAGCTCATTGTCGGAAAAGGTCAACCGATTCACTTCGAAGATTTTCTGCACCATCTTCTCTAAGTGATTTACTGAGATTTTGTCCGGAACGTGGGCTTCGTTCAGGATTTTCATCAGCGCCTGGCAATGGTCATTGGAATGGATCAACAAAGACAACAGTGAAATTTGAGCCGGAGTCTTCCTCAATTGCTCCAGAATGGAGTAATCTTGGGCTTTCATTTTCTTCAAAAATTCCTCGGCTTCTTCATCCGTCACTGGCTTCTTTGTTGTTGTTGAATTGGTCTTTCTTAACTCGACGGGAGCAAAGCATCTCCCTGAACGAGTCAATCCCTGGGTCTCACATACGTTCTCTTCCAACTCCTTGCCCTGGTATGTTACTGTTGCTTTTTCATATCTCCAAGGCACCATCTTATTGCTAATTATCGGCAATTGAACTACCGGTTTGACAATGACCGGCTCTCGGCAAACTCCTTTTACCACTAATACAGGTGCGAGTGGCGCCCCCAATATTACCACTTTGGCAGATCCTGATTTCTCTGGAGCAACAACTGCATTTTCTTCCACTATCACTGTAGACTTACCCTTTAACTTCCCCTCACTTATCACTGCTTCCTTACCCATTTTCTTTTCTTTCGGAACAGCTCGGATCATCATCACTGTCTGTGATGGCTTCTTCGTCTCTCCTCCCTCATGCATAAACTCAATCATTTGAGTCTCGTGATGCGCCGGCAATGGGTTTTGATTAATGTTGGGCACTTCGGGTGTTTGGACCTCGATTTTGCGTGTGTCAATGAGATCTTGCACCGCATGCTTCAATCTCCAACACCTTTCTGTTTCATGTCCTAACATCCCCGAACAGTACTCACAACTCTTCGATTGGTCTATATTCTGGGGCGGGGGGTTTTGTACTCTAGGCTCGACAGGATTTAACAAACCTACCTGCTTCAACTTGTGGAATAAGGCGGTGTAGGTTTCTCCCAATTCGGTAAAGGCTCTTTGCCTTTGTACCCTGTCGTTTCGGGAAGCTGTATTTCCACGAAAACCTGTTCCTGTAGGGTTCCTGTAGGCCCTTGGTGGATGATAAGCATTTTGGGGTGGTGGGTATGTGTTTTGTGGTGGATAGTTGTTTTGAGGAGGTACATATGTATGTTGGGGAACCGGTGCGCGCCATTGTGGGCGAACCGGCGGTTGATTGTATGCCTGTGCCTGATGTATGGAGAAATGTGGCTCTTGATGGGGGTAATAGGATTGTGGAGGGTAATTTGGAATGTGGGGGTAATTTGGGTGAGGAGGTCTGAATTGGTGACGGGGAAAAGGACCTTTGGATCGGGACCAATCACCAACCTCTATCGTGGTGACATCCTCTCTTCTCTTCTTTCCGAGCGCACCTCCTGTGCCGCTCTGAATAGCCTGTGTAGTCGCTTTGATTGCTGAATAACTCAAGATTTTGTTGGTCTTGAGACCTTCTTCTATCATGCTTCCCATTTTGACCACTTCATTGAAGGATTTTCCCACTGATGTCACCAAATGACCGAAGTAGGTCGGCTCGAGAGTTTGCAGAAAGTAATCTACCATTTCCCCCTCTCTCATAGGTGGATCAACTCTAGCCGCCTGTTCTCTCCATCGAAATCCAAATTCCCGGAAGCTCTCCCCGGGTTTCTTCTCAAGCTTTAGTAATGTGAGGCGGTCTGGGACTATCTCAAGGTTGTATTGGAAGTGTCCGGCGAAAGCTTGTGCTAGATCATCCCATGTGTACCACCTGCTTGGATCTTGTCCGGTGTACCACTCCAATGCTGACCCACTCAAACTCTGGCCAAAGTATGCTATCAACAACTCGTCTTTGCCTCCTGCTCCCCTCATCTTACTACAAAAACCCCGCAAATGAGCCATAGGATCGCCATGCCCTTCATATAAATCAAATTTGGGCATCTTGAATCCCGCTGGTAATTGGACGTCGGGAAAAGGGCATAGATCCTTGTAGGCTACGCTGACCTGGTTGCCTAACCCATGCATGTTCCTGAAGGACTGCTCCAGGCTCTTGACTTTCCTTATCATCTCATCTTGTTCCGAGCTTTTGGCCGGATTTTCCACTTGGACTTCAAAGGGAGGAGTATAGGTGGAAGGTTCGGGTGCCCTGAAAGTGGGTTCTGGGGGGTAATATTGATTGTCGTGAACCTGAAATAATGGCTCACTTGATGATCTATGCAATGGAGCTGGGGGAGGTGCCACAAAGACAGGGCCCTTTGGTGGAGGAGGATTTTGATTTGGTGGTGGAGCTGGGTGGTCGTAAGCATCCCTTCCCTGGTGGTAATGAAGGTCCGGGATTCTTGTTGAGGGACCAGGAGAAAGGTATTCTGGGGTAAAACCTGGTAGGAAAGTAGGAGTAGCGGGTACGTCAGGACTTTTTTGTGCTTTGGCTAGCGCCGTCTGCATTTCGCTCATTTCCAACCGCATCTGTTCCATTTTTCAAGAGCTTCTTTGAGCATCTGGCTCATTGCTTTTTCTGACTCGTTGCTGTGGTCTGACCCAGTCATACTTTTAGGTACCGGTCCTTTCGATCTTGTATGATAATTGTGTGATGCCAGTACACTCTAATACTAACTGGAAGTGAAAAACAACAAACTTGTTAGTGTTGAAATTTTAACAGATATGGTAAAAGCACATTGGGTATGCAATGTCCCTATGTAATGAACCTTTTCTATTATGCTTTTGCTTAGACCGCATGCGTCATCCCAGCTTATCGTCTACGCCTATCCATTATTTCTCTTATTTCTCTTATTTATTTCCCCCTTTTTTACTATAAGTAATGGTCGAATCTTATGTAGATTGCCTACGTATCATGTCCCCGCATGAATCAGACCCTAGCGTAGTTCGTGTAACAAGATTGTGGTAAAATTCAGTAACTTTTATATCAGATAAAACCTCAAAGTTACAAAACATGGCTTACAGTAATCGGCAAAATAGAGGAATGCTTGACTCGAAAAATGAAAAATGCCAACCAACTTGAATTGATATTTCGAAATACATTTTTTTTAAATCAGAAGTCTAATGCTCTAAAATTCCTGGGAGCCCGCGAGGCATCATTCGGCCTTGCCGCGGGTCTCGGTGTGAGGTCCTTGTGCAGTCCCCTTAATTCTTCCATGATCCGATGGACATAACCCATAATTGAGGCGAAGAGGTCGGCGCGGGGCATTTGTTCACAAGCTAGACATTTCATGGTGACATAGTGCCCGATTTCTCCAATTCTGTCCTTGATCATGTCCCTTTCTCCGAGTAGCCGCTCTATCTGCTGGTTTTTTGCCCCCAATCTTTGAGCGTTGTTGGTGACTTGGTCTAGGAGCATGTCTATTTGTTCTTGCAGTCGAGCCATCAAGTTGTGGCAACGGTCGAGGTCTGCTCTGGCATCTTGGGCTTGCTTGAAAACCCGTTCTCTGAGGACAACATTTGCTTCCCTTAAACTGGTGACGATATCGGTGTAATCCTCTTCCACCCGTTGTAGGTGAAGTGCATGTTGATGTGCCTCCTTTCTCCAGCTAGCTCGGATCCTCACTGTTTGGGCCTTAGACTCTTCCAATTCTCTTTGGACATCGGCAACCTGGCTTTTCAAACCCTTTATCAATTTTTCGTCTGCCCGACTCCTCAACTGTCTGTCAGCATCCCTTTTCATTTGCTGGATTTGAGCTCTCAGAAAGTCATTTTCTTGTGCCAACTTCTTTTTATCTCCTTCGTTGGCGGCGGCCTGCACATCCCTTTCAAATTGAAGATCTTGGACCCGTTGCTCTATCTTGCCAATCCTGGTTCTGTAAACCTCTTCCTTAGCCAACCAGTCCCATTGGTCTTGGGACGCTTCAGCAAATTCCCTGAGGTGAGGTCTTTTGGCTGGCCTTTCACCCGATGTTTCTCCTTTGTACCAAGTTAGATATCCGGGTACAACCTCTCCTCTAGCTCGATCCCGCACACAAGTGTTTGCCTCTAGATATTGACATTTGCTCCAGATTTGGCGGACCCTCGCTTCCGGGAATTGGCCGTCAGGGCCAATTTCAATAATCTGGGTACTCCGATCCTCTTCTTTGGGTACTATCTGGCACCTCCCGAGCTGTCTCAACACCCGATGGGGCGCATAAGGTTGAATGCTTTTAAGTCCCATTAAGAGAAAGGGGGACCTAGCTGCTGGCATGTACACGATTCTGTCTATCTGCAACCAACCCAACGTCCATTGTATTTGGCTTGCGTTGAGAGCCTGAAAGTATGCCCTCCATGCCAATGTTCCTTCAAGCAAGACGACCCTATCAATCCTTGTATAGAATTCGCTTATGCAAGTTTTCTCAACCAGACCATATCTCAAGAATTGGGTGCGGCGACACAGGTGCTCGATCATCCACATTTGTAGCAGTAAATTACAGCCTTCGAAAAAATCTCCCCCGGCTTTGCAGATTGTGAGGGCTCGATATATGTCTGATAGTATCATAGGAGCAAGAGTACTTTCGCTTTGGTCAAGCAACGTACTGACGACTCCGGCTAACTTTATATCAATGTTCCCGTCTTTCCTCGGGAATACCACGAGTCCTAAAAAGGCTATCATGAAAGCAACTCGTCTGTGCTCCTCCCATTTCAGGCGATTACCCTTGCTGCATAATTTGTTTTCCGGGTCTTCGAAACCTCCCGCATGACCGTACCTTTGATAGATGAAGTTCAAAGTACAAAACCCTCGTGCTAAATCTGGGTTACGTACCGTCCTGGCCGTCTTCAGTGAGTCTAAAAACCGGTGTACAGCGACAACCCTGGGGGCGATTAGATATTGATGCCCCAATGGTATATCAGTGTTTCCAATGTATCCGGTCATTTCCTCAACAGTTGGGGTGAGCTCGAAGTCCGAGAAGTGAAAGACATTGTGCGCGGAGTCCCAATATGTGACTAAGGCTCTTATGATGTCCCCACGGGGTTTTATTTCAAGCAGACCCGTGAGACCTTTCAAATACTTTTTAACCTCATCCTGCCCTCCTTGGCCTAGATCATTCCACCATAGCCGTATTTGTACCGGGATTTTAGTCATGAGTGAAAAGGGTTCATTTTGAATCGTGCTCATCCTGCACATTTATTTAAAGAAATCGATCATTTTGGCTGGCAATGATTTTTTTGAAATTTACAGATTTTGGTATATATATTTTTTTTTTTTTAAAAAAAATGGCAAGTTGGACCCGACGGGGGTTGCCTACGTATCTCACTTCCGGTGAGAATCAAACTCGCGTAGTTCGGTCCGCCAAGACAAACTATTTCTTTTATTGACCGACAAAGAAAACACACTTTAGAAAACACATTTTCTTTTATTGACCGACAAAGAAAACACATTTTGTTAAGAAACCCATTGTCGGCAAAGTCAACCTTCCATCGTCTTTTATTAGCAAACTAAACTATTGACTTGTTGGTAAAACTCATTTTTGTATTTTCTGAAAATATCTATTTCCCCATACTGTTTTTTTTTTTTTTTTTTTTTTTTTTTTTTTTTTTTTTTTTTTTTTAAAAGCCGGTCAGCATGCAAGTTCGAATAAATGCTTAAAACAAACATGATATAGCAGGATGGTCTTTTCATTTCAGGTTGCCTGTCCTAGACGGACCCAACCCCTGTGTTGAGTCCCCTAAGTCAAATGCAACGTGATGCAAATAAGCGTTTCCTACTAGGGATCCGGTATGCGGTTATGTTATTCTAAGTTCAAAACCTCGGTGCATGATCTAGATTGTGTACCCAAGCGGACAACTCGGGCTGAGGAAGGAGCTCCTTTCCGGGAACCAAAAGGCCAACCGGCTTAGAAACTTTCCGAGCCTCTTCATTATTTTGGGGTATGACACTAACAGAATAAGGAGTCTCAACCAGTGAGCACATCCCCGGGGGTGAGAAGTGAAGGGTTTTCGGCACAGTTTTATATACAATTCACGCAATATCAAAACGGTAAACATATAACAGTTTGTATATACAGCGCAACTAGTATCAAAGCGGTAGATATGTAGCATATTAATTAAACATATAATAAAATCAGATATAGCCAAAAATAACAATTTAACTGAGCTCGAATTCTTAAACCCTGAACCGAAGTTCCGGTATCATTCCCCAGCAGAGTCGCCAGAGCTGTCACACCTCCTTTTTTCGCTACCGCAGGAGCGCGAAGGAGTTTTTCCAATTAAAGGACAATCGAGACGGGATTAATTTATTTAATTCAGAGTCGCCACTTGGGAAAATAATGGTGTCCCAAGTCACCGGTTTAATCCCGAACCGAGGAAATTTATGACTCTATAATACAGTCTGCGAAACTAGAAACCTGGATAAGGAATTCCGTTAACCCGGGAGAAGGTGTTAGGCACTCCCGGATTCCGTGGTTTTAGCACGGTCGCTCAATTGCAATTTTTGTTTCTATCTGATTCTTTTATATATTTTTAACTATGTGCTTTTAATGTCCCGCTTTTTATTTTAAGAAAAATTGCGACGTCACGAAAACACATTTCGAGTCACACCGCAACCAGTACGCCTGTGACTTTAATGTATTTCAGTTTCGCCGAGAGTAAGATTTGGGTCACATAAATGCGCACCCGAGTTTAAGGAGATATGATTATTAAATACGCGCTTAAAGCTACTATGCGTTATTATTTGAGAAAAGCCGCGGAATTTGCTAAACGGCATGTCCCGTGATCCAGGTAATAATTTATTAAAAGAAAAAAAAAATTCTAATTAATTACAAGTTAATAATATGTAGCACACTAATTGTTAGATTAACCGACATTGATGGAAGATAAATTACTTTTAAAACAAATTTTTTTTTTTCGAATAAAATATATATAAAAAAAATCAATTTCGAAGCTACCAATAAAATAAAATAAAATTTCGAAATTATGAGTAAAATAAAATAAATTTCGAAATTACAAATAAAATAAAATAAAATTTCGAATTTTATAAATAAAAGATAAAATTTGACGACTAAATATTCGGAAGAAAAAAAACTGAACATAACTAGATTAAAACTTATATTGTCATGTGAAAACATTAAAAAAAATACTTCCTAAAATGGCTACATTTTTATGGATTTATATAAATAAATAAAACAAGAGGAAACGAATCTTCTTTATTAAACAATGTGATTAGAATTATAACTTAATGAACGTATTAAAATAGGTGCAACTGACAAATTATAATTAAATTAACACAAAAGAAAATTATGTCATGCCTTACTGAAATCGAATTATTGATAAAATATGGCATGTATAAGTAATATATAAATATAAACCTACTATCACATGCTGAACAAAATAATTAAATTTCTAATCGAATTTTTTACAATTAGTTTAGCAAACTTCTATTAATTAAAAACCACGTCTCGCGTCATATTTTCATAAATACGCATTACTAAAATCTAAAATGACAAATAACATAACAAGATATATATCAACATAAACTAACCATTTTTAATTGAATTGAATTAATCAATTTTTAAAACTAAAGAAATTAATCGCTAATGGACGTCATTAACTAGATTAAACACTAGCTCACATATTGCCTAATAAAATTTGATATAAAGGAAATTATATAATAAAATTAAATATATAATTATATATATACATACATACATACATATATATATATATATATATATACTACTAAAACTTAAATTGTAATTATACGGAATACTTTACTAATGACAATTAAAATCCGCGAATGAATTAATTGAAACTTACTATTAATCATGCTTTTAATAAATTATAAACTGAAGTTAATTAGTAAACCGCGTCCTATTTTATTATTAACTAATCGAAATTGCGCAAACGCATATTCCAATTAATAAAGAGGTTTACAATTATATTACGCGAAACATATATATAATCGTAGTATTAATCTGAATCGGTCGTAAAACAAAACTATGAATAATTATCGAATTGTTAGATCTAAATTACTGAACAAATTAATTAAGTTACTATTATTAACACTACGTATTATGGCTATTAACTCATACTTGACATACTAAATTTATAATAAAGTAGAAAAACTTAACAAGGCACAACAGTCAAATAGTTATATAAAATACATCCTTAATCTTAAACATAAAATAAACAACTCAGAATTTAACATAAATATTATTAATACATAATCAAATTTCAGGTCCAAACTTTGACTATGCTTTGACTGATATCCATGGACATACCTGAACAAGAAGAAGAGAGGAAAATAATCAATGTGAGCAATAATTCCAACAGTGCAACAACAGCAACCAGCAAACCCAGTAACAGATTTTAAAACAGTTAAAAATTTCTAATAGCAACAAGCATCAGCATAAAAACAGGCAACTAAAATAATTCTAAACTCTCAAATTTTTACTGTCTTTTTGAGTATTCAACATTCAAGACCCCTCAAGTATAAATGTTATCTGTCTGCTCTCTTTTTCTATTCGTATTTCCTCTGTTTTTCTGTGCTCAAAAAACAATTTCTGCCTATCCAGATATCTATCAAAACTCCCCCGTTTCAGAATGTCCTCCTCTCTTTTTCCGTTTACTGCCTATTTATAGGCATCCATTTAGTGTTATCTTTTTAAAATCCACTAACAGATTCTCTTTTTTTTATTTTAATTAACCACAATCTTAGTGCCTTTAAAATAACTTAAGTAATGCAATTTCTACCCTACCACTATTAGAAGGTTCTTTAGTTGGTTAGGTAAATAATCTCTTTTATTAAAAAATTCTTAGGCTATAGAATGCTGATCAATATAGAAATCAATAGAGCATTGATTCATATTGTCCTCAGACTTCAACTACTACTAGCATGTTCAAAGAAAAGAAGAAACCATAAAAATGTTATCCTTAATCACCAAAACAACAATATTAACATACTCACTTGAAAGCCAACAAAAGTATAAATTCATTCATCCAAAATCAAATAAACCTCAAAACAGATTTGAAATACAAAATCAGACTAATTAAGAGATAAAAGCTAATAGGAACTCTAAAAAGTACTTAACCAATCGAAATTAAAACTGAACATGAACGGAATCAAATCAATACAAGAATAACATCTATCAAACCAAAGCATTAAAATTACTGGAATTCAGAAACAGTTTGTAATCAAAACTAAATCAAAAACATAATCATCATAATTACTAAAGAAAACAAAACAAGAACAAATCATGCTTATCACCATGAATTTCAAACAACCTGTTAAACATAAGAAAAATGAGAAATACAGCAGCAACAGAATCGAACCTAACACTGCGAATCAGCTCGGATTAAACCTCGACACTTCCGGCGACTTCAAACGAAATCAAAGACTTAAACCGGAATGCCGAACTCGACGGACAGTACCGAAAATTTCAGACCTAGTGTAAGGAATTATTCGAACACTCGAGCGCCTCGATCATTCGAATGAAATGGATAACATAACAAAAACAGTATCAAATGAGATGGAAGAAAAATCCAAGAGAGCTTCGATTTGATTCTGTCACTTGACCGGCGGTGAGTTTGGAATTAATCCCACCCCAAATCGACGCCGACAGATTTGGAAATGGATAGGGACAGGATCGATTCTCTCTTCACAACAACAGAGAGATCGACGCTTGTATGTGTGACGAAAAGGGGGTGTGAGATCGAGGGAGACGCAACGGTGGCATCGTGGATTTTAGAGGTCGTTTGGTGAGTTAGTAGAAGAAGACGAAGAGCAGTGGTCGTTTGGAGTAGTTAACTGGCAGGTGAAGACTGTTGGAGTGGCTGTTGTGCGATGTGAGGGCTGTTTAGTGGTGCCACCGGTGGCGAGAAGGGTGCTGGACGGCGGCTGTCTCTTGGTGAGGATAAAGGTACAGGGGGGTGGTCTGGTTCGAACCTCTACTTTGCCGGTTTCGATGGAGGGTCGTTTGGTGTTCGCCGGCGAGGAGGCTGGGCGACACTTGTTTGGTCGCCGGTGCGTTGGCGGCTGTGAGGGAGATGGAGAAAAGTGGGGGGCTGTTAAGGTTACTGGCGGCTGAGCGTGGTTGGCCGGCGAGACGGCGGGTCTGTGAGGTGGCTGGCCGACTGTTTCTGGTTGAGGGAGCTGGGGTGCGGCTGTTTTAGAATAGGAGAAGAAGAAGAAAGATAATTTAGGGTTTTGGGGTCTTTGGTATATCAAAAATGCAAGAATCGATCTGGGACGTTAGATCAAGGATAACGGACGGTCGGAATTGGACCAAGGCAAATACATGTCACATATTTCTCTGGGCTGGATCCGGAATTGACACTTGGACTGGGTAAGGATTATTTAGTTGGGTTCAAAGTAAAATTGGTTTGGGCTTGAGATTTTAAATTAAAGAATGGCCCAATCCGATTTTGACTTCAATTAAATCTATTTTGCTTCATTTTTTCTTTGTTTTATTTTAAGAATTAAAACTAAAATTATAATTTTAATTACAAAATAAATTAAACACACAATTACTAATTAACTCTAAGTAGTATTTTTTCACAAACAATCAAACATCAAACCGCAAAATATTGACTAAAAATGCAAAGATAACAAAAATTACTTAATTAAATCCTAAATTCAAATGCAAATATATATATATATATATATATATATATATATATATATATATATATATATATATATATATATATATATATATATATATATATATATATATTGTATATTTTAACAAACAAACATGTATGGACAAAAATGGGAATAATAATTAAGAAAAATAAACAAAATTTTAGAAAATCATGCACAACACCAACATACAATAATTTCAGATCTAAAAATATTAACAAAATATGGACAAAACAAAAATTTGAAATCGACTAACCGGATTGAGACAATGATCAGTCGACCCGCTTCATTATATATATATATAAGCATATATACATATACACACAGAAGAAGAAAGAGAGCATAATGGCAACGAAAACATAGGTGGGGAGTGGCTCCCGGATTACTGCCTGGCGGTTGTTCCTGGGAAACATTCCGGCGGGTGTTTTTTGGAAGGTTGAAGAAGAAAGAAGAAAGAGTGTTTTGTGGCGGCTAGGGTTTGTGGGGTGTATAATGGCTAAAATTCTTAGACAAACCTTATATAGGCCATGCGTCTCAGGTAATCCAGGCCGTTCGTTCAATGGAGATCAACGGCTCTGAGCGACGTTACTAAAACGACGTCGTGTCGTTACTTATGAGACCAAAACCAAGACCCTTAGATCAATCTAAACAGACGGCCCAGATTCGATTTTCGCAATTTAAAATTAAACCAATAACTTCGCTATTATCTCGACCGTTGGTTAACACAACTGAACGACCGAGATTTTTGCTAATTAAAAAGACTTATGGACTGGATCGTTTGGGCTCAATATACTGGGCCTGCTCATTTCAATCCAAATCAGTCCAACTATATTACTACCATCTATATTTTTTATTTTTTTTTATTTTTCTGATTTTATTTATTGAAATACATAAAGTATGGCTAATTTCAAACA
The DNA here is from genome assembly GCA_032618575.1 of Nicotiana noctiflora. Taxonomy (NCBI): domain Eukaryota; kingdom Viridiplantae; phylum Streptophyta; class Magnoliopsida; order Solanales; family Solanaceae; genus Nicotiana; species Nicotiana noctiflora. The sequence goes on along the minus strand of JASVEL010002398.1, from coordinate 243,158 downwards.
AAGCAGGTAATTACACTCAAAAACATATTTTATTTCAATTTTGGAATTATTTGCCCGGTGCAAAAATCACGTGCTCACAACTGGGTTGAATCAAGTATGGTGCAAAATAGGAAGACACATACGAATATGTAGACCCAGGGTCAAATAATGCTGATGCCTTTCTATCACAAACCAAAATAATACCCGTAATGACGGCATCAGAAGACTCAGCCTCTGGTCTGGCGGGAAGTGCATAACATCGGGGCTGTGCCCCACCACCCTGAGCAGTATCTCTAGGACGATCAGCTGCTGGCTGGTCTCTACCTCTATCGGTCCGAGCTCCACCTCTATGACCTCTACCTCCACCTCTATGTCCTCTACCTCCGCCTCTAGCCGGCTGGGCAGGCTGTGAGGGAACTAGGGCCTGAATCATGGCACGAGAACTCTGCTGGTAAGATCTGTCAGGAGCTCGAGGGCAACACCTTGCAATGTGCCTAAGATCACCGCACGTAAAACAAGTCCTCGGCTGCTGAAAATGGCGAAGTGGTGGTGCACTGATAGGCTGCTGATCAGAGTAGCGTGGCTGAGAATTACGATCACCTGAAGCATCATGAGAAACCTGAAGAGCTGACTGATAAGGCCTAGGAGGATGTCCTCTATCATAAAAATCTCTATCTCCAGACGAGGTACCACTGAATCTACCCGAATTATGAGATCTCTTATCCGATCCATGTCTCGCTCCCCGTGACAGAGCCATCTCGATCCGGCGGGCTGTATTAGCCGCCTCCTGAAAAGTGATTTCAGTTCCTGCCCCCATAGCCATCTGTAGCCGAATTGGCCGATTCAAGCCATCAATAAACCTCCTCACTCTCTCCCGATCTGTGGGAAGTATGATAATAGCATGACGAGCCAGGTCCACGAACCTAGTCTCGTACTGTGTGACAGACATAGAACCCTGATGAAGACGCTCAAATTGTCTGCGCATAACCTCCCGCTGAGTTGCTGGAAGGAACTTCTCTAAGAATAATTCTACAAACTGCTCCCAAGTCAAAGATGACGATCCCGCTGGCCTGGTTAGACAATAATCTCTCCACCAAGTCTTGGCGGAACCATATAACCGAAAAGTAGCAAAATCCACACCATTAGTCTCCACAATACCCATAGTACGGAGAACTTCGTGGCAACTGTATAGGAAAGTCCTATGGATCCTCCGAAGAAGTGCCACCGAATGTGGTAGTGAACAGCCTGGTAAACCCGTCCAATCTCCACAACGCATCGACAGAACATGGCCGCACCATCATTAGACGGAGTCGCAATAATAGGCCGAACCGCCTCAACCGGCCGAATCGCAGTGATCCCGAGCTCCGGGGAATTACCGGCTCGGAGTGCGCGTAGCAGAGTCCGATTACCTCCTCCGACACGAGAAGTGGCCGGTGCTACCGGTAATAAACCCTGCTCCGGTGATATGATCCATAAAACCCGCTATACGGACCAAAGCATCCCGTAGATCCGGTTGAAAATAAAGCTCCTCCTGGGACCTGAGCTGGGCCTACTGGAGCTGCTGGGGCTGGAATTTCCTCCTCTATATGAACCTGAGGTTCTGCCACTCGTGCTGCTGCTCGGGGCTGAGCTCTGCCCCTACCTTGCCCTCTAGGACGACCTCGACCTCGGCCTCTACCCCTAGCAGGAGCTGCCGCTGCTGGGACCTCGGGCTGATGGTCAGTAGATGAGGATGCACGTGTCCTTACCATCTGCGGAAGAACAGAGTAGAAGTTCAATTAACATTCACAAGATCAAGTCGCACGACTGGAAAGAATAAAGAGAATATTTTCCTAACTCTGTAGCCTCTGGAGGATAAATACAGACGTCTCCGTACCGATCCTTCAGACTCTACTAAGGTTGTTCGTGAGTTGTGAGACCCGTGCAACCTAGTGCTCTGATACCAACTTGTCACGACCCGGATTTCCCACCATCGGGGTCATGATGGCGCCTACTAAATAGAAGCTAGGCAAGCCAAATATTAATTACATCTCCATTAATTACCAATTTCTTATTATTAAAAACATATAAATTACAGCGGAATAATCAAAATTAGCGGAAGACTTAGTCAAATATGATAAAGAAAACCCAAACATGATACACTACCCAAGACCGGTGTCACAATACTCACGAACTTCTAAGAATAATACACATAATTGTCTGAAAGAAAATACAAGCTGTTTATCTCGATTACATGAGATAACAGAATGAAAAGCATAGATAGGAGAGACAACAGGTCCTGCGGACGCCCGCAAGGCTACCTCGTAGTCTCAGTAGTCGAAAAATCCACAAGTCGCTACTGCCGCTGCTGCTGTCCGTAACCTGTATCTGCGCAAAAAGAGCGCAGAGTGTAGTATCAGCACAACCGACCCCATGTGCCGGTAAGTGCCTGGCCTATCCCGGCGAAGTAGTGACGAGACTAAGGCCAGTCACCCACATAAACCTGTATAGTTGAAATATATATATATATATATACAATACATTTATAAGGAAATACTCTGCTCTGAAATAACAGTCAATAACTCACGATATCCAGAATAATCTAATCAACATAATAAATCTTACTTCCATGTCTCAGTTCCTCTCTCATTTCATATCTCGTGGTAGGCGTACCACCCGCTCCCAACTATCACTGTAATTATATCTTGTGGTAGGCGTACCACCCGCTCCCAAATATATCAATACTTATATCTTGTGGTAGGCGTACCACCCGCTCCCAAATATATCAATAGGCTACCGGCAACTATGGCCAATGCCAAGATTTAAAATCACTTTGTGGTCGGCGTACCACACGATCCCAATTCATAAATATATATAAGTGGTCGGCGCGCCACACGATCCCAATTCATAAAATATATATATTACCGGCATTTAGCCAATAATCTCTATATCAACAATATTTATAATTACCGGTTTTAAACCAATAATTTATAATAATTTCAACAATTTACCTTCATTACCGGTATAACACCAATAACTCTTATTCAACAATTTATTCATAACTAAATTCATATTCCTACAAACTAGGATAGAACAAACACTTACCTCGAAAGTTCACGAACGATTCAATCCGTAGCAATGCCTTTTCCTTTCGAATTTGACTCCAATCCAACCGTATCTATACACAATTGATTTCATATCATCAATTCTACTTAACAAACTAGTTCATATTGCTAAATATGATTTTTACAACATTCTGCCCGGAATAGTAAAAATCGACCCCGGGCCCACATAATCGAAACTCAAGTTTCGAACCAAAATAAGTTCACCCAATCCTCCATGAGTTCAAATATACAATTTGTTCTTAAGTTCGACTCCAAAACGAGGTCTAGATCGCAAATTCATTGAAAGCCCTAACTATACCCATTTCTCAAGATTTTCAACCAATTTACACATGTTTAAGCCTAAGAATTTGATTGATGTTGATGAAAAATGAAGAAGACGAGTTAAACAATACTTACCCAATGAACTTTGATGAAGAAATGCCTCAAAGATCGCCTAAGAGCTGTGGAGAAGAAAGGTTTTTGTGAAAAATGGGATAAAATCCCGTAAGTGTTCTGTTTTGGGTATTAATTCACTGGGCGAAAATTTACCCTACGTGATCGCGTGAATTGGGCTGCGATCGCGTAGAGGAAAGACCGGCCTCTTATGCGATCGCGTGCAAAAGGTTGCGATCGCGTGGAGAAAAGATTGGAAGCTACGCGATCGCGTGAGGGATGCTGCGATCGCGTAGAGGAAACTCACCGGGCAGCCTATTTGGCCTATGCGATCGCGTGAACATGATTGCGATCGCGTGGGGGAAGAACTGGAAGCTACGCGATCGCGTGAGGGATGCTGCGATAGCGTAGAAGAACTGGCCAATGCTGCGCGATCGCGTGGATGAGGCCGCGATCGCATAGAACAAAATCCCTCTGCAGAAACAGCAGAATTTCTGCCGTGTTTTCAAATCCAAAAACACCCCGAACCACCTCCGAAACACTCCCGAGCCCTCGGGGCTCCAAACCAAATATGCACACTAACTCAAAAACATCATACGAACTTGCTCGCGTGATCAAATCGCTAAAATAACATCAAAATCAATGGATTGAGCCTTAAAACTCAAGAATTCTTTCAAATTTCATAATTTCCAAAATTTCCAATTTAAGGCCGAAATGCGTCAAACGACGTCCGTTTTCAACCAAACTTTACAGGAAGCGCTTAACCAATATATATGACCTGTACCGAGCGTCGGAACCAAAATACGAGCCCGATACCAGTACTTTTTAATCAAAATTCAGTTTCATTTTCCTTAAACATTTTCGGAAAACAATTTAACAGAAAAATTCTTTTACCGGGGTTCTAGACCTCGGATTTCAATTCCGGGCATATGCCCAAGTTCCATATTTTTCTACGGATTTTCTGAAATAGTCAAATCACGGATCCGGGTCCATTTACCAAAAATGTTGACCAAAGTCAACCATATCAATATTAATATCAAAATTCTTCAACTTTTTCACATATTTCACATATTTCAACATAAATATTTTCCAACTTTGTGCCCGGACTGTACACGCAAATCTAGGCAACTATAAATGAGGTTTTCAAGACCTCAAAAGCTCGGAATGATTAATAAAACAAGTGATGACCCTTTGGGTCGTCACATCTTTAATAAACTAAGTTGTTAATATGTAATTAAGTTCAATAAAAAAATGCGAATTTTAATTATTTTGCGTAAATTAGGCATTTAGGTACGATTTGAATTTTCAATAACACAAGAATTGTTTCTTTTCAAGTTTAACCATCTCAAAATATAGGTGTAAATAATTAAGATTGATTTTGGTTTTGGTAAATAGTTGTAAATAGTTAACATCAAGGGTCTAATTCAAAAAATAGTAAACAAATTAAAAAATATGAGTTTAAGTTAGATGTAAGATAATTGGTTTAGTTTGTATATATATATATATATATATATATTAGTTGTTGATTTTGCACTTTTATTTTTATATTTATTTAAAAAATGTTTATTTTTATTCAACATTTATCTAAATATAACAAATAATATATTTTTTTAGCTTATAAAAAACGAATTTAAATAAAATTATAGTCAATTTATAATTGCTGTTTTTCTAAAAATAAGCTTAGTTTTGAACAATTTGGAATAAAAAATAATTTTTACCATATAAGCTTTAATATGGCTATAATTTTCAATAGTTTTGAATAAATGATTTTATTAGTTTTTCTTTTTATATATTCAAGTTTTAATATTATTCTGAATTAGCTTCTTTTATTATTAAGTTATGAAATTTCGTATTTAATAAAATAATAATAAAATAATTCCGAAAAAAAATAATATATTTTCTGTTTAAACATATATTAAAATCTGTTTCATTAAATTTTTGTCATAAATTAGATAAGTGTTGCATTTTTAATTTCTAGATTAATTAAGATATTTCTTTATTTATAAAAACTAAAAAAAATAGGAAATGTAGTCATTTTAGGATTATTTTGTTAATAAATGAGACGAGCCTTGCCAAATAAATCGCAAAAACTATGAAGCCCTCATAAGTGTATATATTTAGAAATCCGAGATTGGCCGTTTAGTAAATTTTCACGGCATTCTCAAAATAATAACGCGTTAATAGTTTTAAGCGCGTATTTAATAATTGTACCTCCCTAAACTCGGGTACACATTTATGTGACCCCAATCCAAATCCCAATGAAGTCGGAATATATCAAAGATTGCGAACACATTTATGTGATGAAATTCGAGATATATTCTCACGACATTATAATTTTTCTTCTAACAATTAAAACGGTTTGGAGTGGTAGTTTGCACATTAATTCATATTTGTATTAAAATCAGATAATCAAGCCAAATATAACAGTTAAGCGACCGTGCTAGAACCACGGAACTCGGGAATGCCTAACACCTTCTCCCGGGTTAACAGAATTCCTTATCCGGATTTCCGGTACGCAGACTGTTAAATAGAGTCAAACCTTTCCTCAATTCAGGATTCAACCGGTGACTTGGGACACCATAAATCTCTCAAGTGGCGACTCTGAATATCTCAATAAATGAATCCCGTTTTGCTTGTCCTTTAATTGGAAAAACTCCTTTTTATACCTAGCGCCCTCGCGGGCCTGCGCCAAAAGGAGGTGTGACAATCGACAGCGGATACTTATTCTTGATTGTAACATTGTCCAACTGCCTATGATCTATATACATTCGCATCGATCCATCCTTCTTTTTTACGAACAACACCGGCGCACATCAAGGCGACACACTTGGTCTAATAAAACATTTTTCAAGCAAGTCTTGCAACTGCTCCTTCAACTCTTTCAACTCAGGCGGGGCCATACGATACGACGAGATAGAAATGGGCTGAATGACCAAAGCCAAATTAATGTAAATGTCAATATCCCTGTCGGGTGGCACACCCGACAGGTCTGAAGGGAATACCTCAAGAACGGGCATAGACTCAATAGAAGGAACCTCCACACTGGAATTACGAACATAGGACAAATAGGCCAAACACCCCTTCTTGACCATATGCTGAGCATTCATATAAGAGATAATACAACGGGTGGAATGACTAGGAGTCCCTCTCCACTTTAAACGAGGTAAAATTAACAAGGCTAAGGTCACAGTCATGGCACGACAGTCCAAGATAGCGTGGTAGGGTGATAACCAGTCCATCCCCAATATGACATCAAAATCAACCATGTCTAGACCTCCAATCACAACTATACATGAATGATGTACTCGATTTACCACAATAGAATTACCCACCGGTGTAGACACATGAACAGGAACACTCAAAGAATCTCTACGCATGACCAGATACAGTGCAAAATAAGATGACATATATGAGTATGTAGACCCTGGATCAAATAACACTGAAGTATCTCTATCACAAAATAGAACCATACTTGGGATAACAACATCGGAAGCCTCAACCTTAGGCCTGGCCGGAAGAGCATAAGATTGGGGCTAGGCCCCACCACCCTAAACTACATCTCTAGGATTGGCTGCTACTGGCTAGCTCCACCTCTAGCGGCCTGAGCTTTACCTCTAATACCTTTACCTCCATTTCTAGTACCTCTACCCCTACCTCTAGCTGGCTGGGCGGGTTATGGAATACTTGGTGCCTAAACTATGGCACAGAAGCCCTGCTGCTAAGAACTGCTCGGTGATCGAGCGGAATACCTAGCAATGTGCCTCATGTCTCCACAAGTAAAACAAGCCCTCGGCTACTTGAGCTAGCAACCCTAGAAACTCTTAAGAGGGGGTGCACTGATAGGAGTCGGTGGTGCACTATAGGAATACTGATCAAAATATTGCATCTGAGAACCACGACTACCAGAAGAACTGTGAGAAACCTGAAGTGCTGACTGAAAGGCCTAGGAGGATGGCCTATACTATACGAATCTCTGCCTCTAGAAGAGGCACCACTGAATCTTCCTGAATGACGAGGCCTTTTGTCAGACCCCTGACCACCTCCCTGTGACAAAACCATCTCTATTCTCCTAGCCACATTGGCCACCTCCTAGAAGGAAATCTCACTCCCTGTCTCACTAGCCATCTGAAGACAAATCGGGTAAATAAGTCCCTCAATTAACCTCCTCAACCTCTTTCTCTCTCTCTCTGTGTGATGTATAATAAGTGCATGGCGATCCAAGTCGAAGAATTTGGTCTCATACTGGGTAATAGTCATAGAATCTTATTGGAGACGCTCAAATTGCCTCCGATAGGCCTTTCTTTGAGTGATGGGAAGAAACTTCTCCATAAATAGTTGTGTGAACTGCTCCCAAGTCAAAGTTGGTGATACGGCTGGTCTAGCCAAAAAATACTCCCCCCACTAAGTCTTGGCAGATCTTGACAAGCGAAAAGTAGCAAAATCGACCATATTAGTCTCAACTACTGCCATGTTCGTGAGAACCTCAAGATAGCTCTCTAGATAATCTCGGGGATCCTCAAAAGATGCACCGCTGAACATAGTAGTGAAGAGCTTGGTGAACCTATCCAATATTGACAAAGAATTGGCAGACATAACTGCTCCAACACCAGCCTGGGCTACAACACCCGACTGAACTGCTCCAACTAGCTGAACTGCAGAAGTCTAAAACTGGGGAGCTATATGCTCCGGAGTGCGAGTAGTAGGAGTCTTGGCTCCTCCTCCATCCTGAGAGATAGCTGGATCTACAGGAAGCAAACCTGCCCGGGTGACACTCTCTATCAGGCCTACTAGACAGACCAGAGCATCCTGGAGAAATGCGGTAGCAATCCCTTCTGGGACCTAATCTGGGCCCACCAAAACTGTTGGGGCCGGAACCTCATCATCAAAGTCAACTTGAGTTTCGCTGCTGGTGTTGCTGCTCTAGGCTAAGCTCTGCCCCTACCTCGGCATCAGCCTTGCCCTCTGCCCCTTGTGGGAGCTGCTGTGGGGGCTCGAGAATAGAATAGAAATTCAATCAGCTTTGAGAAACCAAACAACACGACCTGAAAGAAAAGATGTGAAATTTCCCTAACTCGATGTAAAATTTTCCTAACTCTATAGCCTCGAGAGGAAAAATACAGACGTCTCTATAATGATCCCTCAGACTCTACTAAGCTTGTCTATGAACTGTGAGACCCATATAACCTAGAGCTTTATTACTAACTTGTCACGACCCGGATTCACCCACTCTCGAGAGTAGTGATGGCACCTACTAATGTGAGCTAGGCAAGCCAATTATTGAAAAATTTACCCTTTTACCAATTTCTTCTCTTTAACATTATATAAAACAATCACGGGTAAAATATAGAAATCTGGAAATAGCGGAAGAAAATACAAAAACAATTGGATATGTATCTATTACAACGGTTTAAGCCTCAATCACCGAGAACTGGTGTCACATCACTATAGACGATCTATGACTGCTAAATACAAGGTCTGAAAATAAAAGACATACTATTTCGAAAGAAAAGAGATGAAACAACAAATAAATGATAGAGAAGACGCTAGGGCCTGCGGATGCCTGCAGGTCTACCTTGGATCTCCACGTGGACTGAAGGTATCCTCCAAACTATGGTCCAATAGATGCTCCAGGATCTCCACATAATGCAGAGTGTAGTATCAGCATAATCGATCCCATGTGCTAGTACTTAGCCTAATTTCGGTGAAGTAGTGACGAGTCTAGGACCAGACTACCAAATAAACTTGTGCGGTTATATACTATACAATAAAAAATAAAGCATGAATAAACAAGTAAAGATGGAAGGGGGGAAAGCATGCTTCGGGGAATAACAAGAAAAAAGAGAATATCAAGAGAATTATAAAGGAAGCAAAAATCCAACTACTAACAAGGATAATGGAAAAAAAGCACAATTCACTTTCATTTCATATCATGTTGCAGGAATGCAACCCGCTCCCATTTCATGTATTTCATTGTAGGCGTGCAACCCTCACCCATTTCATATATCTCGTGGCAAGTATGCCACGAACTCCCGCTTACCCATTCCCCCACAAACCCCAATATGTAATTTGTTTTGAAATCATATCTGAAATCGAGGTCCAAATTGCAGATGTGGCAAATGCGAATAGGGGTTCGCAGTTGCGAACCCCGACAACTACTATGATGGGAAATGCGAAGAAGGGACCGGATTTGTGAAGTCGCATTTGCGAATGGGGTCTCACATTTGCGACTATAGGGGATTCAAGGTAGGCATTGCATTTACGACTATAACTTCGCATTTGCAAAGAAGGCTGCCTACTCCACCTCTTGCGTTTGCGATACATGGATCGCATTTACGAGCTCGCATTTGCAACACAGCCCGCAGGTCCGAAACATACCAGTATTTCCTAAGTTAAAAGTTTCACTTTATGCCCTATCCAAAACTCACCTAAGCCCTCAGGGATGCAAACCAAACATGCACAACAACCTAAAAATATTATACTTACTCGCTCGTGCATTCAAATCAATAAGATAACTTCAACAACTATGAATTTAGCATCAAAATCATGAAATTTTCTCAAGAACTTCAAATTTACAACTTTTCTAAAAGATGATCCGATTCATGCCATTTCAAGTCCGTTTCTTACCAAATATTACAGACTTATCTTAAATCACATATAAGACCTGTACCGAACATCAGAACCAAAATACGGGCCCGATACCATCAAGTTCTAGTCACAATTCATTTCCAAATCTCATAAATAATTTTAGAAAATAATTTTCATTTAAAAATGTATTTCTTAGGCTTGGGACCTTGGAATTGAATTTCGGGCATACGTCCAAGTTCCATATTCTCTTACGGACCCTCCGAGACCGTCAAATCATGGATCCAGGTCCATTACCAAAAGTGTTGACCGAAATCACATTAATTCTTTTTATAGTCAAAATTTATCATTTTGTTCACAAATGTTCACATAATAGCTTTTCGGTTATGCGCTCGGACTGTGCACGCAAATTGAGGTGTTGTTAGAAGAGGGTTTTAAGGCCTCAGAAAGTAGAATTCATTTTACAAACAAGTGATGACCCTTAATAATAAAAGTAATAAATCCAGGACAAAAAACTTCAACTTCTTTAGTGCTGAAGTTTTTACAAATAAACTAAAAATAACTTCACATCTTCTGCTGAAGTTTTTGAGAAAGCTTAATGACAAAACTAATGGATCCAGGACAAAAAACTTCTACTTATTCAGTACTAAAGTTTTTACAAATGAACTATATTGCTTCAGTATCTTCATAATTTACAAACAAAAACTTCAGCACACTCCAGTCCCGTTTACTAGAATACTGAAGATTGCATGATTGCCTTTGCTACTTCATGCCTATATGCTGAAGTTACGCAAAAAAGTGAGTACGCTTGTAACTTTTTTGTAAAGCGAGTACAAATTAAAGCGTGATCAAAAAGCGGGTATAGATGCAAATGCCTCTCAATAAAGTATGTGATAACTGATAATCCAGAACTTAATAGACCAACCGAAGGAGTTTGTGAATATTGCTATCATTGGTATTCCTTTCCTCCTACCAATTAAGTTCTCTGTCAACTCTTTGTGAATATATATTTGCATATATATATATATATATATATATATATATATATATATATATATATATATATATATATATATATATATATATATATATATATATATATATATATATATATATATATATATATATATATATATATATATATATATATATATATATATATATATATATATATATATATATAGTAAATAAGAAGAGGTAAATCCTAGTTAAGAATAATTAATTCTAGATCCGAGATGAATAACATGAATAGAAAAGTATAGTTGAGAAATAGAGTAAAAAAAGATGCATTAAGTAATGTTAAATGGAAATAAAATTTAAATAAAGAAAAGATTCACCCAATCTTGAGTGAGGAGGATCCTCTTATATTTGATAAAGAAGAATGATAGATACAAGAATCTTAGGATCCTTTTCAGATCTGGTGGAGGGTATGGGATGACAGATCCTCTAATCTCTTTAAAAAGATATGTTTATATGTTTTCTAGAGAGAGAGAGAGAGATAGAGAGAGAGAGAGAGAGAGAGAGAGAGAGAGAGAGAGATAGAGAGAGAGAGAGAGACCCTTCCCTTTCAAAGTCCTCCCTTCCTGTTTATAAATGATATCCTTAGAAAACCCTAAAAAGTATCATTAGAGGTAATATCCAGTAGAATATTCTCTTTAAGGATTCCAAAGCAAACTTGTTGTTGCATCTATCTGCACTGATCGACCTCTGCCTTATTGATCACTGATCGACCTCGGCCTTACAGATCATTGCTTGACCTCGGTCTTATTGATACATTCTTGACCTCGATCAATTTTCCCCGCATGTAAAATTTCTCCGATCTGATTTTGACCCAAACAATTAGTTGATAACTATGAATTGTGCATGTTTTAGACCCATTCTTACCTAAGCTTTGTGCATAAATTGCTCTTGATTAGTCCTGAATTGCTTATAAGTTGCATTTGATTGCAGGTTTGAGCGACTAGATGATGTATATCACAAATCGGCTAAAAAGTGAGTGAAACCTGCCAAGCGCCAGAAGATAACTGAAACTTGAGAAAAAGAGACATGTGTCGACCGCACTGATTTGTCATGCGGCTGCACAGGATTGTTCAGAGAATAATCAAGTGCTAGCCCAAGCTGCGCAGTCCGCACTGTTTTGTCATGTGACCACGTAGAAAAGTTTAGAGAGGAACTTTGTGAAAAATATCCATGCGGACCGCAATCCATTTTTACTCGTTCCCAAAGAAGATGATCAGAGGATAATAATTCTAAGGAAAACTTTGACGCGGCCGCACACCAAATCAGTGCGGTCTGTGTGGATGAAAGATCAGAGAGTCGTTGCAAGGATGATTTACATAGTGCGGCCACAATTCATATTTACGCGGTCCGTATCACTTGCCTTGTGCGGCGGCGCACATTTCTATACGGTCCGCATGACTTTACTTATACGGCCTCGTGACATTTGTACATGGTCTGCATCCTCAAGTCCAGAAACCAGAAATTGAAGACCAATTACCCTACGCGGCCACATGGAATTTCTATGCGGTCCGCAACAGACCCTCAGGGGTATTTTTGTCTAGTTTTTCCAGTGTAGTAGAAATAGAACATTTTACTTTTTTAGGTCAAGTTTTGTACTCTATCTGAGCAGTTTAGCATGGGACAACTTGTATTAGCCTATTTTAGGAAATTTTCACATACATTTAGCGTGAATTCACGTGGTTTAATATTGTAGTTAATGATTATGTCAATTTGTTCTACTATTTCTTCTATTTCTACTACTTCCATGTCTAGCTAAACTCATTAGCTAGGGTTGTGGCTCAACCCTAGCGTGGGTAAGTAATGGGTGTTTTTTCTTAGTGTTTGGATGCTTGTGGGTGTTTTGTATTTGGGTTAATTGTATATTTTCACTGGGATTTGGTGGTTGCAAACACTAAGTCTAGCTTAGTGGGTCTTGACTCTACTTGAGAAAGAGATTCCATGACCTCATAATTAACCCAACAAGGATTTGGGATGGACCCATGAGAATGGTAGTTACAAGTAATGGGTTAAACCTCGAGAGAGTAACTACCCTACTTGAACCATTAGTTGCTTGGGCAAATTAGCCTACCCAAGTGGTCTCGAGAGAGTCAATTGGGCAAAATCACTCTCTCTGCGGAGAGGTGTGAGAGTGAGAGCTAAGTGCAACAGTTATCCATATATCCCATATCGTCATCCTTACATTAAAATTCTATACCCGTTAATTAGTCACCTAGGCAAGTGCTACGACCCTAGTGATTTCTCTATATAGCATACAACTAGCATAATTATCTAGCATACTTTAGCTTACACCATGATAAAATTTAGTTGATAAACAATAGAAAAAACCAAAAATGATAGAAGCAAAATTAGGAGCTAAAACATTTTCCTCGACTTCGCAAATACTCGACTACCATAACTAGCTCCCTGACGAAATTAACCCTGAATCCACTATCGGGTAAAAGTTGTTAGCGCCCACTCTTCCTAAGGGTTGAGTCCGCACCTATCAGTTTTTGGCGCCGTTACTGGGGAGCTTACGGTGTTCGACTATTTGTGTAGCTAGTTTAGTGTTTAGCTTCTCTTTCCTTCTTTTTTCTAACTTTATTAGTGTCAAACCAACAGGTACAAATGGATTTGAATGGTAATATTCCTCTTGAAAACATGGTCACGGGGGAGGAGGTTGATGATGAAGAAGAAGAGGAACTCCAGGTACCACAAATACCAAGGAAAGGTACAAATGCTAATGTTAATCCTAATGATGCAATTCCTAACCCTCATCCACCTCCACCAAGAGTTTCTCCAAGGGTTCTCCTCAACCAAGGCTATGCAGGTGCAATAGTTCCACCCCGAATCTGAGCGGGGAACTTCCAAATTACAAATGTTATGTTGACACTTCTTGAAAATGCAGGTATTTCATGGGCGCCTCCGATCAAAATGCATACAAGCACTTGAAGGGGTTCATGGATACTTGTTGGGGAAGTAGGCAAACCAATGTTTCCGAAGATGTTTTAAGGTTGAGGCTTTTCTCGTTCTCTCTTCGGGGTAAATCGCTTGATTGGTTGGAGAGGTTATTGAATCATTCAATCACTACATGTGCCGAATTGGCGGACAAATTCATTGCCAAGTTCTTTTCTCTAAGTCATATGGAGGCACTCTGTGATGAGATTTTATCCTTCAAACAAGAACCAATGGAGCCATTTCATGAAATATGGGAGAGGTTTAGAACCATGGTAAAGGAGTGTCCGAACAACGACATGAATGACGTGATGATCCAATAGATGTTCTATAGAGGTATCAACACAACAAAATAATACTTTGTGAACCAACTGGCGGTTGGTAACTTTATGAAGCTCTCGTATAATGAAACATGTGAAGTTCTAGATTAGATGGCCGATACTTCATCGGCATAACAAAATCGGGCGAATGTTCCTTAAGGTGATCCCAATGTTATACACTTGCACAAAGAGTTGCATGACCATGGCCAAGCCATTGCCGAACTTACAATAATCATGAATCAATTACCAAAGGCACAATTGCAACAAGTGTAAAATCCATGACAAGTCAATGCTATGGAAGGAGTAAACATGATGAAGAGAAGGCAAAGGAGAACACAACAAAAAGGGACTTGTGAAAATTATGATGATGGTAGTGGGTATTCAAATGAATGTTATGATGAGCAAAATGAATATTGACAATATGTGAACAACTTTCAAGGTAATAGAGGAAACCACGTCAACCAACAATGGCGATCTCAAAGGAATTGGAACAATCAACAAGGTGGTGGCAATTGGAACAACAATAATCAACCCTAAGGCGGCAGAAATTAGAATGGGAGTAATCAAAGCAATAGGGAGAATCAAGGCAATAATAGTGGCAATTGGAGTGGAAAAAATATTAATTGGAATAACAATAATTGGAACAATAACAATGGAGGCCAAGGTAATCGTGGGCAAGGCATTCAAAGGCCCCCGATGTTTCAACACCCGGACAACCCGCCATCTTATCAATCGCAAGGGTCGAGTTATTCGAGAAATGAATTCGGAAGGATCGAAGTAATGTTTAAACAAATGATGAAAAAGACTCAAGACTGGGATTCACAATTAGCTTCACATAATACTTCTATCGGAAACTTGAAAGTACAACTTGGACAAATTTTACAATCCCAAAATACTTGCCCAAAGGGTGCGCTACCTAGTGACACAGTGGTAAATCCTAAGGGTGGGCAAAAAAACTATGTAATGGCGGTGACACACAAGGAGTGGACGAGGCAGTGATGTGCATGCCTCAAGAGAGAATCAAGCCATAGTGGAGGAAGATGAGTTGCCTAGTTTTGAATGCCTACAAGGGTTGATGATGTTGTGGAGACAAGTGCAAGAGATGAGGTGATAATTGACATTAAAGATTTTGAGGAGGAGACTCAAGAGAACGTGAACCCATCTAAGGAACATGTCATAGATATGCCCGAGCCGGAAGTGCCAAAGGCCAAGGCACCCTTGCCTAGGCCTCCTCCACCTTACCCTCAACACTTGGCAAAACAAAAGAGTGATAACTAATTTAAAAAATTCATTGAAATGATGAAGATCTTGACCGTAAATGTGCCCTTGGTGGAGGCACTCGAGCAAATGCCCGGGTATGCAAAATTCATGAAGGATTTGGTCACGAAGAAGAGATCGATGGAGTGTGAAACGATCAAAATGACACATCAAGTGAGTGCAATAGTACACTCCATGGCTCCAAAGCTTAAGGATCCCGGAGCATTCACCATCCCATGCACTATTGGAAGCGCCGATTTTGCAAAAGCCCTATGTGACTTGGGGCAAGCATCAATTTAATGCCATATTCAATGTTCAAAACCTTGGGGATTGGGCAACCTCGCCCGACATCAATGCGGCTACAAATGGCGGATAGGTCTATGAAGTGGCCTTTGGGTTTCATCGACGACGTGCTTGTTCGAGTTGATAAGTTCATTTTCCCGGCTTACTTCGTGATTCTTGATTGTGAGGTGGACTTTGAATTCACAATTATTCTTGGAAGGCCTTTCTTAGTGACTGGGAAAGTTTTAGTTGATGTCGAGGTGGGAGAGTTGACTTTTCGGGTTGGTGATGAAAAGGTAGTTTTCCATATGTGCAAATCGATGAGGCAACCAAATAGTATCGAAGTTTGTTCATTTTCCAGCATTGTCACGGTGGTGATAGTGGATGACACAAGCACAATGATCAATGTTGAAGATCCACTTGAAGCGGTGCTTTTGAACATGGAAGCTAATGATGTTGCCGGGAGAATTGAATGTGTAAATGCTTTGCATGGTATGGGCTCGTACTCTTATGAGCCGAATAAGTTGTTATTGGACCATAAGAATTGCAAGACCCCTCCAACAAAGCCATATATTGAGGAGTCGCCGGTGTTGGAGTTGAAATCACTTCCTCCTCACCTCAGGTATGAATACTTGGGTCCCAATTTCACTTTGCCGTTATTCTTTCATCTTGCTTAACTAAATTGCAGGTAGATGCCACATTGGCTATTTTACAAAAGTGCAAGCGGGCGATTGGATGGACCTTGGCGAATATTCGGGGCATAAGCCTTGGCTATTGCATGCATAAGATCATTTTGGAGGAATATGAAAGGACGTCGCTTGAACACCAAAGAAGATTAAATGAAGCTATGAAAGAGGTGGTCAAGAAGGAGGTTATCGAGTGGTTGGATGCTGGTGTAGTTTACCCTATATCGGATAGTTCATGGACCTCCCCGGTCCAATGTGTTCCAAAGAAAGGTGGCATCACAGTGGTCACAAATGCAAACAATGAATTAATTCTAACCTGCACGGTCATAGGTTGGAGGGTATGCATGGATTATAGAAAGCTCAACAAGGTCACTAGGAAGGATCATTTCCCTATACCATTTTTGGACCAAATGCTTGATCGTGTAGCGGGCCGGGCTTTTTATGGCTTCCTCGATGGCTATTCGGGGTACAACAAAATTCTCATTGCCCTGGAGGATCAGGAAAAGACAATATTTGCTTGTCCATATGACACATTCGCTTTCTCGAGGATGCCGTTTTGACTTTATAATGCTCCGGCAGCCTTCCAAAGATGCATGATGGCAATCTTCACCAATATAGTGGAGGACATTCTGGAGGTGTTCATGGACAATTTTAGTATGGTGGGGGACTCATTTGATGAATGCCTAGAGAACTTGGATAGAGTGTTGAAAAGATGTGAGGAGATCAATCTTGTACTAAACTGGGAAAAATTTCACTTCATGTGCAAGAGGGAATTGTTTTGGGGCACAAGATTTCAAAGAATGGCATTGAAGTTGACAAGGCAAAGATAGAGGTTATCTCGAGGCTTCCCCCCTACCTCTGTCAAGTGGGTGAGGCGTTTCTGAGGCCACTCTGCATTCTACCGGCGTTTCATCAAGGATTTCTCAAAGGTTGTGAACCAGTTGTGCAAGCTATTGGAGAAGGATGTGAAGTTTGTGTTTGATGAAAGGTGTGTGGAATCTTTTGAATTGTTGAAACATAAGTTGACAACCACTCCCATTATCACCGCACCAAATGCCTTTTGAGTTAATGTGTGACACTAGTGATGTAGCGGTTGGTGCGGTGCTTGGCCAAAGAATCAACAAGATGTTCCATCTATGTTACTACGCAAGAAAGATTATGAATGAGGCTCAAAAGAACTATACAGTCACCGAGAAGGAGTTGCTAGCTATTTTGTTTGCCATGGAGAAGTTTCGCCCATACCTAATGGGGCCAAAGTGATTATTCATACCGATCATGTGGCCCTTAGGTATTTGATGACAAAGAAAGACTCAAAGGCGAGATCGATGAGATAGGTATTACTCTTGGAAGAATTTGATCTTGAGATTATTGATAAAAAGGAAGTGAAAATCAAGTCGCGGATCACTTGTACTGGCTAGAGGAGGAAGGAAGACCAAGCAATGGTGTTGTGATTAATGATGCTTTTTCGGTTGAACAACTCCTTGCGGTGTCTATACATGATATGCCGTGGTTTACCGATGAAGCCAATTATCATGTGACCGGTGTCATCCCGTATGAGCTGTCTTCTAACCAAAGGAAGAAGCTCAAGCGGGATAGTTTGGATTAATAATGGGACGAGCCCTATTAGTTCAAAATTTGCACCAATGGTTTGATTCGTTGTTGTGTCCCGGGAGAAGAACAATTGAGCACATTGGAAGCTTGCCACTCTTCTCCTTATGGTGGTCATCATGGGAGGTGAGGACGGCATTAAAGGTTCTAAGTTGTGGGTTCTATTGGCCGACTTTGTTTCAAGATGCAAGTGATTTAGTTAAAAGGTGTGATGCATCTCAACGAGCTAGCGGGATTTCTAAAAAGGATGAGATGCCTCTTAACACCATTTTAGAGGTTGATATTTTGATGTGTAGGGCATTGACTTCATGGGCCTGTTTGTAAGCTCTTGTAGGACCACGTACATTCTCGTGGCGGTATATTATGTCTCCAAGTGGGTTGTAGTAGTATCTCTTCCCAACAATGAAGCCCAGAGTGTCGTGGCATTCTTGGAGAAGCAGATTTTAACTAGGTTTGGAACCCCTCGTGCTATCATTAGTTATGGGAGGACCCATTTTTGTAACAAGGCATTTGATTATTTGCACACCAAATATGGAGTTAACCACAAGGTGACTACCCCAAACCATCCGCAAGCTAGTGGTCAAGTGGAGGTTTCTAACGGGGAAATTAAGAGTATTTTGTCCAAAATAGTGAATGCAAATAGGATCGATTGGTCAAAGAAGTTGGTCGATGCTCTTTGGGCTTATAGGAAGGCATACAAGACTCCGATTAGTATGTATCCATTATCGATTGGTGTTTGGTGAGGCTTGTCATCTTCCGGTGGAACTAGAGCAAAATGGGATGTGGGCTTTGAAAATGTTAAATTTGGAATGGGATGTTGCGGCCAATCTCCGAGTGGAACAATTGAATGAGCTTGATGAATTTCGTTTTCATGCTTACTCTAGGTCGTCCTTGTATAAGGACAAGATGAAGTACCTACATGATAAGTATGCTTGGGGTAAAGAATTCAAGGTTGGTTATATAGTCCTTATTTTCAACTCAAGGCTATGGTTATTTCCGGGGAAGCTCAAATCCTAATGGAGTGGTCCCTTTGAAGTGGTTTTTGTAACTCCTTTCGGTGCCCTTGACCTCAAGAACAAAAATAGTGAAGTATTCTGGGTTAATGGGCATCGTGTAAAACATTACTTGGGCAAGGATGATGATATCCACGTGGTGGCGCTTATTCAATTGAAGTAAAATGATGGTAACCCGCATCGTGCCGCGACGTTAACTCGGCCGCTTCTTGGGAGGCAACCCATGTCTTTTTAATTTCTTTATTTTTCCTTTGTAGAATAGGATCTTTGAGCTGATGGTTTGTGAAGTTTTGCATGGATAATGTTGAATCAGTGCAAGGCAAAAGTGAGAAATGAACAGTCTCTGAACAGTGCCCACGTGGCCGCAAACCAAAACAGTAGGTCCGCGTAGGATTGAAATACTGAAGGATTGCAACTCAGAACACCAGCACGGCCGTGTAGCATTTTTGTGCAGTCCGCGCTGGAAATGCAAAATATAACAAGGTCTCTAAAGTTTACCACACGACCGCACATCATAATAGTGTGGTCCACGTGGAATTTTCCAAGGGAGACGTGTCTCGGAAGTTTCCCATGCGGCCGCACACCAAAACAGTATGGTCCGCGTGGGTTGTGCCAATATTTAGAAGGTTGAAAAACCCTGCACGGTCTGCGTAGCATTTTTGTGTGACCGCGGAGGTAGGTAAGATAAGGGCCCCACAGTTTTCTATTAATAGGAGACTTGGGCCTCCTTTTGACCTTTTCGCACATTGTTCATCCGAGAGCACCTTTTACTGTTCACCCGTGTGTTTTGTGCAAGATTTTCTTAATTCATTTTTAGTAAATTAACTTCTTAATTTTTTAATCTTTTCTATTTTCTTCCTTGTTCATATTAGTTAGTGGTTAGATTAGGTTTTTTGAACATTTATGAAAGTGGGCATTTGTTCTTAATTAAAATAACCGAGTAGTGACACTTAGGATGTAAACAATTAGACTAAAAAGAATGAAAAATTCCTGCCCAATTTTTTGTTGCCCTACACGGCCGCAGAACATTTGTGTGCGGTCCGCGTGAATTATCTCATAATGAAGAATTCTTGAGCACGGTCCGCGTGACCATTTCTATGCGGTCTGCGTGAACCCGTGCGGCCACGGTCCAAATCAGTACGGACCGCGTGGCCAAGGTTCAGGGAGTTTGTTTTCTGATTGTTTGATCTGTGTGGACCACATGGCATTTTGGTGCAGTCCATGTTGGACCTACGCGGCTGCAATGCAAAACAAGACGGTCCGTGTAGGCCATGTCTGTCACGCCCCAAATCGAGGAACATGACCGGCGCCTGACCGGGTTGCCCCAGTCAAGCGGACCTGGGTGCCTTTCATTCCCACGCGTTACCCCTGTGATGACCGTTTCTCATTAACCAAATATATTACTAATCATAATTGATTTCACATTAAACAAATAAAACGATACGAGTGATTCATTAACAAGATTTCAATTTTTACAACGCCCGACATAACACAATATATATACATAAGACCGGAGTCCCACAGTTTACATGTCTACAGAGCCTCTAGGATACAAAAGGGAAATACAATACTTGCCGGTAACAAGGCTCCGGCTATACCTTACAAAACAAAAATGAAATCTAAACCGAGTGGCATGAACCACACAAGGCCCCGAGGAAGAAAGGGGCTCACCAAAAACGGGCAGTGGAGGATGAAAGATACTACTGCCGATGAGCTGAAGTGCCTGCTACTGATCCACCTACAATCATGACACGAATGTAGCGCCCCCGGCAAAAGGGACGTCAGTACACTTGAATTGTACTGGTATGTGTGGACAAACTTTGTCCCAAGTAAACTCAAGCCATTAAATTACATCAACGATTAATTAAGCCAGCCAACCATGTTTCCACATTTTCCTCATTTCAAATAATTCTCACACAAAGCACTTTCTACGATCAACCAATTTAACAATAACCAATCAATCACGTAAAGCACAAGTAGTCAAACAAAGGGGCAATCGGTGCCCCACAGGTTGCAAACTCTCCTGCTGTCTCCTTTCACAATTTCACATTATTGATTTTTGTATCAATTTTCAATAGCGATTTCGATCGCTTTCCATCCTTATTGCCCCTGACCACCCTTATTACCTCGGCCACCCTTATCACCCCAACCCACACCTTATTTCACCACGTTGCGGCGCGCAACACGACCCCGCCTTACAGTTGAAAACACAACAATTTCAAACAGCAGATAAGGTACTACACACAATTTCAACAAGTTCAAATAAGCAACTTACACATTGGTTCATGTTCTCAATTTCTTCTCAATTCAATATCACAACCATGTTACAAGTATTCCAAAATCGAAAATGACCACATAATCATGTTCAACAATTCACCACAATAAAGGTGTTTCAAATTCCTTCACAATAAGCCAAATATGCCATCACAATGGTTGTTCCCAATTCGTTACCAATCTCGATTACCTTTTTATCTTTCAATTCATATTTCATACCACACCAAACGTAGTTCAACATCAATCAAATGCTCAACAAGGAAATCAAAGAATTACGTAAAATTTCTCAATTTGACACATGCCAAAACAATTCGCACACATTTGGGCGATTTTACAAGAATCAAAATTAGCCATACATACCTGGTGGTGAGTTTTCTTCCGTTAACTTCCTAATTTATGCTTACCCAAGCTATCTTACTCTTGCCAACCTTGTTCTTGAAGACTCTTACTTCTACTCACTTCTTTTACTAAAAATCAAGTTCAATAATCATGCATGAGTGTAAAAATTCTATTTTTAAAAGCTATTATATGCAAACCTCTCTTTACCCAATTAAAACTGAAAATCAAAGAAAATAGTTAGGGTTTTTACCTTGAAAAGATTGGGGAAGTTGAATCCTTGCCCTAAGATCCCTTGGAATTAAGGTAGTTGGAACAATCCTTGAAGATGCAAGATTTCTCTCTCTAAAAACCCTCTCTTCTCTCTCTAATTTTTGGTGAGATGATATGATAAAATGAAGAAGAAGTGTGTTATATTAAAGAAGAGATCGGGTCAAAATGTTACAAAAATCTGGGCCGGGGTCAATTATGCGGTGCACTATGCGACCGCAGAATCCACATGCGGTCCGCAGAGTGACCGCAAAATGGCCTCAAAGTTATGCGGGTTCTGTTAAGGAATGCGGTCACTATGCGGACCGCATGTTGATTCTGCGGTCGCAAAAGTGCACCGCAGATTTGACATGCGATCGCATATCGACCGCACTTTTGACACGATTTTGGGCAACTCTCTGGAACGTTTTGCGGCAAGAATGCGGTCCGCATATCAGGTTTGCGGTCGCATTCTTGACCGCATATTTGACATTTTTCTGGAAAATTTTATTCTCAACATTTTTGACTCTTAAATCACTACCAAGGGTCCGAACCGCGGCGAGCAAGCTCGCCGCGAAAAATTCTATGCATTCCTAACACATTATTCAGACCAAGACACCACAGCTACTAGGTTTTATGCACAAAATTTTACGGGGCCTTACAATGTCCAGAGACTAGGCATTTTGGGTATTTTGTCTGTGCGAACCATGTGACATAACTATGCGGTTCGCTTTGGACCTACGCGGCTGCAATCCATAACAGTGGGGTCTGCATAGGTCAGGTTCAGAGAGCTAGTAATTCTAATCGTGAGGTCCACATCTCTCCTATCTGTAATATTGTCTGCAATTATACATCTTTAACTGTCCATTTCTCATGTGCTTCCACTAACACTTCTAGACTTGTACCTCTTGCAAAAAATGGTAAAACAATGTGGAGGTGGACAACCATAACGTGGGGGAAAAGATAAGCAAACTGGGAGGGGTGGTTCTTCCCGAGGGAAGACAGTTAGAAGAGTGGTAAAGCTCACTGCCAAGGATAGGGAAACTAGAAAGAAACATAGCAAGATCATTCGGACAACCGATAGGGCTGCTTCCCAACCAACTGGTAGTAAATATGCCCCCTCCAAGAGTGTGA
Source organism: Nicotiana noctiflora (assembly GCA_032618575.1). NCBI lineage: Eukaryota > Viridiplantae > Streptophyta > Magnoliopsida > Solanales > Solanaceae > Nicotiana > Nicotiana noctiflora. The sequence goes on along the minus strand of JASVEL010002398.1, from coordinate 220,011 downwards.
CTTTAGAGTCTGCACCCACACATGTCCGTGGAGGTTCCAGCACATGATTCATCTTCACCTAAACAAACAAATGTGGCCACCTCCAAGAGGCCAATGAATATTGTGTCTTCGGATTTGTTTGATATGTATGGAACTGAAAAGGAGAGTGATGATAATTACTCCACCTCTCCCACAGCTTCAGTATCAGGGGAGAGTGGAGAACAAGAGGAAGGAGGTGAGCCACATGTAGGGGGATAGAGGAAACCAGAGGTTTGTGAAGATAGGTTCGTTAGTCAGGTTGCTTTCCACCGATTCAGGGAGTGGTGGCCCAAGAGAAAGATCATCCTCGAGAGGAGGTTTATTGATGCTGACTTGGTTCCTCATAACCCTCATGTGCAAGCACAGTTTCATATGAGAGAGGGTTGGAGATTTTTCAAAGAAAGAGGGGGTATGGCAAATGAACACATGGTGAAGGAATTCTATAGCAATGTTCACCATGTTGTTCGGGGCTCAACAGCTACAAAGGTGAGGGATAAGATCGTGTTTTTTGATGCAAAGTCTCTTAATGATTTCTTGGGGTTTGCGGAGGAGGACGACTATCCATAATTGTAGAAGTTAGCTTTGAAAGAAGAAGCTCGGCCGTGGTTGGCTGAGATTTTAGCAGCTCCAAGAATAGTCCAGGTGTGGCTCAAGACACAACAAAAGATACTCCGCAACACCCTAAGTTTTGAAGCAAAAGGGTGGTTGACATTCGTGTGCAATCGTCTTGACCCGACCATACATGATCACTCCGTTCCCATTGATCGTGTTGTATTGGTTGCTTCCATCATGGCTGGATTCCTTTTGAATATGGTCAAAATTATGCAAAGGGTGCTTTCCACGGTGGGCTATGAAATGAAGACAAACTACCCTTTACCCAACATATTGTCCCTATATTTCAAAGAGATGGGGGTGGAAAAGAAGCCATATGATTTTATGGTACCCGTCGTGAGCCTATATTCGTGGTATGATAAAAAAAGGCCCTAAAAACAATAAAAATGCAAATAAAAGCCAAGCTCCACTTCTTCCGCAGCTGGCAAGTCTGAAGAGCCAGCTACCATTGAGCAGCCTACTTATACTACTACAATGACCCCAAGACCATCCACAACACCCCCTTCCACCTCAGTTGATCCGGTGATTCCGATATCAAAGACTCACAGATTCACCGCCAACCAGCTTACGCACTAATTAGCGGGTCTGAACAACTGGATGTCGGTAGTGACATCCAAGTTGTCCACATTGACCACAGCTTTACAGGCTCAGCGAGCACTGGTGACTATTGATGTACCTGGTTCTATTGAGGAGACCTTGAAGAAAATCCTGGCCATCCAGGAGCAGATGATAAAAAAGAAGGATTCCTTGGCCAAGGTAGTTGGTAAGCACAACAAGGCACTTAAGAGTTTGGCCAAGGAGCACAGGAAGCTGAGGAAGACTATGGCATTGAGGGAGGATGTGATAGCCTTGAAGGAGCAGGTGGACAAGCTAGTGGCAAATCGGTTGCCACTAGACTTGTTATTTGAGGAGCCATGTGTAAACCCACCAATGGAACAGCCACAAGAGGAGGAGCACAAGCCGAAGAAGAAAAGGAAACTCCCCAACACTGAGGGAGTTGTTATATTAGTAGCTCCAGAGTCTGAGCCAGACTCCAAGCATTCACCCGTCCTAGCAGAACAACAGCAGGTTGGGGACCATTCTGAGGTCCCTGCCAGTACAGAGGACACGGGTGCAACTGACCCGCATAGAGTAGTTGACGAGGCTTGTGGGGCCACTTCTATATCCTTTACTTGCATTTTTGATGTTTTATTTTGTAGTTAGCATTGGGGACAGTGCTAGCTCTTATTCGTAGGGGTGTGGCCCTACTTTTTTTATTATGGATGACTGTATATACTTTATATTCTTATTACATTTGTAGACATAGATTGTTTGTATATAATCTTTCATTTTGAACTCCTTTAGTTGTATATTTGACTTCTCATGTGTACATATTCATTTGGCTATCATTCGAGCTTTCTTTCTCTTTTTGTTATTTTCATTGAACTTTTTCATTTTAGTGCAAAGTTACGTTCGTAGCCTCTTTTTGGTCTTACTTTGATGTTTCAATAAGCCCTTGGTTTTCTTAATGCCACGGTTCTTTCCAAGGGTAGAGTATTATGTGAACCAGGTGGTTCTTCCCAATGATAGATAGAGTGACAACTTTCTTAAGGGTTGAGTCAGTTTTTGAGTTTTTCTTTTTGATTTTCAAGTTTTTCATAGTTAAGAGTAGCTCAGGAAAAGCATCACTTGGGCCTAGCACATTTACCTTTGATCATATGTTCAAAGACTTTAACTTGTGTTTAGGATGGTGAAAGTCGTGGCCTTGAGACTCTTATGTTGACCAAACAATCATCATGTGGTCAAATATGGGCCATTGTGCGCTTTAATCTTGACTAAGGTCGTTGTGGGCCCTCAACTCCGTCTTTGGCAATCCTTGAGTGTATGTGTGGCGAGAACTCGATTTATGAGCCCAAGTACCAAGCCAATGGTCTAGAACTTGCCCCGAATGTTTGTTCATGTAAAATAATAGGTAGAACTTGACTTGAGACGTGATTGTAGGCTCTCATTGATCCAAAAATGCTAATTTGATCCATTTCATGACTTACCAATGGAACGATCCCTAGTCCACCCCTTTTGAGCTTTATCTTTCTTCTTTCATGAACCCACATTACAAGCCTATACCCATTTTTAATGAAACCCTCTCTTGGCACCCAATAATCTTCCCTTGAGTAATGGCATAAATCTATGTTTGGAGGAGAGACAAAACAGGAACCAATGTGGTAGAAAATGTAATAAATGCAAAAAGGAAAAGGAAGGAGATGATAAAAGGGCAAAAAAAAAAGACAAAAGTGAAAAAGACCCAAAGAGGGAACTCAAAGTCAACAAAAAGTTGAAAAGGATGCGAAAAAGTGATGAACAAAAAGGAAAAATGTTTGAATTGCAAAAGAAAGAGTGACATTGTGTCTCTCTAACCCCTTGAAATAAGAATTACTCAAATGAGTCGAGAAAGTATGCCAAAATGAATCAAAATAAGTTCTTAGGAGAAGATTGGACCCATATAGACGAAAGCATATCCTACCTTTACCCAAAAGCCTTCACAATGACTCCGATAAAGCCCTATATGATCTTGAGTTGGGGGAAGCCTACATTAGTGGATACTTACATGAAGGGCAAGCATATGGTACTTAGAGCCAGGCTTAGGGTCTCTTCTTTGAGAAAGATGAGCGTAAAATCCATTCACCTCGATTTGTATGTAATTACTCTTAAAGGTGAGGTCCATTTAGGGAGAGTCGAGGATGTTTGAGTTTAGGTTCCACAATGACCAAAGTTCTTGAGAAAGGTTCCTTGATGAGATGTGTCAACCCTTGAGGCTCTTGTGTCACACTTGATCCATAAGTTTTCAAAGTTTAAATGTGATAATGATGCATTCGCATTGAGGGCAATTGTTAGTCCTAGTTGATGCTTGATTGAGGTCACTTTAGGAAAAACAGGAATTACCTGGATGTTTTCTATTGAGGGGTAGGTCTCATTTTATTTGTTTGAGGACAAGCAAAGGTTTAAGTTTGGGAGAGTTGATAACACTGAATTATGCATGTTTTAGACCCATTCTTACCTAACCTTCGTGCATAAATTGCTCTTGATTAGTCCTGAATTGCATATAAGTTGCGTTTGATTGCAGGTTTGAGAGACTAGATGAAGAATATCACAAATCGGCTCAAAAAGGAGTGAAACCTTCCAAGCACCAGAAGATAACTGAAACTTGGGAAAAAGAGACCTGTGTGGACCGCACTGATTTGTCGTACGGCCGCACAAGAATGTTCAAAGAATAATCAAGTGCGAGCCCAAGCTGCGCGGTCTGCACTATTTTTTCATGCGGCCGCGCAAAAATGTTCAGAGAGGCATTGTGTGAAAAAGATCCACGCGGGCCACAATCCATTTCTACCTGGTCCACAAAAAAGACGATCGTAGGCTAATAATTCTAAGGAAAATTCCATACAGCCGCACACCAAATCAGTGCGGTCCACGTAGATGAAAGATCAGAGAGTCGTTGCAAGGATGAAGTACATAGTGCGGCCGCAATTCATATTTACGCGGTTCGCATCACTTGCCTTGTGCAGCCATACATATTTCTATGCGGTCCGCATGTCTTTACTTATGCGGTCGCATGACATTTGTACGCGGTCCGCATCCTCAAGTCCAGAAGCAAAAAATTGAAGACCAATTACCCTACGCGGCCGCATGGCATTTCTATGCGGTCGGCAACAGACCCTCGGGGGTACTTTTTTATCTGGTTTTTTCTGTGCGGTATAAATAGAACATTTTACTTTTTTAGGCCAAGTTTTGTACTCTATCTGAGCAGCTGAGCACGAGACAACATATATTAGCCTATTTTAGGCAATTTTCTCATACATTTAGCGTGGATTCACGTGGTTTAATATTATGGTTAATGGTTATGTCAATTTCTTCTACTATTTCTTCTATTTCTACTACTTCCATATCTAGCTAAACCCATTAGCTAGGGTTGTTGCTCAACCCTAGTATGGGTAATTAATGGGTGTTTTTGCTTAGTGTTTGGATGATTGTGGGAGTTTGGTATTTGGGTTAATTGTATGTTTTCACTTGGATTTGGTGGTTGCAAACACTAAGCTAGCTTAGTGGGTCTTGGCTCTACTTGAATAGAGTTTATGACCTCATAATTAACCCAACAAGGATTTGGGATGGACCCATGAGAATGGTAGTCCCAAGTAACGGGTTAAACCTCGAGAGCGTAATTCCCTACTTGAACCATTAGTTGCTCGGGCAAATTAGCCTACCTAATTGGTCTCTCGAGAGTCAATTGGGTAAAGTCTCTCTACCGAGAGGTGTTAGAGTGAGTGCTAAGTACAACAATTATCCATATATCTGATATCGCCATCCTTATATTAAAATTCTATACCCGTTAATTAGTCACTTAGGCAAGTGCTACGACCTTAGTGATTTCTCCATTATTGTATACAACTAACATTATTATCCAGAATACTTTAGCTTACACTTATGGTTCATAGAATTTTATTGATAAACATTAGAAAAAACCAAAAATGATAGAAGCAAAATTAGGAGCTAAAACATTTTCCTAGACTTCGCAAATACTCAACTCCCATAACTATCCCCCTGAGGAAATTAACCCTGAATCCACTATCGGGTAAAAGTTGTTAGAGCCCACTCTTCCCAAGGGTTGAGTCCGCACAGATCATTAGTCCCTTCACTTATCGAGGTCATATTTTGGTTGAGCTTGGTGAGCGGACTTTATTAATCGTAGTTCGAGAAATTCGAAATGGAAGGTCGACTAGTGTAGATCGCGGCTGAGGATGTCGTTCTTCGGGTCAAAGTGGTATCCCTGAGGGCTGAACTTGAGCAGAGTTCTATCAGGGCCAATGACTTGAGTGATAAGTTAATAGAGAAAATGGTAAGAAGGCCGAAACGTCCAAGATGGAGGCTTTGGCAAGAACGGTGGCATCGGAGGAGGTCTTCCACATCCTCAGATCTGGACGCGCAATTCGACCCTCGTAAGAGGCCTTTTCTGATACTTCTTTTGATTTAGAATGCTACTATTGCTGCTTATTCTTGATTCTATTTATCTTTTTCTTGAACATTTTCCTTGATTTATGGTTCAAAGGAATCATTGGTAGACTTTAATTCAAACGTGATCGAGTGACTTTGATTAGTCCGAGTGAAGTCAAACATTGCCATATTTAACTCAAACAGGATCGAGCAGTGAATCAAGTTTGATCTAGGTTGAATGCGAGTTGAATTCGAGTGAGGTCGAATGTTAATATAGGAGAGGTCAAATATTAGTTAATTTAGACGAGGTGGACAAACGCTGATTAGGATGAGGCCGAATATTGATCCGGTCGAAGAGGATGAATATCGATTCAGGCGTGGAAGCCGAATACTAATTTTAACAAGGAAGTCAAATGTTTATTCAAGCGAGGCTGAATATTGATTCGGGCGAGGAGGTCGAATATTGATTCGGGCAAGGAGACCGAATGTTGATTCGGGTGAGGAGGTCAAATATTAATTCAGGTGAGGAGGACGAATGTTAATTTGGGTGATGAGATCGAGTGTTGATTCTGGCGAAGATGAATGTTAATTCGGGAGGGGAGGCCAAATGTTGATTCTGACATGGAGACCGAATGTGAATTCGGGCTAGAAGTCTGAATGTTAAGCGCGGAGGTTGAATGTTGATTCGCGCATAGATATCGAATGTGAATTCGGGTAAGGAGCTTTAATGCTTATTCGGGCTAGTAGGCCGAGTGTTAATTCAGGCGATGAGGCTGAATGTAACTTGTGTAATTGATGCAGTGTTGGTTTGGCAAAAATACAGATGATCTCCAAGCACTTGTGCATTGCTTATACATATCGGAGGGATTTACATGTTTTGGGTTGGCAATCTGGTCCCAGTTTATATGGTCTCTTGGCATCTTGGGATTTGCTTTGACGACGATTGTTCATTGTTTGCGTATTGGGGAAAATGATCCTTCTTCTATTTCATTTACAGTAATAGTCAGTTAAAATCTAATGATATCGTTTGCTACCTCGAGTGGAGAGGAGTGACCATATTACCTTCTCCAGTTATGCTTTTAGTGGCCACTACAAATTTGGCTAGGCTGTCCGCTTTGATATTTTGTGCTCGACAGATTTAGTCGAGCTGGCATTTATTGAACTCGGAGTGACATCTAGCATATCTTAGCATGGAATTTTTGCAATCTTTGTTCCTTGATTAGGAAAGTCCCTATAACTTGATTGACAACGAGCTAGGAGTCACAACGTAGGATGACTCATTCTTCTCCGTACTCGAGTGCTAGCTTTAGACCGAATCAGAAGTGATGGCAAGATAGATGAAGGAGGAACTTGTTGGGGGAAATGACGTTCATAGCATGATACCGGTGCCAGATCCAGAACCACCAACTGAGTTGTTGCTATTTTTACTGACGGTCCTCCTATCTCCAAGATCTGCACGCACACGTTTTTGTACTCAATCAAAGATAAAGTAGAGTGAACGACATCGATCTGAGCAAAAAGCATGTTATCGTAGAGGGGATCTGACTCTGGATCAACAATACCAGAGTTAGGCTGAAATAGAACAAAATCCAGTGACGCCTGCTTCGAATTTCCCATATAAGAAAAATATGGATAAGCTTGGACATTATATTTGACCTAGGCTAGAGCTTTGGATGGTTCTTTCGTAGTAGAAATGTACTCATTACCAAGAATGACAATGAATTCAATGTTGGTATTGTTTGACATGAAAGTTAATGGATACTTAGCAAACAAATACAGTAAAAAATAGATCAAAGGTAAATCGTAATCGAATATAATGAGACCTAGAAATGTATATGATATCTTTTATTACTTTTGATATATTGAGTGTTCTAGAGAGTAATAATGTAAAGAGAGAGAGAGAGAAAGAGAGAGAGAGAGTTTGTATTAGAAAAAGATCCTCCCTTTACAACATTGGGATCCTCCTTCATATAACAGGAGGATCTCCTCGAGATAATAAAGCAAAATAATATGAAAATAGGTCGTGAGTCCTCGAGGGGACGACGAGACTTGTTAACGCACTTTCTCTCCGACATTCTGGGGGCGTACTCTCACTACGACCATTGTTTAGCCCAGGGTCATGGTCACAACATTGGGCAGAACTTTACCCTGTACAGTTAGTCCCTCCATTTGTTGGTGACATAGAGACATGCATCGCCAATAGATGGATACTTGAACAGCATGTTAGGAAAATTTTTAACATATTCTAAGATGAGGACATAAAGGGGGCGACCATTTGGATCTGTTGGTATATTAGCACGTAAGCCCTTTTCTGTGATGATGTCAGTGTATGTAGGTGTCATCATTACGCGTGTTCCCAAGGAAATGCAAAAGGTGTTGTGATGCTTGGTTTCCTGCACCTTTTAGGGTTTCGGCTCTTCGATTACAATGCTAACCAACCCTATAAATAGGGAACGAGTTCAATTTTAACATAATTTTAGATCAGTGAAGAGTTTTTCGACTGTTTCAAGAAAGTGCTTCCTCTCCATAAGAACTTACAACTTTGTAGAAATACATTAGTGATTGTGTAATACATCATTCCTTACTCGAAAATCATGATGGAATCAAAACGTGTTAACACTTCTGGATATTGTAGTAATAAATCAATTGACGCACCACCTTCATCCAGCGGTAATAAAGGGGAGAAGGGGAAGGATCTCACTCCTCTCACCGTAGATGATGTACTCCCAAAATAACTTCTTACTAGGAGGGATTTTCAAAGAGATTCTCCCGAACAACCTTGGAGAAGTCTGAATTAAAACAAGCCGACTTGGACCTTTTTCGTACTTCATATGGTATACCGGCTCATGTAGAGATGGTTCTGGCGGGCGATGGTTACGCGAATACCCATAGGCTGGGGTATTGTACATTCTACGAATACCCATTTATGATTGGTTATGAGCTCCCCTTTCTTCCCTTGGCGGAAGAACTTTGTTGCTTCTATAATATATGACTTACCCAACTTACTCTTATACCCTCAAGACGTGTAGGGTAGTGTATACGTATATAGAATTAGCGGGGTTGGAGGTCTCCGTTCACCACCTTTGCAGCTATTCGGTGCCAGCTACCTGAGGGGCACCATGCTACATTTCACAATTCGTGGTTCAAAAGGGCTGATCGTGGAAACTAATGACCGGCCCAACCGAGGCTATTGTCATAGGTATTTCTTCATTAGAAAGGACACCTAGTGTCCAATCCCGTCAGATTCCCTAAAAGGTGCAATTCGAGACGTAAGTATTCATTGTTGTTACATTGCGTATCGTTTTGGACTTTAGCGGTTTCGATTACACCACCCTTATAAAAATATTGTGACTTCGCAATGGCAACTCACACTTCTCTATTCATAACCGACATAAGGCATTGGGTATCCGTCCTGTTGCCTTTAGCATAGGGGACCCGTAAGTGGGCGGAGTTCATTGAACGCTACAGCCTTGCGAGCCCTTCAGGTATTTTTCTCGACTTTAGTTAATCATTTTCGTAAGCCTCGTTGGCTAAATCACTATTGCTGACACGTCAAAGTGCTCCAAAGAGGAGGGCGACAAAACCCACCTCCTCCCAACCAGATGTCGGTCCAGCTGAACAAGAAATACTTTATGCATTTGTCAGGAAAGGTCAGATTGTAGCCTCTTTGCAAGAGGCAACGCCTACGGAAATAGCTGCAAGCAATGATAGGCCGTTGACGTCATCTCCATACCATACGGACGAGACTTCCGAAGGAGAGGAGCCTAAGAAGAGGAAAGAAGGAGGCTCCTGACTGGCAAGGCTGTGGCGATAGGAGACGAAGAGAGGAATCTGCCTCGCTAGCCAACTAGGCCCCTCCTTATGGCCGATGACGTCCGTTCTGGGAGGTCGACCACTAATATACGTGCTGATGTTGGTACCAGCACGGCTCATGTTACTGAGTTTGTTTCATCGCCCTTTGTTGGTGGTTAATCTAGGGGCACGGCTGCTGAGGTCACTCGTGGGAACATGGGTGGGATGCGGAGGGCCATGCGTAGGTGGAGATGACGGCACACGGATATGGCAATCATATTGTGATTCCAGAGGCTTACAACTTGCTGCAGCACAGTGAGCGGGCCGCAATAGTGATGGCCATACTTTGTGTGGAACCTAAGTGTAATATGCTAAGTGTTGTCAGCGACACAAAGCTATCACAGTGGGTTTCGGGTATGGCGTTGCATGTAACGTCTCTATTCTTCTACATGTTATGTAGTTGAATCTATATGCATACTGACGTACGTGTATGTACATGCACTCTTCTCTCTTTTTTCTTTTTAGACCCTGGTTCTGGAGGTAGAGAGACGGCGCCGCAAGAAGAAGAAAGTGACCGTTTTTGATGAAATGGTCAAGAAATACAAACGGTGTCGTTCCAAACATCATGTGGCGGTGGATCTTTTCTAGCAGGATCTGCAATTCCACATTTTTTGGGATGGCCTCGAAGAGGTAGGTTCAATTAAACCATAGAGCGGCGGAGATGGAGAAAGCGGATGAAGAGTTGATAAGGGCAGTCACTCGCAATAGTGAGCCGGAGTCGCTCCTCAAGCCGAGGGATGAAGAGTTGGAGCTTAGCCGCGAAGTGGCAGCGGAGGTAGCTTACCTTCATGGTAGGGTGATGGCTTTGATAGCCGAGCTTGTACTAAGACAACTCAAATTGACGTTCTCAAGCGTGCTGCCCTGCCACGGTTCAAAGAGGAGGCCCATAATGCACCTGAGATATTGATATACACGGAAGCTAAGTTAGGCATGTACAAAGGGCTTCTTCTTGCAGGACATGCCTTTGAAGAGGAGGTCCAAGCGTGTCTTTGTGAGGCTCGTGCCGCCTGTGTGGCCCGTGGGTACAATTCCGACTCTCCCGATCGAGAAGGTTGTACTTCGGAGGACGTGAGTCAGCTTGAGTTTGACCCGTGTTTTAATAAGGTTTACCGTGATGACCAGGAAGGAGCGAGTGGATGGCGAGGCCCCTTTGGACTTGTATAGATTTTGCATTTTTTTTGAATGTAATGGGAGCCCTTTGTGGGACTAGGTGTATATAATTTTTGTTATAGTGAAAGAGTTACGCTTGTATTTATTATCCTTTCGTATTGTTCTTTGCTTATACACTGCTTGTTACTGTCGGATTGGATTGACGATCCTTAATGATGGCTTTTGGCCTAAAGGATGTAACTTCAACTGTTGTTGAAGTGTTTACCCTTCGTCGTCGAGCGGGGTCAACAATTATTGGCGATGGTCGTTGGCCTAAAATGATATAACTTCAACTGTCATTGACGTGTTTATCCATTATCGTCGAGTGGCCCAAAAGGATGTAACTTCAACTATCATTGATGTTATTATCCGTTATCGTCGAGCGGGGTCGACGATTATTGGTGATGGACTTTGGCACAAAAAGGACGTAACTTCAACTGTCATTGAAGTGTTTATCCGTCATCATGGAACAGAATCGGCTGAATGGAGTAGGTGATTATGTTTCCCTTGTTGATGTTCTTGGTGGCTGCAACCAACTTGGCTAAGCTGTCTGCTTTGACGTTCTGCGCCCTAGAGATTTGCCCCAAGCAGCATTCGTCAAATTTGGGAATAAATTTGTGGATTTCTGACTGATATTTTGGTAGCCTCTGTTCCTTAATCTGGTAAGTCCAGTGACCTGGTTTAGCACGAGTTGAGAATCGAAATGGAGGATGAGTCGTCGAGCCCAGTATTTGACGGCTAACTTCATACCTGCAATAACAGCCTCATACTCGGCCTCATTGTTAGTCATCTCGGGGCATCGTATGGACGGGCAAACTATTTTGCCTATTGGAACCTCGAGTACGAGTATCAGTCCTAATCCTGAGGCGTTAGAATTTCCGTTAGTGTAGAGGGCCTAGAGGTCGGCACCAAGTGTGGCACGAATGGCCTCTAGTTCTGCTTCCGGTAGAATCCATGTACTAGATTCAGTGACAAAATCTGCAAGTACCTAAGACTTGATGGCATTTCTTGGGTGGTAAGATATGTCATGCTCGCTGAGCTCTATGGCCCATCCGGCGAGCCTTCCCGGCCGTTCGGGTTTGTGTAGGATGCTTTGTAGGGGGAAAATCATTACAACTCTTATGGGGTGGCACTGAAAGTAAGGTCTAAGCTTTCGTGAAGCTACATCAAGTGCTAGGGCGAGCTTCTCGAGGTGTGGATACTGTGTTTCGGTGTCCACTAGGGTTTTGCTAATATAGTAAATATGAGATTGCATACATTTGTTTTCACGGACTAGGACTGCGCTATCAGCAGCTTCGGACATCGCCAGGTATACTAGCAAGGGTTCACCAAGGTTCGCCTTGACTAGCACTAGTGGCGAAAATAGGTATTCCTTCAACTTTTTCAAAGCTTCGACGCACTCCTCATTCCATTTCAGTCCGTGATCCTTTTTTAATACGTTAAAAAATTTATGGCATCTATCGGTGGAATGCGAGATGAACCTTGATAGGGCGGTTATTTTCCCTGTCAGCTTCTATACTTATTTCTTGTTGTTCAAGGTCTCAGGTATTGAGGCTATTGCCTTGATCTGGTCCGGGTTGACTTCGATACCTCATTGCGATACGAGGAACCCTAAGAACATCCCTAATGCTCTGTCGAAGGCACATTTTCCTTGGTTCAATTTCATCCCATATCGTCGCAGTATCTCAAAGGCTTCTTCAGATGGTCGAGGTGGTCTTTGGTTGCCAATTTTTCCAGCATATCATTGATGTAGACTTCCATGGTCTTTCTGAGCTAGTCCATGAACATTCTGGTGACCAATCTCTGATATGTCGACCCTACATTTTTAGTCTGAATGGCATCACCTTGTAGCAATATGTCCTCTGGTGGGTGATGAATGTTGTTTTCTCTTGGTCCTCTTCGGCCATCATGATTTGGTTGTAGCCAAAGTAGGCATCCAAGAAACTTAGCAGCTCATGTCCCGCTGTGTCGTCGATCAACTTGTCGATGTGGGGTAATGGGAATGAGTCTTTTGGGCATGCTTTGTTGAGGTCGGTGAAGTCGACGCACATCCTCTATTTCCTATTTTTCTTCTTGGCCATTACGTCGTTGGCAACCTATTGGGGATATTTTGATTACCTTACGGATCCGTTGGCTAGTAGCTTATCTCACTCTTCGCCGACGACATCGTTGATTGCGATGTTGAACTTTATTCTAACTTGTCGTACAGGTGGATACAGTGGGTCGAAGTTTAGTTTGTGGGTAGCAATGTATTTCGATATTCCCGACATATCTGAATGCGAAAACGCAAAGAGCTCCACGTGGTTAGTTAGAAATTCATGGTACTTACATAGATATTAGAGGTCGTGTCGGATGTAGGCTTTCTTCATGTGGTCGGTGCTGTCCAGTTTACTGGGTTGGGACCCTCGACCATCGTCTTGCAGGCTTCTACGATATCTTAATCTTCTATAGCTTCCGTTGTCGGGTAGACCTTAGTCCATGACACGGCTGATTGATATGCCTCCGCACTTGAACCTTTCAATTGTTTGGTGTATGAGTTGTCCTGGGCAATTCGGTATCATTTTTGTGTTGTGCGCGGTTCACCCCAAATGCTAAACACTCCCCAAGAGGTGGGCAACTTGATTACTTGGTAGAAACTTGAGGGGACTGCTCTCATGGCATGTATCCATGGTCGTCCTATGATGGCGTTGTAGGCTATTTCCTGGTTCATGACGTGGCAAGTGGTTTCCAGTGTAACTCCCCCTAAAAAAATCGGCAATTATACCTCCCCGGAGGTTCGTTCCACTACATTGTTAAAACCAGTTAGTGTTTTGCAGCGTGGCATTATCTTATCTTCGAGCCTCATTTGAGCGAGGATTCTTGGATGGATAATACAAGTGCCTCTTCCATTATCAACTGTGATCCTCTTAACATCGGTGTCAGCAATACGTAAAGTTATGACTAAAGCATCATAACGAGGAAAAGACAAACCGTCGGCATCAAACTTATCGAAGGTGGTACTTTCTTCAAAGTCGTCATACCGTTTGTGGGTGATTGTTCGCTTTAATTTGTGCAAGGTGGTGAATTTTACATGATTGATTGATGTGTCGTCGCCTACTCTATTGATCATATTGATGATGCGCACTGGCGAATGTGGCTTTGATGGTCCCTGAGGATGTTCCCACCCTCGCGCAAAATTTATCTTCCCTTTATCGCTTAGTAGCTCTCTTAAGTATCCTTGGTTCAGCATTGTGACTACCTCTTACCGCATCCCTATCTTCGGTTTTATGTCCTAGTTCCTAGTGGAACTCGCATAGGACATTTGATTTTCTTGTGGCGGGGTCTGATTTCATTTTCTGCGGCCATTGTACTTTGTTGACAAACTTCTCTAGTGCGTACACTATTTTTGAAGGAGACACGCAAAAGTTTTGAGCAGATAATAAAGGAGGCATACCTCCTTCGTTATGGAACGGGTCAACATGTCACTACAGTGCTTCTGTGTGCCTGGGTGATGGTGGATGGGAGGATCTAGTGTAACGCTGGTGCCTTTCTTTGTTGAAATGCGAGGATTGTTCCCGTCGGCCTTCGCTGCGTCAATCCCTTTTTGCTTCTGACTGTATCATCGTGAGACGTTGGGTTAGTCCGTTGATATCATCCTTGTCCACTCATAATTCGCCGGAATAGGCTTGTGAATCTCCTCCCATGTGGTTGGGGGATATTTCATGAGTCGGCTCAATAGCTTTTTGGTTGCTCTTGAACCATCTCTTCTCAGCCCGTTCTAAAAGGCTGCTACTTCCATGCCTTTTGATACGTTTGGTAGGTTCATCCTTACTCTGTTGAATCTGGCCAAGAAGTCCCCGTGTCCCTCACCTGTGGTTCGCCGGACGGCGGAGATACCGTTGACTTGGGCCTCATTTTCTTTGCTCCTGCATAGGCAGTGGAAAATTTATCCGCCATTTCTTCGAATGTCGATATCGTTCTGGCTGGAAGCTGCGAGTACCACGTTAACACCCTCCCGTTAACATTTCCCTGAACTTTTTCAGTAGTACTGACGGTACTTGTTCCTTTGATAGATCATTACATTTCACAACGGTCACATAGTGGATCAGGTGGTCATAGGGGCCCGTTATCCCGTCATATATCCTTAAGTAAGACGGCATTTTGATGGTTTTTGGGATCGGATAGGGTGCAACTTCTTTGTTGTAGGGCTATTCGACGAATCTTCTCATGTCGCGCTTCGGGAGTAACTTAGGAGCACCGGGAATTTTGTCTACCCTTTCTTGATGCTCTTTCATTTGATCGCCAAGTGCCTTAATTTCACTTTCCATTTCTTCCATTTTCTTTAGAATTGCTGCAAGTGTGTCACGTTGGTCTGGTCGTAGGAGTGGTTTAATTTGTTTATATTGTGTGGTGTACGCTGGTGGCAGTGATATCAGTTGTCTCTGGGTTCTTAGCATTGTTTTGGGGTGATTTCTCGAGTAAGTTGCCTAGGGTGTTCATCAACCATTCTTTTAGTAGTTTCTTGACCACTAGGGGTGGGGTTTCTTTGACCGCAGATTTGGAAGCTCCTTTTTCGTGCAAGATCGTCAGATCTTCAGATGGAGAGGGTGAGATTTCTCCCTCTTGAATGCTGCCAAGTGTTGTGCTCAAGTTGTTTTCTCTACCTGTTTCGTTGATGGGGTCAATGAGGTTGGCTGTGACACCGGCAATTGCTTTCAATCTTGCGTAATTTTCTGCCAACAAATTATTTGACTTAAAAGTTAATGGATACTTAGCAAGCAAATACAATAAAAAATAGATCAAAGGTAAATATTAATCGAATATAATGAGACCTAGAAATGTATACGATATCATTTATTAATTTTGATGTATTGATTGTTCTAGAGAGTAATAATGTAAAGAGAGAGAGATTCAGAGAGAGAGAGAGAGAGAGAGAGAGAGAGAGAGAGAGTTGTATAAGAAATAGATCTGCCCTTTACAACATTGGGATCCTCCTTTATATAACAGGAGGATCTCCTCGAGATAATAAAGTAATATAATATAAAAATAAGTTGTGTATCCTCGAGGGGACGATGAGACTTGTTAACGCACTTTCGCTCCGACATTTTGGGGGCGTACCCTCACTACGACCATTGTTTAGCCCTGGGTCGTGGTCACAACATTGGGTAGAATTTTACCCTACACAGGTATTAGCAAATGCTTTAAGGACTTTTGGGTCTGCACCGTAGAGCTTCACTATGTTAGAATTGAATTTTAGATCATAAACTAAAACTTTAACTAGAAAATCCTTACAGACGACGCCAGATTGTTTGACCAAAAATATTTGGGACCTTTTTGTTAAACTAATTAAACAAGAAGATAGAGGGTAAATCACAGTTAAGGATAATTAATTCTTGATCTGAGATGAATAACATGAATAGAAAAATATAGTTGAATAGTAATATGAAAAAAATAAGGAAAAGATTCACTCAATCTACGGTGAGGCGGATCCTCTTTCATTTGATAAAGAAGAATGATAGATACAAGAATTTTAGGACCATTTTCGGATCTGGTGGAGGGTATGGGATAACTGATCCTCTAATCTCTTTAGAGAGATAAGTTTCTATGTTTTCTAGAGAGAGAGAGCGCCCTTCCCTTGAGAAGTCCCCCATTCGTATTTATAAAGGATATCCTTAAGAAAATCCTAACAAAGTACAATTATAGAGAATATTCCCTTTAAGAAGTTTAGAGCAAACTAGTTGTTACATTTGTGTGCAGTGCTCGACCTCGCTCTTATTTATCACTACTCGACCTCGGCCAATTGCCTCCACATGTCGTGTATATATAATAATAATAATAATAATAATAATAATAATAATAATAATAATAATAATAATAATAATAATAATAATAATAATAATAATAATATTTGTTATAAAATAATAAAAGAACGAGAACAATATTGCAGAGAAAGAGAGAGAGAGAGAAAATTCTTATTGAATTTTGGGATGAATTACAATGGAATAGAACCCTCTATTTATAGGGAGATGGTGACTTAGCCACCAAGTAATAATCCCTAAAATCTCTTCAAATATAGACATTCACTATAAATAGAATTCTATTTATAACACTCCCCCTTGAATGCCTATTCAACAGATAATGTGCCTCATTAAAACCTTAAAACTAAAATAAAAACCTAGTGGAAAAAAAATTCTAGAGAAGGAAAAAGAGTACACATATCTATAATACGCCTTTTGGTTGCCTCATTAAAAACCTTGCAAGAAAACCCAGTGGGACAAAATCTTGTAAGGGAAAAAGAGTACAACGCGCATTAATTCCTCCTGATGAGAGCATTAATTCACATCCTTGTGCCTTCACATCCCAATCTTGTGCACTAGCTTCTTGAAGGTTGACGTCGACAAAGATTTTATATCAGTTTCAATACACTACAATAAATATGATTTTTAAGCACGAAATTATTAGCTACGATAGAAAATTCGTCACTAATTATTCACCTTTTGTGACAAAAATTATATTTCATACTTAAATCCATGAGTCATATACTTTTAGTGACGAAACATGAACTTTGTAGCAAAAGTTTTGTCTACTAAAGTTTCCCGCCAAAAATATGGGTTGGCGTCAATTATTGAGAAACATTAGCCACAAAAATAAATTATCAGTGATAATTACTTTTGTCACTGATACTGTAAATAATTTGTGACAAACCAACATTTGTCTAAAAAATATATAAAGTTTGGATACGAAAAACTTTCGTCACTAAAAATACATTATTAAAATAGCAACAAACTAAAATGTGTGTTTAAATCGTACAAACTTTTGACATAAATTTTATATTCATTTGTGACTTTAGGTTTTGTCACTAATAATATATACAGTTATCTATAATATATATAGGCAATTTGTGACAAAATTATTTGCCTCAACATTAATTAAAGTTTGGATATGAGAAAAGTACCATCACTAAAAAATTGTTGTTAAAATAGCGACAAAATAGACTATGTCATTAATAGGTATATTTTTAGCCATAAAATTTTGTGTTTATTGTGACTTCATTTTTTATCACAATGAAGTATCTTTTTTGTATGTTGTTGTATCTTTTTTGTATGTTGCTGTATCTTTTTAAAAAAAAACATAATGTTTGATTTTCTTAATATTAAAAGAATTTTAAAAGGGAATTACATAAAAGTATTGTTCTAACTTCTAAGGCTTCTTGCAAAATATAGAGATTTTGGCCTTAGCGTATAATTTTTGGATAGAATTTAAAATTTGATCTTTTACTTAATGTAGCGCTCTTTTGATTCTTTTATCAATTTAAATTTATTTTCATCAAATAAATAGAAATGCTAGATAAGTAAGATCATAACTACCATAACAAAGTGGACGAGATAATCAACTCATTTTCTCGTAAGATCCCTAAACTTACGGAATTGAAACTGAAATCAATTAATAAAGATATCATCATTGATCAAATTCTCAATTCCACAAATTAAAACTGTAGACTCATTTATAATTTTTTATCTTCCCGACTTCTCTCTCATGAAAAAGTATCTCTGTTTCTTCAAAAATCTGCCACCATTGATGGTTTACGAAAGATCTATAGGTTTGTCTTTCTTCTCTTTTTATTTAAACTCGTTAATCTTCTATGTTTTTCTGTTGATGTTATGTCTTTGCCTATTTATTTATCTGACAAAACAAGGTCATGCCTTGAGCCCTTGACCAATATGAGGCTCTTCAGGCCAAAACATGGGTGAGAGACAGAGCCAAGTAAGAAGAGATCCGTGGCAAACAGAAAAAGAAACTATGCAGTCAAGAATCAAAAGATTTTAAAATAGGCTTGGTTAAAGCAATAGCTGAGTATTTTTCTTTCAATTGAAAAGTGGTGATGTATTAAGTGTTAATTGCAGTTTCTTGATGTTAGTTGGGGATTTCAGACTGAAATCTTTGTAATATACAGTGTAAATATCATGTTGTTTACGCCTCTACTCATATTTTTGTGTATATATCCTCATCTTTGTATTCTCATAATCCCAAATATTGTACTAATCCTCCATCAGAAATAAAAATTCCCCATTTTTAACTATTCCTTCGATAAGCAGTAAAATTTGCAAAAAAATTATTATATTCAATTATAGAATATTCATTTATAAATTCTAAATATTAAAATAATCCATTTATCTAAAAAAATGGTAAATAGTACCAAAACCTATATAATCATCGCCAAATACCTTTCGGTCACAATTCTTTACAGTTTTCTAGACAAACAAATTTGTCTTTAATTCTATACATTTACGGACGAAAACTTTTTTGTGTACAAATGATAATCTTTTTATTAAAATTTGCATATCTTCATTGACAAAATCACATTTTTCAACTACAAATAGATATCACTTTAGAGACAATTAGAATTGTCGCTAATCAAGATAAACATTAGTGACAAATTCGTTTTATCAGTGTTAAGAATTTATTTAGCGACGAAAGTTATTTTCTACTACAAAAAATTTGAATTTTTTCTGACAAACAAGTTTGTCACTGATTCAACATATTTGGGGACGAAATAACAAATTTGTCGCTAATGTAACGTCATTTAGCGACGAACCAGTAAATCGTCTTTGTAAACTTTTAGTGACCCATTTATGGCTACGAAGAATTGACGAAAACAATTTGGTCAGAAAAGATATTTAGGGACAAAATAAAGCTTTTTAATGACAAAAACATTTGTCGCTATAAATCAAATTTGTTGTAGTGATATAATTTCATAACGACATAACATAGAGATCTCTTCATTCATATATTCAGGTACTTGAATCTCTCATGAGATTTTTTTGAAATGTTATGTCATGTGATCTTCTAGATCACCTGCCTTCTTTATTATGATCATTTGCTCATCTTCTTTATCAAGAAGTTTATTTGAAACCAATTGTCTATACGCTTTAAGCTTACCATAGACTTTGTCCTTTTAGGACTTATTATAATATGAACATTTGTAGTGAGAATACAATTATTTTCTTTGAGTCAGAAATGCGTCTAGCATGCTTTGCAATAAATTGCACATGAATTATCCTTTTATGCACTTCAAGTTCATATTATTTTATTCGAGGATCTAGATGCAAAAATGATAATTCATTCCTCGTAACTTTTCTCAACAGTTTATCATTTCTCCCCCTTATGTTAGAAAAACTAACTTGTTTCCTCAACTTTGAGAACCCATCTATGTGCGTTATGGTGTGAATCAAAATATACACTACACATCAATAATAATAATAAGATGAAATTATTTGGTTCCTGACCCTGAACCACTTGTGAGGGGAGAATGTAATATACTTTCTTATATAACCTATATCAAACTGATATAGATAACTTTGTTCTCATAAGCAATAATTTAGCTATTAAGTGGAGGCACTCATTAAATCATTTTGCTAAACCAGTTGTGATATAGACCAATTTATCAAGATGAACTTCTTCAATAGAAAATCTGGAAATTATGCTCTAAATCAAATTATTGAGCAAGTTACCTCGCACACACCGGCCAGATTGCGGGTTAATAATAATTGCATATGTAACAATCTCATAGATGCATCTTATGTGGTATACATGGCAGGTGAATGAGCCCATATTCACCTTTGATATTTCCATCATTCATGGGATTTAATCCCAAATTAATTGATCTATTAATTAATGAGAATAAGCAGTGCGTAAGAGAATACGTAAAGAACTTTCTAGTTCTTTACTATTTGCTCATGTAAATTCTCTTTTATTTTTGCACATCATACGTGAATTAACATGGCTAAACCAATTATGCCAACTGGATAAATTATCAATATTGATAAACTTCAAATTTATACCATGACTTGTGAAATTATCAATAAACTCCAAGTTTATTATGATATGGGGTTTTATATCAATCGACATCCACTTTGTTGTGGTATTCTTTTATTTATGTAGTACAAATTAGATAATAAAGCGGGTAGCTTTTCACATACATATTACCCTACTACAAGATATAGTAATAGAATATATTAAATCTTTCCTTTATTTATAGTCTCAATATCATCAATCGCTTTCATGTATTTGGAAACTGAATAAGTTTCTTTAAGACTTACTACAATACACCTTATTGGTAATTGATTATGTTTCTTACCAAAATAGTAATAATTTGCTCTTTCAGAGCTTTCAATTAATTTTGTAATATCATAGATTTGTCAACATCCATGTGGTGAATATCTCTTTTAAAGAGAAAGTTATACCATTATGGCCATTGTCAAAATTATTATAGGCAAAATATGTTGCTTTTATTACTTTTGCCATGTAATAATCCACTGCCATAATATTTTGGCTAATCACAATGGGTACATGATCAATGACCATTCATGCCATAATAATGAAATTATTTTCTTATTTCATCTCAAACTTCTTTCTAGAAGTGAGTGTGATATATTCAATACCAATAGCATGTTCATATAAGAATGAATATATTTTCATAAATCAGATGTTGTCGCATTCCCATCATGAATGGACCATAATCATCTATATGTGCTATATAAAATCTCATGTCAAATCGATGACAAATATTACCTTCACAAAGTGAAGGATTATTTTGAGTATCCTTATTATTCTCATTATCACAATAGTGACGATTATAATTTCGTTTATTATCACGTCCACATTCATTGATACCTTCACGATAATAATTTTGTCTTCTTTCAGACTTATTACATACTGCTATCACATTATCTAAAGGGAATGATAATGGAGCAAATTCAATAGGACGATTTTTCAATTCCTTGCCCACAATCATATATGAATTTGATCATGGCGAGGCATAGAAATTTTACCACTTCAGGTGGTTATAATTTCTTACAAACTCCATTAGAGTTATAATCAAACTTTGTTGTCTTTGCTTGTATATAAAAATAAATTATTGAATATTAAGAATATAAAGAGAAAGATAAAGTAAAATACTTACCCTAAATCTAAAATTTAATCATGAAGGAAGTCCATGAAATAATTGATAATTATTATACTCAATCGCAAAGCTTCTACTCAATTGGTTAGAGTCTCGTGCTGATAACGTGTTATAAAATAATAAAGAACAAGAACAATATTGCAGAGGAAGAGAGAGAGGAAATTCTTATTGAATTTTGGGATGCATTACAATGGAATAGAACCCTCTATTTATAGAGAGATGGTGACTTAGCCACCAAGTAATAATCCCTAAAATCTCTCCAAATATAGACATTTATCATAAACAGAGTTCTATTTTTAATAACAATAATAATAATAATAATAATAATAATAATAATAATAATAATAATAATAATAATAATAATAATAATAATAATAAGAGATGATGTGACAACCCTCTTTAGCCAAAGATTCTATTTATCTATTTTCTTGTTTCTTTGATTATTTCTCTTACTTTTCATGCCAAATACTCTATTTTTTATCTATCTATTTGAAAGTAATAAATCTGATAATTGAATAAACTCACCACTTAATTATATGGAATTGAAACGCTATCACATTAATGTCTTTTTGTAACTGATATTGCACTAAGCCTTCGACGCAAATACAATTCTTATTAATCTTGCATCGCAAAATTCCCGACTTTCATGATCATTTCTGTGGAGGATTATTATCAAGGCAGGTGGAGCCAATTTTCATGTTTCAACTAGCGATTCCTATATCTGATAGGTTTCTATGACTCTTACATGTTGTTTCATTTTATATTTTCAGTTTATATTAGAGTTAATAAGTGAAAAATATTCCAATCGTTGGCGTCCCTGTTTATCTTTTAAATATTCTTTTCACATTTTTTTCCCATAGTTTGCTACAAAAAAAATTTACGTACTAAAAAAAGGTTTTTATTTTTAATATTGAACTAGCAGCAAAAGAGTTTGCTCTCATCAAGGTAAGTTTCATTTATCTTCTCATCAAATACATATGTGGCTGTAGGTTAGATGATCATTAGTTTCGGATTTGAATGTTACGAATTCTATTCCTAATTCAAATATATCAAATGCCTAACTAATTCCTTCATTAGTAAATATAAAGAATGTTGAATATGCATAACACAAGTTATGCTGATTTTTCATTGTGCATGAGCAAAATGTAACTACGAAAAAAATATTTTAGCTTTGTCAAATTGTATCCGAAAACTTAAGATTTTTCTTTTCTTCTCTTCTTTTACGTGTAGTGAGAAGCATTGTTGATGTATCATGATTATTTGTGATTGTTCATTAACCCTTACGAATATGAAATTTGAAAGAGGTATAATATCCATTATTTCTACTATATTATGAATATACTAGACGAGGAAAGGCCCTTATGCGGGCTTAATATTGTAATTTTATTAAAATTATTATTTTATTGGTGTTTAGTTAATTAATTTTTGAGGTTTAACAAGCTATATATTTTAAAATTACTTTTGAATATAAAAATATTTAGATTGAAATCGTCTTCAAATAATATGGAAGATGAAAAGTATTTAATTTTTATTTTTAAATTGCTTTAAGATAGTAGTTTAACTGGGTAAATATGAAAATCTTGTAAATATTGATATTTCTTTTTGTTGTGGTATTATTTAAAAATTAATTTTATTTTCTCTATGAAAACTTCTATTTAAATAAAATAAAGTTAATATTTTTTCAAATGAGAAAAAGATTGGAAATGAGCATTTGCACTACATAAATATTCTACACATGCAGAGTGAATTTATAGGAGAGTTGTGACCAGAGAAATGTGAGTCCATGTGTATTCTGCATTTAAAAAATATAAACATAAAATATACTATATGAAATGATATATATGCCCTTGGTCAACCATCTTTCTTTTTCTATATAATAAAAAATATTAAATCCGTAGGAACAAAGCAATAAAACTTGTACCAAAAGTACTGTGGATTGTACTATAAACTGTGTATTTTTCTCATTAGTTATTACAGTAGTTTAGCCCTCTCCCATAAACACGTTCGCTTTGCTTTTGCCAAAGCCTTTCTCTAATCATTTTATTCTAAAGTTCATCCTTTTTAGAATAAGACAAAAGGGGTTGCTCTAATGCTAAGCAACCCCCACTTCCAATCGAGAGCTTGTGAGTTCGAGTCTCCCCAAAAGCAAGGTGGGAAGTTCTCGGAGGGAAGGATGCCATGTTTCTATTTGGAAACAGCCTCTCTACCCCAGGGTAGGGGTAATGTTTGCGTACACACTACCCTTCCCAAACCCCACTAAGTGGGATTATACTGGGTTGTTGTTATCCGTTTTAGAGTACTTCTCAATCTCTGATTACCAAAACCCAAAACAAAAAAAAGGTTGGGTCTGCATTCATTTTATCTAAGATACTTCATTTTCTCGTATATTGTTATTTTCTTCTTCTGCTTATTTTTTCTCACTCTAAATTTTCTCTATTTTATGATTGCAGAAGAAATTCTTTCTAGATTTACATAGTGGAATTTTCTCTCTTTTTGCTGTTAAAATTGGATTTTGCTCTTTATTTTTTTTTTTATAAATTAAACTCTATTTCTATTCAAAGCTTGTTGGGTATTATTGTTTCCTCTTCTTTTGCTGAAAATCTGTTAGTTCTCATATTATTTGGTGGTTTCTTATTGAATTTGCTTCATGTATATCAATAACTCGGTCTATTTAACTCCTGCAATTTTACAAATAGATATAAAAGTGCATCTTTTTTAGCGGTTGATGAATACAAATGTGAGAGTTTTGAGTAGTGAGGCACTGTGACTTAATCCCAAAAATAATGGCTTGTTTAAAAATTCTATGAGATTCTGATTCATGTAGGCTGTAGCACTAACTTGAAGCTCAACAAGCGATTTATAATAATAGGAAACCCAATACAAATATTCTTCTCACCTACAAGAAAAAAATTTTGCTATATTAAGAGTATGTGCTAATTTACATTTCTCTTTTGTTCTTAATTGTTTATTTTTCCCTTGTGTTCTTTCTGTTGTCTGCTTCTGCAACTGTTTTTGGTTTCTTACAAATTTTAACTTGAACATTTACGCACATAAAATATTATCCTAGAAATGAATTTGGTTCAATTTCTGATGTATACAGCAATGATAGAGTTGATATCTATTATTCAATTGGGATATATAGTACGAACATGGGTATTGCTTTTCGAATGATAAAATATTTATAATTTATTTATTGTACTTGGAAGATCTTAGATTACTGATTCTTATTCTGTTATATACAAAATATGTACCTATGGGTAATGCTTACATGTGACTTGCAATTTATTGAAGAACAAAAAAAAGAAGTGAAATACAGCTTCTAAATGTAGAATTCCAATTCCAAATATATAAACTAATGTAAGATGCAAATTCAAAATTGAGATTACTTTAAAACTCAAAGACGAGCAAAGGATATAAATGGGATGTCATCTACGGTGAGTGGGTGTTAGATCTTGGATTCTACTATCTGTCTACAAGAATTAAGTGAGGGCGTGGGAAATAGATTAGAAACAAAACTATATATGTAGGCTGGGGGTTCCTCCTCTTCCAATTTGCACAACAAAATCCATGCATGTATCTGTTTTGGTTGGACTAAACTCCATAGTGAAAATTGCCTATTTCCTAGTTAAATTATATAAGAGCAGAGGAAAAGGAGAATGTTATAGGTTGCTTAAAGAAAAGTGTTAGACCTCTGATCTTAGAGTGAGAGTATTTCATTGTCTTCCCAAAATGCAGATAAAGAAGTTAATTTCTAGAGATGATTTAGTGTTTGCTTGTGTTTGGTTTTTTTTTTTTTTTTTTAATTATTATTATTGTAGTGCATGTGTATCTTTCCTAATTGTAGGAAGTATCCACCTTGTTGATCTGCTAGATGCTTGCAAGAATGGTTCCACCAGTTAGACCAAAAGAAAGGTAAGACTTCAAATTATTGTCTCAATCTATCTCTTTCTTTGTTTCTCTTGGATGATTCATTCACTTAATGACTAGACTTCCATTTCGGCTGATCGTGCTCATATCACTTTTAGAGTCCACATTGATCTGATTTTCTTTGCTCTTGGAGTACTCTTATCATTTGCATCCTTGTGCTTTCTGTATTTAGTTTTTTGTACTGGCTATTAGGAATTTATCAGGCCATCACGAAATGAAGAACATTGGGTGATGTCAGTGTTGTACCATGTTTGTGAGATATCTACTTGTGAGCTTAACTTTCTTGATCCAATGAGAACCCAGCCTCCACTGAAATATGCTTAAAACTAGGAAGATATATATACATCTATATTTGCATTCATTAGAGTACTCTTTTTTGTAGTCTTAAAAAAAGTAAAGATATGAAATGGTTGCTTTCCTTCTTTAGGATCCTTTCAACAAATTGTACTTTAGATGAGACAAGAATAATTCAAGCTACAGATATATACAATTGGGAAAGAGATAGTTGATCTCTGCTTCGATTGCACTATGAAACTTGCAGATAATTACACTGGTCTTTCAGGTTTTCTAACTGTTCTACACATTTTCAACGACTGTATTGAATCTTTCATTATTTATATTTTTTACATGACCGACGCTTGAATATGTTAGTTGTAAGGTTTTAGTTCTATCTTAAATCATATGTCATAGCACAACATTCAAGCATTCTGTCAAGGAAAGAAAATGAAGTAGTTTGGTTTGTACTGAATACAATTTACGAGACTGCACGACTTAATGACAATGGATTTTGAGCAACTGTGGAGTTCTACAACAAGCATTTGCCAAGCAAAAAAATTCTCATAGATAGGTTGTGAAGGATACCATTACTTTTTTTCCTGTGAAAATATTGTACATAATGAACTTATACTATATTCGTTTTCAATATATACGTTTTCTGTTTTGATTTCAATACGTTGCACCATGTCTACTATTAACACCCCAAATGAAAAAGAATACATTAAGCCTTGGGCCGCACGGGCATCATCTATCTTGTATACCTATGCTACAACATGATCTGCCATATTTCTTCTACTGTTTCAAGAAAAGAAGATAATCACAATGTTTAAATTGGTAATCGAAATATTCAGTACAAATTTAGGTCAGATAAAGAAGACATCTCATGAAGCTTTAGGATGCCGATTTTGCTCCTTTACGCTGTAAATCGTATTTCTTTTGCTGGAGTTTCCCTCATAATTAATACAAAAACTCTCATTCAACCTAGAAAAGAGAAATAATAAACGCCAACAGCTTTCTTTATGGAATATCATAAATAAATTTTCAAAAACATCATGTTGTAAAATCACGAATGATATTTTTTTGCTGACGCGAAACGCAGCAACTTCACTAGAATATATATATATATATATATATATATATATATAAAAAGAGGGACATAAAGGAAGTGATGTGGTATATCTATATTGTAGAAATCCCTTTTTAAATATATTTTTCTTATTTTTTTGACCTTCACCTTTTATTTTTTCCATTTAAATTGTTAAGAAAATCCATATCATAACGTGACTCATTCACACCTTTTCATATTCATAACCTCTAATTATCCAATGTCTTATAAATAAGAGTGGCAATTTGAGCCCAAACACATCCAACTCGCCCAAAGATTAATGAGTTCCGCTATAAATATTTTAGCTTATGGGTCAATTTGAGCTGAGCCTAAATCAATCAATTATTTTTTAGGGAATATTTTATTCATATACACTATGTGAAATTTTATTACAAAAATATCCATTTTTACAATATTACTGTGGCGACCTGACCCGTCGCCTCATGAGGATACGCCCCATTTCCCCCATTTTATGCTTCTTCATATTTCATTACCGGTATTTTGTGTGTTAGAGTTGATTTGTATTGATTTTGGTAGGAAATGAGACACTTAGTCTCTTTAAGGAAGATTAGATTTGAAAAACGTCAACCGGAGGTTGACTTATGAGCTATAGGAATCGGATGTGATTTTCGGTGATTAGGTTAGCTTCGGGGGATGATTTGTGACTTAGGAGTGTGATTAGTCCGGTGTAGAATTAGGCTTGAATTCGCGAAGTTATTATTTTGGCGAATTCCAGTTGATAGGTGAGATTTCGATCCGTGAGGCGGAATAAACTTTCGAGAGTTGCAGTAGCTTCGTTATGTGACTTTGGATGTGTGTGCAAAATTTCAGGTTATTCGAAGGTTATTTGGTTAGGTTTTTATCGAATGCGTGTTTCAGAAGATTTTGGAAAGTTTAAGCTTGAATTCGATGTGAATTAACGGTTTTGATGTTGTTCGAGGTTTCTGTTGATTGGAGCAAGTTTGAATGATGTTTTAGGATGTGTGGGTACTTTTGGTTGAGGTCCTGAGGGCCTTGGGGTGATTTCGGATGGCTATCTTGTCACGACCCAAATTCCATACCCGGTCGTGATGGCGCCTCTCGTGAAGACAAGGCCAATCAACAACTCCAAATTCACTTTTATCAGTTATTAACATAAAGGAATAGAAATATTTATTATTAACATTTAACTATTAATTTCATCCCAATACAACCGGACTGGGGTGTCACTAGGGGTGTGCATTCGAATCGGTTTATCGATAAATTGAATCGATTATTTGTTATCGGTTCATCGATAAATGAAATCAAAATAATCGAAACCTTATTGAAACGATAACGATAAGCAGTTGTACAAATCGATAATCGATAAGTAATTATCGATAAGGGTCAAAATCGAATCGATAAATCGATTGCACACCCCTAATTATTTCATCTACCACTTTTAAGGAATGATCATATTTAAAGCTGAAGGGAATGAAGTTCAAATGAATGGAAAATAGAATTAGCAGTGATGATGTATTTTTATTTTTTTAATACCGTTGGAGTATTGGTGGCATATATTTGACCCCTTACTTTAGTTTCGTTGCATATGTTTATTGACAGAATTTTTATGTTATAAACAGTGTTCGGCTTATTTTAGCTTCTTTTTGTCCATATTAGTTAGGCGTGTTTATAGCGATATACTTTCCGTGGAATCCCGCAAATTTTCTTATTGGTGTAATCGATAACCGAATCGATAAGCCCCAAAAATTAATAAATCGATATCAAAAAAATCGAAACCTTATTGAAACGATAGCGATAAGCATATGTACAAATCGATAATCGATAAGTAATTATCGATAAGAGTCAAAATCAAATCGATAAATCGAATGCACACCCCTAGGTGTCACAAGTCACGAGCATCTAATGAGTAAATGCGCTACTACTGGCCAACACTGTATAAATAAATACAAAAATAAAAAAAAAAACTGGAATAAAAAGATGCAATATGGTGCCGCGAACGCTCGAGGTCACCTGGCTCAACTACCACCATAAGGTCCTCTGCCCTGCTAATAACCCGCTAATGGGTGAACAATACCTGCAACTGCACGCAAGGTGCATGGAGTAAAGCGAGTACTTCCAACTCAGCGGTAATAAAAGAGAATAATAACTGAGCGATAAGAAAACACGTATGGGCACACCAAAATGCTATACAAGACAGTAAAATCCCTTTTGAAAAATCGAAATACTGTAAAAATCCTTTAGAAAATCTCAAGATCAGTTAAAAATATCACTTTTGAAAATCTCTTTTACAAATATCTTTTTTTTTCAACAGCAAGTATATAAGGCTAAATCATACAGAGCAAGTCGACTCACAAGTCTACCCATTGGGCACAACACTCCTCAACATGTAACACCACGGTATCTGGTCAACAAGGCAAGCAACAATATGCATGCCAACAATATATGAGTGCTAATGTCATGCCACGTAGTACAAACATGAGTGAACGCAATGTAATGCATAAGATCGCTGCGGCGTGCAACCCGATCCATCTGAGTACCCGCGCTTACTGTGGGGTTCAGACTCCAGAGGGGCTCCTACACCCCAAGCGCAATAATACTGCAGCGTGTAGTTCGATCCATATACTACTACGACGTGCAGTCCGATCCATATACTACTGCAGCGTGCAGTCCGATCCAATACTACTGTAGCGTGCAGTCCGATCTATGCAATATGCTACTGCGGCGTGCAGTCCGATCCGTGCATGTATATGAATATGCACACATATCACTCGAGGCCTGAAAACCTTATCGGGCAACAAATAATCAAGAATCCCCTAGGGCATCAGTAAAACAATGATAAAACTCTAGCTTTGAGTAAAATATAGTTGAGTTCAAAAGTAGTGTAAATCACACGGACTGAGTTCAAATAGTATTTCAAACTGTGAGGAAAAATAGTGATGATAGTTCATAAAGAGTTTCAACAATCGGCAATATACCCCAAGTGTGGCAATGAGGCTAAATCATAATGATAACAACAATTCATTTGCAAATACGCGGTGAAAACCAACAACCGGGACGGACCAAGTCACGATCCCCAACGGTGCTCTACCCTACGCTCAGGTCCAGCGTGCAAGTCACCTCAATACTGCACTAAGATGTGCAAATCCGGGGTTTCAAACCCTCAGGATATCATTCCCAATTATTACTCACCTCGAACCGGTGAAAACTCAAGCCCGCGATGCCTTTTCTCCTCAAACCGGCCTCCACGCACGTCAAAACTAGCCAAAATTAGTACGAATATATCATAATAGGCAAATGGAACAAGACCCAATCGAAAACAATCAAAATATAACAAAAATCTCGAAACTAGTAAAACCCGAGCCCCGGACTTGTCACACCTCCCTTTTACTACCTTTTTTCCGAAGAATAAGGTATACCCCGTTAATTACTAATACACCCCAGGATAGGATATAATAATAACAAGAGGGAAGGAGTTTTTTCACTTTAAGGACAATCGAAACGGGATTTATTTAGATTTCAGAGTCGCCACTTGGGAAGATAATGGTGTTCCACGTCACTGATTCAATCTTGAATCCGAGGAAATTGACTCTGTTTTAACAGTCCGCGAAACTAGAAATCCGTATATGGAATTCTGTTAACCCGGAAGAAGGTGTTAGGCACTCCCGAATTTCGTGGTTTTAGCACCGTCACTCAACTGTCGTTTTTGACTTAATTGATTTCTTTATATGCTTTTACAAAATGTGAATGTCCCGTTTTGATATTTTAACGAATTGCGACGTTGCGAAAACGCATTTTGGGTGACACTGCAACCAGTACGCCTGTGACTTTAATACGTTTCAGCTTCACCGGGATTTGAGATTTGAGTCACATAAATGTGCACTCGTATTTAGGAATGTATATTTTAATCGTGCATATAATGTCTACGTCTTATTATCTTTAGGAAAGACCGTGAAATTAGCTAAACTGGTCTTTCCAAATCTAATATTCTTATTAATTTTCATATGGGGGCCCCGCGTATTTTTATTTTATACGAGGCTCATCCCGTTATTTTATAAGTCCAAACCTATCAAATACTATATTTTCTATTTATGTTTTTTCTCCTAATCATATTACAGTTTTTGGTATTTTCAGGATTTATTTATTATTGTATCCAGGCCAATTATCCATTTTCAGGCCTAGACTTGTAGACCGCATTAATAGTCTATTATACGTGACTGGGCTCCTGAAACACAATATATTCGTGTATCCTTTTGTTGAAATCCAGAAGCTAATTTAATTGGATCTGGGCCTGTGTTCTCATCCAGGCCCAGAATAATCAAACGAATTGGAACATACTTTCAATACAGAAACATAATAATCGATTTCCAAATAATAGAATAGATCAACAGAAGTCATTTTTTATTTTATAAAGTTCTGGATTACATATTCATCAATACTAATTGTGGACCCTAATCACTAATTAAACAATAAGAGGACTTAAGTACTAATATTTCTATTTCAATTACTTTAACAGTGATGACTATACTAATAGAGCAGGCTTGAACTATTATTAATTACCGGATTCTAACTTATATTATTGTAAGTTATTGTTAAACGAATTTGAATGACAGAACAGTTCTAACTCATCTATTCATTTCCTTTTATAGACTAATTATCAGGTTCTAATTAGCAAAGTTAAGTGATTACCCTTTCATATGTTATATTAGATCACTAAGCGAATTAGGTTCATATGTTAACATGTTTTCAACCTAAGACTAATGACAACTATATTTACTTATATACTACTACTACACTATCTACTTACTTTGTCTCGACTACATACAATATTAATTATTACAAACCATCCTACTAAATTACACGAATTCAAAAACATGATTATTATAAAACTAGAAGAAAACAACAGCAGAATTCACTCAAACAACATCAGGAGACTTTCATTTCTTCAATGAATTTGTAATTACATTTCCAGAAAAGAAAATGTACCCGATTCACCAAAATAGCTTATAAGTCTAGGTTGAAGATGAAGAATAGTCAGCAATAGCAGCAATAGAGCAGTGGTAGAGTAGCAGACAAAGCATCAAGTATAGCAGCAAAATAGAATCCCAAAGCTCACCAGTTCAGCAAATCAACAAGTGGAATTGAAGAGCTCAAATAGAATCCAGCAAAGTTGAAGAACAATAGACTCTAATAGAACTCTAGATTGACCAAAAATGTTAGCTAGAATTTCAATTGCTAAAGCTTAAATCCATTTTTCTTAATTTCAAAATCTGGATCACAGAGATCAACTTCTTAATGTTCAACCTCTGATTTTCTAAAATCCCCCTTTTCAGGGTAATTGACAGTCTATTTATAGACTGGGTTTAGGTGAAATTTGAGGGGGAAATTCAAATAACTTATTTCTAATCCCCTCTCCTTTATTTTTTATTGTTTATAGTTTAATACCCTGACATAGATGTCGAAATGCCATCTAGCCCCTGCTGGAAGGTTCTAGGTAGTTCTTCTATGTTCTATTAGGGGCGTTTTACTAAGCTGCCCTCACATGCTAAGTGTAGTTTCAATTCTGCCTTTTTACTATGCCTATTCTATATATTTTGTGATTAATTACAAAAATACTAGGTAGTAAAGTCTTTTATATCCCTATAGGCTCTATTAAATCATCAATATTGCCATTTATTGTTCCTTTTATACCCTTATTGTTTGTCTTTATTTACCCGACCTACTAAGGTCTGGGCAGACTAGGTGTCACGCCCCCAAACCCGGTCGTGATGGCGCCCAGCACACTGGTAGGCCATCCCGCCCAATCAACAACACTCACGGAGCTATAAGCTCACTTTAACCATTTTAGGCATAAACAGAAATAAAACAACATTAATAGAAATACCAAGTACGGGGATCACGTCCCAAAACAGTAACAACTCCCCAAAGACCAAGGGGTCAAGAGTTAAGAGCCTCTAAAGAGTATACAAGTGCAATAGTGTCTACATCAATACTCAATGCAGAAATAGATAACAATACTAAATAAAAGGACAGCTGGAAGGTGAGTCAGGTCCTGCGGACCCGACAACTACCTTGAGTATCACTGAACAACTACTGGATCAGGTCTGCTGAGACGTATCTGGATCTGCACACAAGGTGCGGGGAGTAAAGTGAGTACTTCCAGACTTAGTGGTAATGAACAGGGGTAAGACAACGTAGATAAGAAATCACAATATACCACTCTGTAAAGTTGTAATCAAATTGTAACGACCCGACCGATCGTTTTAGAAAATTATGCCCCAATCCCCAATTTAACTGTTCCCCTAAGTTCATTTCTGCTATTGTGGTTTGCCGAGAGAGTCGGTTCTGAAATTTGGAGCATTTTGGGACACTTAATCCCTAAATGAGAGCTTTAAAGCTAGAAAACGGTCCGTAGCCGGAACAGTATTAAGACGATCTCGGAGCGGAGATCCGATGGTTCCATTAGCTCCGTTGGGTGATTTCGGGGTTAGGAGCGCGTTCGGAATGTATTTTGGAGGTCCATAGCTCAATTAGGCTTGAAATGCCGAAGGTTAAAATTTTGGCGAATTCGAACGATAGGTGAGATTTTGATCCGTGGGTCGGAATGGAATTCCGACAATTTCTATAGCTTCGTTATGTGATTTTGGATATGTCCGCAAATTTTCGGGTCATTTGGACGTCGTTTGGTTGGGTTTTGGATCGAATGTTAGTTTTGAAAGTTTTGAAGAAACTTAGGCTTGAATCCGTGTGTAATTGGTGATTTTGATGTTTAGGATGGTGTTTTTATGATTGGAACAAGTTCGTATCGTGTTTTGGAATATGTTGGTGGTTTTCGTTGGGGTCCCGGGGGCCTCGGGAGGATTTCGGACCATCGATCGGGCATTTGAACTTGGAAAAGGCCTGCTGTAAAATTTCAGGTTTTTGCCCAGGCATTAAGCCTTCGCGTTCGCAAGGCATGGGCCGCGTTCGCGAAGGCTTGGCAGAGTAAAGCATCGCGTTCGCGATAAGGGGTGTCGCGTTCGCGTAGGCAAGGTAAGGTGAAGCTTCGCGTTCGCGTGACTTGGGGTCGCGATCGCATAGAAGAAAAGGGTAGAGCTTCGCGTTCGCGTGGGAGTGTACGCGTTCGCGTAGAGGAAGGACCCGGCGGCTGGGAGATTGTTCATCGCGAACGCGTGATGGAGCGTCGCGTTCGCGAAGGGTAACTGGGGCTGAGTATCGCGAACGCGTCGGATGGCATCGCGTTCGCGAAGAAGAAGTTGGGCTGTTCATCGCGAACGCATGAACAGTACCGCGAACGCGATGATCAATGGGGTCTGGCAGTGAGCTTAAGTTCAGAACATAACACCCGCGACCCCGATACACAAAAACGCCATTTTTGAGCTCCAAGAGAGGGTTTTGAAGGGGAAACGCTGGGATATCATCGGGAAATCATCGGGGGTAAGTATCTTGACCTTAATTCGTTGGTTTATCATGAAATCCGTGATTATTTCACTGAAAATGGGGGATTAAAGGTAGGTTTGAGCCCTAGGCCTAAATGTTAGAAAATCTCTGAGTTGAGTGGGCAAATGGAGTCCGATTTTGGTAAATTTTATATGCCTAGACTCGTATTGAGATAAGGAACCCGAATATATAATTTTAGTGATTTTTTGATAAGCGTACCGAAAGTCGGGTTTTGGCAACTTGTGGGTTTTGGTGTATTTTGAGTTATTTTGATTGGGTAATGCCCAATTGGCCTATTTTGATGTGATTCTATTGATTTTTATCAGATACTACACTTGTGGAGGCCGACATTCGCGGCAAGAGGGTTATTTCTTAGCGGTTTCGTACCGGAATTGAAGTAAGTGGCTTGTCTAACCTCGTGTGGGGGACTTTCACCCCTAGGATATTATTGTGATACTTTAAATGCCTTGTACGCAAGGTGACGGGCGTGTACATGCGCTGGTTGTTGAACAC
Source organism: Nicotiana noctiflora (assembly GCA_032618575.1). Classification (NCBI taxonomy): domain Eukaryota; kingdom Viridiplantae; phylum Streptophyta; class Magnoliopsida; order Solanales; family Solanaceae; genus Nicotiana; species Nicotiana noctiflora. The sequence goes on along the minus strand of JASVEL010002398.1, from coordinate 185,236 downwards.
ATACTTTACTCAAAATGTTTAATGAGTGATATTCCTGTTCTTAGTTGTTAAATTCGATATTCCTACCCGGTAGTAGTTAGAAAAGCATGATTAGATAGAATCTAACTGTCTAGTTGCTTAATTGACTTACTTGAGTTTTCTTGGTAATCGCTGGCGCTGTTCATCGGCGAAGCTATCGTTAAGCATATTATACTTCTCTCTGTGTATTCCTTTACTTGCTGTGGTTATGGACTACGGGTTCGATTCCCGAGATCCCGAGCTTATTGAAATGTGGACTACGGGTTCGATTCCCGAGATCCTGAGCTTATTGAAATATGGACTACGGGTTCGATTCCCGAGATCCTGAGCTTATTGAAATATGGACTACGGGTTCGATTCCCGAGATCCTGAGATTATTGAAATGTGGACTACGGGTTCGATTCCCGAGATCCTGAGATTATTGAAATGTGGACTACGGGTTCGATTCCCGAGATCTTGAGATTATTGAAATGAGGACTACGGGTTCGATTCCCGAGATCCTGACTTATTGGTAGGGACTGCGGGTTCGATTCTCGGAGATCCCGAGTTATTGAGATATTATTGAGACATGGGCTGCGGGTTCGATTCCCGGAGACCCAAAGGTACTGAGAATGGGACTGTGGGTTCAATTCCCACAGATCCTGGATTTGTTTATTTGAGTTGGTTATTTGTTGTTAGCTTAATTGTAGACAGTTGCAGTAATCATCATAATGTTGTTATTTCGGAAATTATTATCATTTAAACTGTTTATTTTGTTATCATCATTATATTATTGTTTTCTCAGTAGGGCCCTGACCTACCTCGTCACTACTCCATCGAGGTTAGGCTTGGCACTTACCGAGTACCGCCGTGGTGTACTCATGCTACTCTTCTGCACACTTTTGTTGTGCAGATCCAGGTACATCAGAGCAGGCTCGTACTAGGTGATTCTGCAGCTTTCTGGGAGACTTCGAGGTATGATCCGCTACGTCCGCGGATCCGGAGGCTTCCCTTCTATTCTAGTATTACTAGTTGACATTTTTCTTCATTTCGTTGTTAGATACTCTTTACACATAGAGCCACAGTTGTATTTCCCTTTTAGTCTGTATTACCGTGGGGTTCCGGATCTTGGTAGTGTTTTATTCATTGTGTGACGGATGTATGTGCCAAGCGGCACGGATTACATATCTTTTATGTTATTTTTCCGCTGTTTCTTATTTAAGTATTTATAACTTATATATTCCGCAACGTGTTAGGCTTACCTAGTCGTGGGGACTGGGTGCCATCACGACATGTTCACAATTGGTGAACTAGGGTCGCGACACAAATACCCTGCAACAGTCTCAATATCAACAGTAACTGTACCAACAAGTACGAGCAAAATAGTATAACATCTATCATATATAGCTAAATGCAATGCAATACATGAAATGACCGCTACGGCACGTAGCCCGATCCAATTTGGGTACTCGTGCTCATTGTGGGGGTTCAGACTCCGGAGGGGCTCCTACAGCCCAAGCACAATTTCATGAATACGCTGCGGCGCGCAGCCCGATCCACTACCAGTCAGGTAATATGCAAATGCAGCCTCACAGGCTGAAAAGTAGTTTTTTTTTAAAACTCTTTTTATCATTTTCAAGTAGAAAACAGTATATCAAAGTTCCAGAGTTTGGAAAACCATAATGACAGTAGTAGCTCAGGACTGGCAGTAAAACTAGCATGTCAATGTCACAGAAACAATGATATCGATCCTCGCAGGATCCCAATAACTGGCTCATAGCCCATAAATGTACACAACCATCTGAGAAGGAGGTTCATCGGCTCAAGAATAGCCAATATCACAGTATAATTATCAACAGGTCGGACTAAGGCATAGTCCCCAATCACAATCGACCCCGCATTCACAGGAGAGTACGTGGCTCGCCGCTATACAGCGTCACAAAGTGGTATACCGGGGTTTCAAACCAGCTGGTCATCACCCACATCCATTACTCATGTCGACTCGGCTCGACGACTAATCCGTGATGCCCTTGCCTTGAGAATAAACCTCCACAGGCGTAGAATCTGATCAAATGTAGTAGAAATACATCAAAATAGGCCAATGGGATGTTACCCAGTCAAAACAATTCAAATTACACCAAAAACTACAAAGTTGCCAAAACCCGACTTTTGGTACGCTTCTAGAAAAATTCCGAAAGTCACATATTCCAAATTTTCGTCTCAACACGATTCTATGCATATAAAATTTACCAAAATTGGACTCCATTTGCCCATTCAAATCAATGATTTTCAATAATTTAGGCCTAGGGCTAAAATTCTTCTTTAATCATCCATTAATAGTGAAATACTCAAAGATTCCATGATAAAATAATGTAATTAGGCCATAAAACTTACCTCCAATGAATACCCGATGAATTCCCAGCAGTTTCCCGTGAGTTTCACTCTCTAAGACTCAAAAATGGTGTTTAATGGCTGAAAATCGTGACTGCACTGCTTCTGGAATTTAATTCACTGCTAGACAAATTAACTCTACGCGTTTGCATTACAACTCACGTGTCCGCGATGCACAGTTCTCCTTCCTCTACGCGAACACGATGCCTCCCACGCGTTCGTGATGAACAACCTTTCAGGCGACCAAATTTTCATCTACGCGAACTCGACACCTGGGACGCGAACGCGATGCTTCCCTTTTTCCTCCTACGCGAACGTGACACCTGAGACGCGAATGCGATGCTTCCCTTTTTCCTCCTATGCGAACGCAACACCTGGGACGCGAAGGAGATGCTTAGTCCTGCCTTGCCTACGCGAACACGGCCAGTGCCACGCGAACGCGAAGGCTTTAAGTCTGCTGCACTGAATCTGAAATTTTCTGCAGATTTTCTAAGTTCCAAATGCTCGGATGATGGTCCAAATTCACCCCGAGGCTCCCGGGACCCCAACGAAAACCACCAACATACTCCAAAACATGATACTAACTTGTTCCAATCATAAAAACACGCCCTTAAACACAGAAATCATCGAATTATAGCTGATTCAAGCCTAGGATTCAACTCAAACTTCGAAACTAACATTCGATCTAAAACCCGACCAAACGACGTCCGAATGACCTGAAAATTTGCGGACATATCCAAAATCACATAACGAAGCTACAGAAATTGTTGGAATTCCATTCCGACCCTCGGATCAAAATCTCACCTATCGTTCGGATTCGCCAAAATTTCAACCTTCGGCATTTCAAGCCTAATTGACACCAGACCTCCAAATTCAATTCCGATTGCTCCCCTAAATCACAAATCACCTCCCGGAACTAACCAAATTATCAGAATCCGATTCCGAGCCCTTTAACTAAATAGTCAACTCCAGGTTGACTTTCCATATTCAAGCTTCCTTCCAAAAGGTTGTTTGCCTCATTTTCAACCAGAATCACTCCTAACTCACCCGATAGACTCTAACACTGATATAAAAACATAAAACATATAAATTCAAGGTAACGGGGTTGTAATTCCCGTGACGATGGGCCAGGTCATCACATTTTCCCCCACTTAAGCAAATGCTTGTCCTCGAGCGGGTCAAGAAACATACTTGAAGACTCAAATAAGTGAGGATATCTACTCTGCATCTCCCGCTCGATCTCCCAAGTAGCCTCCTCCACGGGTCGACCTCTCCACTGAAGTTTAACTAATGCAATGTCCTTGGACCTCAATCTCCTCACATAACGACCCAATATAGCTATAGGCTCCACATCATAGGTCAAATAATAATCAAGCTGAATAGTGCTAAAGTCCAACACATGCGATGGGTCGGCAACATACTTCCGGAGCATGGATACGTGAAACACTGGATGAACTCCCGATAGACTAGGTGGCAAAGCAAGCATATACGCCACCTCTCCAATCCGCCCGAGGATCTCAAAAAGGCCAATAAATCTCGGATTGAGCTTTCGTTTCTTCCCAAACCTCATGACGCCTTTCATCGGCGAAACCTTCAGTAAGACTTTCTCACCCACAGAATAAGACACATCGCGAACCTTCCGATCCGCATAACTCTTCTTGCGCGACTGAGCTGTGCGAAGTCTCTCCTGAATAACCTTCACCCTATCCAAGGCATCCTGGACTAACTCCGTCCCCAATAACCTTGCCTCACACGGGCTCAAACCAACCAACTGGAGATCTACACCGTCTCCCATATAAAGCCTCATATGGCGCCATCTGAATACTGGATTGGTAGCTGTTGTTATAGGAAAACTCTACGAGAGGCAAATAATCAGCCCATGAACCACCGAAGTCAATAACACAAGCTCTTAACATATCCTCCAAGATATGAATAGTACACTCGGACTGTCCATCCGTCTGTGGATGAAATGTAGTACTCAACTCAACCTGGGAGCCCAACTCCCGCTGAAATGTCCTCCAGAACTGCGAAGTGAACTGGGTACCCCTGTCTGATATGATAGAAACTGGAACTCCATGCAATCTAACAATTTCCCGAATGAATATCTCAGCTAACCACTCCGAGCAGTACGTAGTACACACATGAATGAAATGAGCTGACTTGGTCAGCCTATCCACAATCACCCAAACTGAATCAAACTTCCTAGCTATCCGAGGGAGTCTAGTAACAAAGTCCATAGTGATCCTTTTCCATTTCCATTCAGGAATATCAATGCGCTGGAATACGCCACCCGGCCTCTGATGCTCATACTTAACCTGCTGACAGTTGAGGCACCGTGCTACATGTCTAACAATATCCATATTCATCTTTCTCCACCAGTAATGATGTTTCAAGTCTTGGTACATCTTCGCGGCTCCTGGATGGATAGAATACCACGGGCTATGGGCCTCCTCCAGAATCAACTCACGAAGGCCATCAACATTGGGCACACATATTCGGCCCTGCATCTTCAATACACCGTCACTATCAATGGTGACATCTCTAGCATCATCATGCTGAACTCTGTCCTTAAGGACAACCAAGTGTGGATCATCATACTGGCGCTCATGAATACGGTCATATAAAGAAGACCGAGATACAACACAAGCCAACACCCTACTGGGCTCTGAAATATCTAACCTCACTAGCCGATTGGCTAGCGCTTGAACATCATAAGTAAATGATCTCTCCTCAGCTAGAATATATGCCAAGCTGCCCATACTGACCGCCTTACGGCTCAAAGCATCGGACACTACATTGGCCTTCCCCGGATGATATAGAATAGTAATGTCATAATCCTTGAGCAACTGAAGCCATCTCCACTGTCTCAAATTAAGATCCTTCTGTTTGAACAAATTCTGGAAAGTATGATGATCGGTATACACCTCACAGGACACACCGTACAAATAGTGCCTCCAAATCTTCAAGGCATGAAGTATGGCAACTAGCTCCAAATCATGAACAAGGTAGTTCTTCTCATGTGGCTTCAACTGCCGAGAAGCATAAGCAATCACTCTACCCTCTTGCATTAATACACAATGTATCCCCACTCTCGAGGCATCGCAATATACAGTATATGAACCTGAAGCTGATGGCAACACTAATACTGGAGCTGTGGTCAAAGCTGTCTTGAGCTTCTGAAAGCTCTCCTCGCACGCATCCGACCACACGAATGGTGCACCCTTATGAGTCAACTTAGTCAAAGAAGATGCAATGGATGAAAATCCCTAAACAAACCGGCGATAATATCCTTCCAAGCCAAGAAGGCTCCTAATATCTGTAGCTGAGTACGGTCTAGGCCAACTCTGCACCGCCTCTATCTTCTTCGGATCAACCTGAATACCATCACGAGACACCACATGACCTAGAAATGCTACTGACTCGAGCCAAAACTCGCACTTGGAGAATTTAGCATACAGAGCTTCTCCTCCCTCAACCTCTGCAACATAATACTCTAATGTTAAGCATGCTCCTCCTGACTACGGGAGTAGACTAAAATGTCATCAATGAACACGATCACGAATGAATCCAAATACGGTCTGAACACACTGTTTATCAGATACATGAATGCTGCTGGGGCGTTGGTCAACCCAAAGGACATCACAAGGAACTCATAGTGGCTATTTCTAGTCCTGAATGCAGTCTTCATAATATCAGGGTCCCTGATCTTCAGCTGATGTTAGCCTGAATGAAGATCAATCTTAGAAAACACTCTCGCACCCTGTAAATGATCAAACAAATCATCAATGCGTGGTATAGGGTACTTGTTCTTCACTGTTACCTTGTTCAATTGCCTATAATCAATACACATCAGCATGGAACCATCTTTATTCTTATCAAATAACACCGGTGCACCCCACGGGGACATACTAGGGCAAATAAATCCCTTATCCAAAAGCTCCTGAAGCTGTTCTTTTAATTCCTTCAACTCAGCTGGTGCCATCCGATAATGAGGAATAGAAATGGGCTGAGTGCCCGGCACCAAGTCAATGCCAAAATCAATATCCCTGTCCGGCGGCATACCCGGCAGGTCTGAGGGGAATACATCTAGAAAGTCCCTCACAACAGATACAGAATCAATGCTAGGAGACTCAGCTTCCATATCTCTCACAAATGCTAAATACGACAAACACCCCTTTTCAACCATTCTCTGAGCCTTTAAGAATGAAATAACACGGCTAGGGACGAAATTAGTTGAACCCCGGCACTCAATCTGAGGAATACCAGGAATAGCAAACGTAACTATCTTAGCATGATAGTCTAATATAGCACAGTACGGAGACAACCGGTCCATACACAATATCACATCAAAGTCCACCATTCCTAATAATAACAGATCCACCTGGGTCTCCAGACCCCCAATAGAAATAACACATGATCTATAGACATATCACCCACGGGGGTGGATACATGAATAGGAAAATCAAGGCTACCACGGGTCGCACCCAAGTGATGTGCAAAATAAGATGACACGTACGAATATGTGGACCCTGGATCAAATAGAACAGAGGCATCTCTATGACAGACAGAAATGATACATGTAATCAATGCATCAGAGGCAACTGCATCACGCTTGTCAAGAAGTGCATAGAATCATGCCTGGCCTCTACTGGATCGCTCTTCGCCTCTAGGGCGACTACGAGAAGAATGACCTCCACCTCTACTAGCCTGAGATGGTACTGAAGAGGAAGGCTGATCCCTTTGCTGAGCCTTTTCCCTACGAAGTCGAGGGCACTGCATCCTCATGTGGCCAAACTCACCACACTCAAAATAGCTACCTGGTGCTGGAGAAGGGGACTGAAGGGAACCCCTCGCTGCAGATGAACCCTGAGCTGAAGAAGTAGTAGGTGCTGCACTATGGGCTGGGAGGGCACTAAGTGAAGACTGGCCCTGCTGGAATCCCTATCGGCCACGACCAGAAAACGCTCCGCTCTGCTCAAGGCGGCCTGAATGAGAAGGTATAGATGAGCGACCTCTGCCCTGCTGAAAATGCCCTCCAGATGGAGCACCGCTGAAGCTACCAGAACCTCGAGTCCTCTTGGCCTCCCTCTCCTCCCGCTCCCGGCAACGATCCGCCTCAATAGAGCGTGCCATATCCACAACCTGCTCAGAAGATGATGATTGAACTCTTTATCTGGTTATAAGAATGCGAATGGAGTAGTTGAGGCCATCTATGAACCTTCTAATCCTCTCCCTATCAGTCGGGATCATCCATGTGGAATTCCTAGCCAACTATGTATATCTCAGCTCATATTGGGTCACTGACATGTCGCCATGAAGCAACCACTCAAACTGTCGATGAAGCTCCTCACAACGGGACTGAGGTACATACTTCTCTAAGAAGAGAGTAGAGAACTGCTGCTAGGTAAGAGGTGCTGCTCCCGCAGGCCTATGCCTCTCAAACTCCTCCGACCAATCAAACACGGGACCAGTAAACTAAAAAGTAATGAATGAAACTCCGCTGGACTCAAGAATAACAGCTGTACGTAGCATCCTCTGGCACTTATCTAAGAAACCCTGGGTATCCTCGCCCTCAGTACCACTGAAATGGGGTGGCTGGAGTCTACCAAATCTCTCTAGACGACGCTGCTCGTTGTCGGGCATAACCTGAACCATATGTTCTGGAGTTGGTGCAGCTGGAGGAATAACTGGTGCAACCACCTGAGCGGGGACCGCCTCTGGCGTCTGAAGTCTCTGAACCACCTGCTCAGGTGTGCGAGCTGCAGGGGTCTGCTGACCACCCCCTGTCTGAGATGTCGCTACAGTAGCGGTGGCTGATACTACCTGAGCCAAACCGGAACACACCAATAATATCTCGGCCGGAGTCTCCTGAATACCAGGAATAGCAATAGATACAGTCTGGGCCTGAACTGGGACTGCTGGAGTATCAACCACTGGGGGCTGCCCCTGAATAGGTACAATGGGCGGGTCAGCTGGCACTGCCTCAGCTGCCCTGCCTCTACCTCTACCACGACCGCGCCCACGGCCTCTAGCAGGTGGCAATGGAGGTCGTCCACCTCGTCCCGAAGCTCGAGTTCTCACCATCTGCGAGAGACTAGAATATAGAAGTTCAGTTTTCAGAACAACAAGATCGCACAACAGAATTCAAGAAATGTGAAGTGTTTCCTAAAGTTTCGCAGCCTCCCGAGGATAAGTACATGCGTCCCCGTACCGATCCACAAGACTCTACTAACCGGCTCAAGACTCATGAGGCCTAGTAAACCTAAGCTCTGATACCAACTTGTCACGACCCCAAACCCGATCGTGATGGCGCCCAGCACACTGCTAGGCCAGCCAGACCAATCAACAACACTCACGGAGCTATAAGCTCACTTTAACCATTTTAGGCATAAACAGAAATAAAATAACATTAATAGAAATACCAAGTATGGGGATCACATCCCAAAACAGTAACAACTCCCCAAAGACCGAGGGGTCAAGAGTCAAGAGCCTCTAAAGAGTATACAAGTGCAATAGTGTCTACATCAATACTCAGTGCAAAAATAGAAAATAATACAAAATAAAAGGACAGCTGGAAGGGGAGTCAAGTCCTGCGGATGCGGCAACTACCTTGACTATCCCGCAAAGTATCTCTGAACAACTACTGGATCAGGTCTACTGAGACGTACCTGGATCTGCACACAAGGTGCAGGGAGTAAAGTGAGTACTTCCAGACTCAGTGGTAATGAACAAGGGTAAGATAGCGTAGATAAGAAATCACAATATAGCACTATGTAACGCTATAATCAAATACCCTGCAACAATCTCCATATAAATAGTAACTGTACCGACAAGTACCAGCAAAACAGTATAACAACTATCAGATGTAGCTAAATGCAATGCAACGCTTGAAATGACCGCTACGGCGCATAGCCTAATCCAATTTGGGTAGCCGTGCTCACTGTGGGTGTTCAAACTTCGGAGGGGCTCTTTCAGCCCAAACACAATTTCATGAATGCGCTGCGGCGCGCAGCCCGATCCACTACCAGTTAGCTAATATGCAAATGCATCCTCACAGGCTCTAAAGTAGTTTTTTTTTTGAAAACTCTTTTTATCATTTTTCAGTAGAAAACAGTATATCGAAGTTCCAGAGTTTGGAAAACCATAATGACAATAATAGCTCCGGACTGGCAGTAAAACTAGCATGTCAATGTCATAGAAACAATGATGTCAATTGTCGCAGTATCCCAATAACTGGCTCACAGCCCATAAATGCACACAACCATCCGAGAAGGAGGTTCACCGGCTCAAGAATAGCCAATATCACCGTATAATTATCAATAGGTCAGACTAAGCCAATGTCCCCAATCACAATCGACCCCGCACTCACAGGAGAGTATGTGTCTCGCCCCTATACAGCGTCACAAAGTGGTATACCGAGGTTTCGAACCCGCTGGTCATCACCCACATCCATTACTCATCCCGACTCGGCTCGACGACTAATCTGCGATGCCCTTGCCTCGAGAATCAACCTCCACATGCGTAGAATCTGATCAAATGTAGTGGAAATACATCAAAATAGGCCAATGGGATGTTACCCAGTCAAAACAATTCAAATTACACCGTAAACTACAAAGTTGTCAAAACCCGACTTTTGGTACGCTTCTCAAAAAATTTCGAAAGTCACATATTCGGAATCCTCGTCTCAACACTAGCCTATGCATATAAAATTTACCACAATCGGACTCCATTTGCCCATTCAAATCAATGATATTCCAAAATTTAGGCCTAGGCCTAAAATCCCCCTTTAATCTTCCATTAACAGTGAAATACTAAAAAATTCCATGATAAAATAACATAATTAGCCCATAAAACTTAACTCCGATGAATACCCGATGAATTCCCAGAAGTTTCCCGTGAGTTTCTCTCTCTAAGACTCAAAAATGGTGTTTTATGACTGAAAACCGTGACTGCACCGCTTCTGGAATTTCATTCACTGCAAGACAAATTAACTCTATGCGTTCGCATTATAGCTCACGCATCCCCGATGCACAGTTCTCCTTCCTCTACGCGAACGCGACGCCTCCCACGCGTTCGCGACGAACAACCTTTCAGCCGACCAAATTTTCTTCTGCGCGAACGCGACACCTGGGATGTGAACGCGATGCTTCCCTTTTTCCTCCTACGTGAACGCGACACTTGTGATTTTCTAAGTTCCAAATGCCCGGATGATGGTCCGAATTCACCCCGAGGCCCCCGGGATCCCAACGAAAACCACCAACATACTCCAAAACATGATACAAACTTGTTCCAATCATAAAAACACGCCCTTAAACACAAAAATTATCGAATTATAGCGCATTCAAGCCTAGGATTCAACTCATACTTCCTAAACTAACATTCAATCAAAAACCCGACCAAACGACGTCCGAATGACCAGAAAATTTGTAGACACATCCAAAATCACGTAACGAAGCTACAGAAATTGTCAGAATTCCATTCGGACCCCCATATCAAAATAAAGAAAACTTTTCCTCTACCCCAGTGTTGGGTTTTTCATGTGTTATGGTGTTACTTATGTTAGAAAAACAATTAAAAATGCACAAAGTATTCCCTTGTTATACAGGTGGGCGCCTGAACAAAAATTAAAATGTTGAAAAGTATTCCCTTGTTATACAGGTGGCGCCTGAACATAAATTAAAAATGCAGAAAAAATATTCCCTCATTATCCAGGTGGGCGCGTGATGCATGGAATGAAAATGCATAAAAATATTCCCTCATTATCCAGGTGGGCGCCTGATGTATGAAATGAAAATGCAGAAAAATATTCCCTTATTATCCAGGTGGGTGCCTGATGCACGAAATGAAAATGCAGAAAAATATTCTCTCATTATCCAGGTGGGCGCCTGAACATAAATTAAAATGCTGAAAAGTATTCCCTTGTTATACAGGTGGGCGCCTGAACAGAAATTAAAAATGCTGAAAAGTATTCCCTCATTATCCAGGTGGGCGCCTGATGTATGAAATAAAAATCCAAAAACATATTCCCTCATTATTCAGGAGGGCGCCTGATGCATGAAATAAAAATGCAGAAAAATATTCCCTCATTATCGAGGTGGGCGCCTGATGCATGAAATGAAAATGTCACAAAAATATTGCCTCATTATCCAGGTGGGCGCCTGATGCATGAAATGAAAATGTCACAAAAATATTCCCTCATTATCCAGGTGGGCGCATGATGCATGAAATGTAAATGCAGAAAAGTATTCCCTTGTTATACAGGTGGGCGCCTGATGCATGAAATGAATGCAGAAAAATATTCCCTCATTATCTAGGTGGGCGCCTGATGCATGAAATGAAAATGCTCAAAAGTATTCCCTTGTTATACAGGTGGGCGCCTGGACAAAAATTAAAAATGCTGAAAATATTCCCTTAGTTAGATAACTAGGGTGTGAGTTTTTGGAAAGATAATACCTCCCTTGCTTTTTGCGTAGGCTTCCTGCTCACTTGAGTGAGTCCTCCTCTGCGGATTTCCCCTTTTATTGTTGTTTTTATTTTTGATATTTTTCCTTCACATTGGTCATATTCACTTTAAAGTGATTAGTGAGAATTTGAATCTTTTGTCCCTGCCTAAATCAGTGAACAATGTTATTAGTTATAAAATGATGGTTAGCAACTGACTTTCTTGTTGGACCTGCTTCCATCGTCTGCCTCTTCTTGTTTCATTTTGCTTTGCAGTCCATTGCCAAATTTTCTTCAACTTTCTCTTGTAATCCTCATTTGCTTTCCTTTTTGTTTCTTTTCTTTTCATTTTCCCTTTGTCCTTGATTGCTATCCTCTTTCTTTTTATTTTCTTTTTGCTTTGACCCATTGTTATTACGCCTCTTATCATGAGAAGCTGGTAGTTAGCTTTCAACATGCAACTGGTTTTAATCAATGAAATGCAAAAATATGAATTTGAAGGGGTAAGGGAATTTTGGAGTAAAGATAGAACTTATCTGGGTGCGACGACTGATTCTTCTGACCATGCCATGTATTTAAATTCTGACCCAGTCTGTCTAATCGAATCGTTGCTGTCTTAACTACATCTTGTCCTTCAACCCAAACTTTTTATTTTTTTCTTGTTTTTCTTATTTCAAGAGAATATTCCTCACTTTCGCCTTTTGGTGCCCGTTAAGGTTTTCACTAATAAGACTGTCTTATCTCATCTCACATTTTCCTTATGGTGCCTATTAAGGTTTTCAGCAATAAGACTCTCTCATTTTATTTTCTCTCATCTCACAATCGCCTTATAGTGCCCGTTAGGGTTTTCACCAATAAGACTCTCTCATTTTTATTTTTCTTTATTTTTGTTTTGAAACCTCTAGGTATTGTCCATGCCATGTTTCTCCTTATTCTTATAGTATCATCATTTTCTTGAAATTAATCAGAAGGTCTTTCTTTGGACTGTAATGTGGCTTTTGGATGGGTTTAGAAAGAAAGGTATAAAGGCTCAAAATTTATACGAGGGTTCAAAAATATTTACAACTCTCGAAATCATAAACATAACTTCTGCCCCAGTTTCAATTTTTTGGGGAATCTTGGATTTTATTTGCATCATGACAGAACCTCAGCGAGGCTGCCTACGTACCCTTTCGGGATCAAGTCAGAACGTATTTCGAATCATATGATCATTTCATTGTTGCGTTTTGACTTTTTCCCGATTTTCTTCTTTTGTATGCATTTTTCTTTTTTTTTGTCTTTTGCTTTTTCTCTTTTTTCCTTTTTTCATTTTTCTTTTTCTTGCATCATTTTTTCTTTTTTTTTCTTTTCTTTTCCATAATTGATTCCGAGAGAGGGATATGAAAGAATAAAGCAATAAGGCTCAACAGGGGTATCAATAGATAAAGTGTTTGGATAGAGAATAAAATGCCCTCATCATTTCAATTTCAAAATTATGACAAATACAATTGTACATATGAAAAAGGAATTATACATAATATTTCTTGACTGCATCTGAGTTGATAGCAGTTTCTACACATTTTCCTTCTACATCTATTAAATATAAAGCTCCGTTGGACAATACCCGTGACACCATGAATGGCCCTTTCCAATTCGGTGCAAACTTTCCTTTTGCTTCGGCCAGTGAGGCAAAATACGTCTTAACGCCAACTGTCCCACTTCGAATTTTTGCGGACGTACTTTCTTATTGTATGCTCTGGCCACCCTTTACTGATATAACTATCCGTGGCAAACTGCTGCAAACCTTTTCTTATCAATCAAGCTTAATTGTTCTAGCCGAGCTTTTACCCATTCATCATCATCAATTTCAGCCTCAACTATGATTTGAAGAGAAGGTATTTCAATTTTTGCAGGAATGACTGCCTCTGTTCCATACACCAATGAGTAAGGTGTTGCACCAATTGAAGTACGTACGGTTGTACGATAACCCATGAGAGCAAATGGTAGTTTTTCATGCCATTGTATTGACTCTTCCACCATTTTCCTGAGAATCTTCTTAATATTCTTATTCGCAGCTTCCACTACCCCATTCGCTTTAGGCCTAAAAGGTGTATAGTTACGTTGCAGGATTTTGAACTTTTGACATGCCTCTGCCATAAGGTAACTATTCAGATTTGCTCCATTGTCTGTGATAATTACCTTAGGAATTCCAAAGTGACAAATGATATTTGTATGCACGAAATCCACCACCGCTTTCTTTGTCATTGCTTTAAATGTTTTTGCCTCCACCCATTTAGTGAAATAATCAATTGCTACCAAGATAAATCAGTGCCCATTAGATGCTGCAGGATCTATTGTTCCGATGGCATCCATGCCCCAGGCGACAAATGGCCACGGTGATGACATTGTATGCAACTCATAGGGTGGAGAGTGAATCAAATCTCCATGTATCTGACATTGATGGCATTTCCTCACATATCTAATGCAATCACGCTACATGGTGTGCCAATAATATCCTGCTCTCAGTATATTCTTGGCCAAGATATATCCGCTCATATGAGGTCCGCAAGCTCCTGCATGTACTTCAGCCATAATTGTGTCAGCTTGCTGTGCATCTATGCATCTCAATAGACCCAAATCTGATGTTCTTTCATATACAACTCCTCCACTGAGGAAAAATCCATTTGCTAATTGCCTTATAGCCCTTTTCTGGTCCCCTGTGGCCTGTTGTGGGTACACTCCTGTCCTCAAATATTCTTTGATATCATGATACCACGGCTCACCATCAATTTCTTCTTCCACAACAAAATAATAAGCATTTTGATCACGAACTTGTATCTGTAGTGGATCTACATAAGCTTTATCTAGATGGTGTAACATGGATGATAATGTGACTAGAGCATCCGCTACTTCGTTGTGCATTCGTGGGATGTGCTTGAACTCTATAGATTGAAATCTTTGAGACAGTTCATGCAGACACTGTCGATAGTGTATCGGTTTTAAATCCCTTATCTCCCATTCTCCTTGAATCTGATGTATCAAGAGATCCGAGTCACTCATGACCAAAATCTCTTGAACACCCATTTGCCATTCTCAATCCCAATATGCATGCTTCTTACTCGGACATGTTATTAGTACAGAAAAATCGAAGTTGAGCGGTAACGAGATAATGCTGACTCGTTTCTGAAATGAGCACTGCTCCAATTACGACTCCCTTGCTATTGACGGCCCCATCAAAGTACATTCTCCAGCCTGACTTATCATCTTGCTCTACTTATTCAATGTTCATTGTCTCCTCATCAGGAAATCATGTATTTAAGGGTTCATACTCATCATCGACCCAATTTTCTGCCAAATGATCTGCAACTGCTTGTGCGTTCATTTCCGTACGAGTTACATAAATGATGTCAAACTTTGTAAGTAGAATTTGACATTTAGCAAGTCTGCCTGTCGGCATAGGCTTCTGGAATATATACTTCAGTGGATCCAACCAGGATGTCAAATAAGTGGTATAAGCTGACAAGTAATGTTTCAATTTCTGCGCAACCCATGTTAAAGCACAACATTTCTCTCCAACTGAGTGTATTTTACCTCGTAAGATGTAAACTTCTTACTGAGATAATATATTGCTCTTTCTTCCCTGCTTCGTCATGCTGCCCCAGTACATAACAAAAATAATTATCCAATACGGTCAGATACAGGATCAGAGGTCTTCCCGGTTCTGGAGGAACCAATACCGGAGGATTAGTCAAATATTCCTTAATTTTGTCAAAGGCTTCTTGACATTCATCAGTCCAATTCACCGCAACATCTTTCTTTAGTAATTTGAAAATGGGCTCGCAAGTCGATGTTAACTGAGCAATAAATCTGCTGATATAATTCAACCTGCCCAATAAACTCATTACTTCTTTCTTGTTCCTCGGCGGAGGCAAATTCTCGATTGCTTTTATCTTTGATGGATACAATTCAATACCACGTCGGCTTACTATGAACCCTAATAAATTTCCTGACGGCACCCCGAAAGCATACTTTGTTGTATTAAGCTTGAGATTATAACTTGTCCGCGGAATAAATTTCCTGACGGACCGCGGGATCGTTCAGCTTTGTAACTTGTCCGGCCTCTTTTTCTTATTTGGAAAGGGGAGTCTCAACCAGTAAGCACATCCCTGGAGGTAAGAAGAGAAGGGTTTTTGGCACAATTTTTATATACAGTTCACGAAATATCAAAGCGGTAAACATATAACACATTGATCAAAACATATAGGGAAATCAGATATAAACAAAATTAACAATTTAACTAAGATCGAATTCTTAGACACTGAACCGAAGTTCTGGGTTTCTTATCCCCAGCAGAGTCGTCAGAGCTATCACACCTCCCTTTTTACTACCTTTTTTCCGAAGAATAAGGTATAACCCGTTACTTACTAATACACCCTGGGATAGGGTATAATAATAACAATAGGGAAGGAGTTTTTCCACTTTAAGGACAATCGGAACGGAATTTATTTAGATTTCAGAGTTGCCACTTGGGAAGATAATGGTGTCCCAAGTCACCGGTTTAATCCCGAATTCGAGGAAATTGACTCTGTTTTAATAGTCCGCGAAATTAAAAATCCGGATAAGGAATTCTGTTAAACCGGGAGAAGGTGTTAGGCACTCCCAAATTTTGTTGTTTTAGCACGGTCGCTCAACTATCGTTTTTGACTTAATTGTTTTCTTTGTATGCTTTTAAAAAATGTGAATGTACCGTTTTGATATTTTAATGACTTGCAACGTTGCGAAAATGCATTTCGGGTCACACCACAACCAGTACGCCTGTGACTTTAATATGTTTCAGCTTCACCGGGATTTGAGATTTGAGTCACATAAATGTGCACTCATATTTAGGAATGTATATTTTAATCGTGCCTATAACGTGTACGTCTTATTATCTTTAGGAAAGACCGTGAAATTCGCTAAACGGGCTTCCCGAATCTAATATTCTTATTAATGTTCATATGGGGGCCCCGTGTGTTTACATTTTATACGAGCTCATCCTATTATTTTATAAGTCCAAACCTATCTAATACTATATTTGCTATTTTTGTTTTTTCACCTAATCATATTATAGTTTTTGGTATTTTCAGGATTTATTTATTATTTTATCCATGCCAATTATCCATTTTCAGGCCTTGACTTGTAGACTGCATTAACAGTCTATTACACGTGACAGGGCTCCTGAAACCCAGTATATTCGTGTATCCGTATTTAGAAATCTAGAAGCTAATTTAATTGGATCTGGGCCCGTGTTCTCATCCAAGCCCAGAATAAACAAACAAATTGGAACGTACTTTCAATACAAAAACATAATAATCGATTTCAAAATAACAGAATAGATCAACAGAAGTCATTTTTTATTTCATAAAGTTTTGGAATACATATTCATCAATACTAATTGTGGACCCTAATCACTAATTAAACAATAACATGACTTAAGTACTAATATTTCTATTTCAATTACTTTAACAGTGATGACTATACTAATTGAGCAGGCTTGAACTATTATTAATTACCCGATTCTAACTTATATTATTGTATGCTACTGTTAAACGAATTTGAATGACAAAATAGCTCTAAGTCATCTATTCATTTCCTTTTATAGACTAATTATCAGGTTCTAATTAGCAAAGTTAATTGATTACCCTTTCATATGTTATATCAGTTCACTAAGCGAATTAGGTTCATATGTTAACCTGTTTTCAACCTAAGACTAATGATAACTATATTTACTTATATACTACTACTACACTATCTACTTACTTTGTCTCGACTACATATAATATTAATTATTACAAACCATCCTACTAAATTACAAGAATTCTAAAACATGATTATTATAAAACTAGAAGAAGACAGCAGCAGAATTCGCCCAAAGAGCATCACGAGACTTTCATTTCTTCAATCAATTTGTAATTATATTTCCAGAAAAGAAAATGTATCTGATTCACCAAAAATAGCTTATATGTCTAGGTTGATGGCGAAGAATAGTCAGTAATAGCAGCAATAGAGCAGTAGTAGAGTAGTAGACAAAGCAGCACGTATAGCAGCAAAATAGAATCCCAAAGCTCAGCAGTTCAACAAATCAACAAGTGGAATTGAAGAGGTCAAATAGAATACAACAAAGTTGAAGAACAATAGACTCTAATAAAACTCCAGATTGCCTAAAGAAGTTAGCTAGAATTTCAGTAGCTAAAGCTTAGAATCCCTTTTTCTTAATTTCAAAATCTGGATCACAGATATCAACTTCTTAATGTTCAACCTCTGAATTACTAAAATCCCCCTTTTCAGGCTAATTGACAGTCTATTTATAGACTGCTTTTAGGTCAAATTTGAGGAAAAATTCAAATAACTTATTTCTAATCCCCTCTCCTTTATTTTTTATTGTTTACAGTTTAATACCCTGAATTAGATGTCGAAATGCCTTCTAGCCCCTGCTGGAAGGTTCTAGGTAGTTCTTCTATGTTCTATTAGGGGTGTTTTACTAAGCTGCCCTCACTTTCCAAGTGTAATTTCAATTCTGCCTTTTTACTATTCCTATTCTATCCTTTATTTTGTGATTAATTACAAGAATACTAGGTAGTAAACTCTTTTATATCCCTATAGGCTCTATTAAATCATCAATATTGCCATTTATTGTTCCTTTTGTACCCTTATTGTTTCTCTTTATTTACCCGACCTACTAAGGTCTAGGCAAACTAGGTTAAGGCTTTATTTAACTAATAGCCACTATTTTATAACTCTTTAAGACTTAGCCTGATTTAAACCCTAAATCCTTTTCAGTTTTAACCACTTTTAACATACCTCACTCTTATTTAAAATGTAGCCCCTTATTAATACTAAGTAACTAACTAGAAATAGGTTTGCAAAACTAAACACTTAACAGTATAACCAATTTATTTCAGGAATAGTGCGACTTAATCATTTCAGGAATAACCACCCTAACAAACAGGTTTAATCATTACAAGAACAACCATATCTACTTTAAGAAACTAACCCTAGATCTTTACATCTATAACAAAATCATAAACAATATAGGATTCAGAATGGTATAACAGACGAAATCAAATTACAAATATAGCCAATTCATATTATATTGCACATATAGACTTAATCATAAAATCAATTTCCAATTAACTAGAATTCAAAGAGAAGTTTTGATAATGGTTGAATCCCAATTAATCAAAACATAATTTCAGACAAGGCATGATGAACAAATCACACAAAGAAACCTATTTTAACCATGATTCATTTGTAATAGTCATTAAAACCCTAAAGATGCTAAAACAGACTAGGCATGTGTAAAGAAATAGAATTGATCTTAAGCATGTAATTAACACAGGCTAATAAGCCGAACAGTCAAAGAATATTTACAGAAGGCAAAACAGGCAAAGAAAATAAAGGGTAAGAAAAACTTAGCTTTCAATATTCCGTTTCTTTCCTTGTTCTTTCTTTCTTTTCATTCTTTCCTTCTCCTTTATGTCTTCTTTCTTTTTCTTTTGTTATTTCGAGACCTTAGAAACTCTTGAAGACTTAAAGTCTTCTGACTTCTAGATCTTTCCAATGGGGTTTATTTTGGAGTTTTGGTGGGTAAGAGAGTGGTCCGGGTGTTGTTTGAGAGGTATTGGGGGTGGGTTATGTTTTGGGTGCTCGCCGGAGTAGGGTTCCAACGAGCTTCTTTGCTTTATTCGAGCAGCTCCGGCTTGATTCGAGGCTAGCCACCCAGATAAGGTGAAAGGCCTCTTTGAGATGGTCATATGGTGTAAAACTGGGAGCCAGGTTCATAGATTAGAGGTCGCCGGCTAGGGTTCCGGTGACCGGACTTTCAAGAAAGAAATGGCTTTTGGTTTTTCTGGGTTTTCATGGTGGTTGTGGTGTGTGGGGGTTAGGAGTGAGAGGTTTGATGGTGGTTTGAGCTGGAGACGACCATGGTTTCTGGCCTGTCCGGCCAGTCTCCATGAGAGACGAGATGAAGAAGATGAAGAAGGAGACGGCTAGGGTTTGAGGTCTGTGTATATGAGTGTATAATGTGTCTAATGAACAAGAGATTGGGACTTATATATCCCTTAGATCTTGAGTGATCCTGGCCTTTGGATCAATTGATATCAATGGCCAGGATTGGTGCTCTTAAAACTGTGTCGTTTAATTAAATGAAAGGCCTTCTTGTGTCCGTTAGATGTTTAAACATGGACGGCCAGGATTAATTGGTAATGCTACGTTGTTTAGTTCTTTATGAGACTTAAAACCATCCGTCTGATCATTCCATTGGACGGTTGAGATTAACTTTCCTATACGGCGTCGTTTAATTTGCTATTGGGCTGCCTTATGTGATCCGTTGATTATTTTCATCAATGGTGAGGATTAAATTGCCCTTATACGTCATCGTTTGGTTAAAGCTTTAAACAGACCAGCTGATCTCTTGGGTTGTTACACATTTGGGCCTGTATTTTATATTTCAGCCCAATTTATTGTATTTTTGTATTTTTCTTGTATTTTAATTATTTTCTTGGTATTTTCTTTTGTATTTCATTTTATCTTTTTTGTATTTATTTCCAATTGTTATATTTCTTTTATTTTCATATTTTTCATGATTTTTCTGGTATTTTTGCCATTTTCTTTTGTTTTTCCGGTATCTTTTGTATTTTTGTTGATTTTTCTAATTTATTCTTTTAATTTAAAACTTATTTAACAAGCAAACACACAAGTATTTCAATAAAACACACAATTGCACATCAAAATCTTATTTTTATTTTTATATTGGAATTTGTTTGCTTAGGGTAAAAATCATGTGCTAACAGGGCTTGCTTCTCGAAAAATTATAAAACTCACATTTTCGGAATTCTCATCTCGCCACGAGTCTGTACATATAAAATTTATCAAAATCTGAGTACATTTTCCCCTTCAAATCATGAATTTACTATTTTCTTAGGCTTCAAGCAAAAACTCCATTTTACACTTTGATTCTTCCAATTTTCCAGTGACTTAGATGAAGATTCTAGGAGAAAATCACGTAATTAGTCCATAAAACTTACCTTCAATCAAAATCTAGGTGAAAGTCTCTTAATCCCTCGTCCACTAGCTTCAAAACTTGCCCAAACATGGTGAAAATGAGAAACCCTCCTGTCTGATATGAAATATAACCGTTTTGCCCGCCTTTTAATTTCCTTCATCGCGTTCGCGGCATAGCCCACGCGAACGCGATGGGCCAAATTTCAAAAACTGAAAGTCCTTCTACGCGAACGCATCCCTCGGCTCGCGATCGCGATGCACTAGATCTCGGACTCACGCGAATGCGGCACGACCCTCGCGATCACGTAAGTGAAATTCACTGACTCCTCAAACCTTCTTCGCGAACGCGTACTCTCCCTCGCGAACGAGGAACACAAACTTCCTTCCTTTACGCGTTCTCATCACAGCCTTCACGAACGCGTAGGCCAAAAACCACAGACCATCATTTCCTTCTACGTATTCGCGTTCATCACCACGTGAACGTGATGGGTTAAATATCTGCAACGCTCTGACAACAAATCTGATATGTTTTTCATCACAAAATGGTCCATTTGACCCCCGGAATCACCTCCGAGGCCCCCGAGACTTCAACCAAAACCACCAACCTACTCCAAAACACAATACAAAATTGTTCCAATCATAAAAACACACCATTAAACACAAAAAGCATCATATCAAGGCGGATTCTATCCTAAGTTTCAACTAAAACTTCCGAAACATAAAGTCCATCAAAAACCGATTCCACCAAAATTCCAACTTCGCCAATTCAAGCGTATTTCAACACCGAACCTCCAAATTCAATTCCGATCATTCCTCAAAGTCACAAATCACCTCCCAAAGCTATCCCAACCACCGAAATCCACATCCGAGCCTTCTAACCACATAATCAACTTCAGGTTGACTTTTTTTAAATAAGTTTCACTCTAAGAGGCTATATGCCTTATTTTAAACCAGAATCAATTGAAATTCACCCGATAGATTCTAATACAAATATAACAATATGAAGCAACACAATAAGGGGGAAACTAGCGGTAACTCACATGACGACAGGTCGGGTCGTCACATTCTCCCCAACTTAAGCAAATGCTTGTCCTCGAGCGGACTCAGAGTTGTACTAGAAGCAACCCAATAGCTGAATGACCTTACCAAGCATATACTCGGGGTGATCCTACGTCACCCTATCCAACATAAATCCAATAACACAGTATAGTTGGAATTTCAATGCCCATCCAAACCGTAAAACACATTGCACTTCTCGAAATCACACAGCAGATCAGAACCCCAAGTTTATAGTCAGAATAAACCAGAACCAACTGCAATAACCCATACTTTCCATTCCAGGTGGGACCATATGATATACTACACAACCCAAACACTCGAGACGATGGAGTCTATTCACAACAATTGGCCACAATAACCATATACTAACAGAAAAACCTTGTAGCTAAAGTCTTATTCCAACACCTTCATATACTGCCCATGGCAATCGAAACACGTGATATGCCGAACCCATCTCCCAGGTCAACCATTCATGAATCGATTTCTCTTTTGACTGATACTACAACAGATTTGGGATCCAAACCTCGATATTCCCTTTCTAACCAGCTGAAATCATATATGCTCGCACTCAGTGATGAATCCAATGATCATTTCGATTATAACACACCATACTGGTGATATGACACCTCATCATCGACCTAAGCCACGACGTGCACAACATAGGCTCCAATAAGAAATGATCTGAACACACTCAAATCATGACAATTGACTCAAATGAAAGAGCTGCAATTCAATTCCTCTATAACATCACAACAAAGAACTGAGATCCCATCTCACATCATAGGAATAGGGTACTTGAATCCTCCTCGAAAAGTCATAACATCACGTGGCCTTGCCACAACTCATGATTCCACCCAAACACTATTACTCATGAAGCACCTCAAGTCACTAAGCTCAAAACGGTCAGCCACGCACATATTTAGGTCTGAACACAAGCAATCAATCTCACCCAAGGTGAAAGAATTAATATACACTATCAAATCCGGTAAGGACACAACCGATGCGCTATTCGCCGAGCAATACCCAATATGGACTTCCCTCAGAAACCATGAAGTATTGCATACAAGGTAACATATAGAAAACTATTTTCTACATCACACTGTTGTGGCATGCAACCCGCTCCAAATAACATAACCGTGGCGGCGTGCCACTCGATCCAGATACCATACCCATGGCGGTGTGCCACCCGATCCGAATAACCAGTGGCGGTGTGCCAACCGGTCCATATATAAATCTCGCAAAAAGGAAATACACATCGAGTCAAATTGCTTATTACAATAAAATTATATAGTCCTATGCTCGGCTAGACAAAACGCATCCAAAAAGTCCCTTAATACCGCAACAGAATCAATGGTAGAAACCTCTGTACTGATATCCGCCACAAAGGCCCAATGAACAAAGCAATACCTGCCAACCATCCACTAGTCCTTGGGATACAAAACTACCCTATTAGAACATAATCTGATGCACCTTTGCCACGCAACCTGTGGTTTGTTTTGACATAGTCCCTATCATATAAGTCTAGACAACCTAACTTAAGACAACCAGTCTACAATCAAATATCATAACCCAAATTAAACATATCAAGCAAAGAAAGATCCACTAGGGCTTTCAAATTTCCCATAACTGCTAAACGGTGCCGATACACACGATATACAACCACTGTATAGGCAGATCACGAGAAATTCTAGTATCTAACACATATATAATACATGAATCTCTATGCCCGATCCCACACTCCGCTGTACGAATACATAAAACTCTTCAATCATCTATTCATACCACGAAAGACATTCAAAAATTTCCTTATGCCATCAGTAGTTTGACCATCACAGTCGATTCAACCAGAAAATGTCGCAATAATACTGAAGTATCATCAATTTACATCACCTTAATCATCAGAAACTCAATTCTTTACTCACCTGCAGCTGCCCGTGCTGCTCAAGAATTTAATGATTTCCCATTATGAACTGAACAAAAACCTTGAACACGCAAATCTCAATTCTCCATATCATAACACATAGACCATACCCATAGGAATTGTACTCTCCTTCAAACCATGGTAAAATACATCAAGAGCTATTTCTCCCAATTACATTGAATATGATAAACTGCCAGGACTGAATCTCTTTTACCCAAACCAAGCTAAGCAAACTGCCAGCACGCAAAAGCTTTGCTGCACGATACCTGTAAGGCTCATTACCTCAAATATACAAGTATAATTCATATATTTATCATACCAATTCGGTTTATTAACAAGCTGATCCATTTATCTAATTCCTTCCTGATTCATCTTAAATTTGTTATTCTCCCTTGATGTAGCACCACAATACATTAACCCAGGTTATCATACAAGACGCACACATAAAACCACACTAACTAAGACACATAGGCCACTGAATACCCTCTTAAACATTTCCCAGAAATACCACATTCCAGAATACTATAACTTGAAAAACTTCTTGTGAACCTGAACTCGTTACCATTACCTTCCAAATACGGATACATAGAATACCATGAGTATCATAACGTAGCACAATTCTTGACATCATCTAATGAAAGTACAGTATCTAGCCACTTAGACAAACTTAAGACACATGATTCACACATGCAAAAACCTTGAACACAGTAATACCATTCTCGAGAGTCATTCCTTCTTATTCAGTTGTATTTTACGTGCCCTAGATGAACAAAATCAATATAGCATACAACAGTGCAAGCAGTTAATCAATAACAACCTCCCCAACTTGGCTCAAAGCCATATATCAAGGCACTTTCAACCACCCATAGCATTCTTACTCAAGTGATGCCACAATATTATAGTGATATTAAACTCAAGTCATTTACAAGCTTTGGCCGAGACTCGAATCATCAGAAATCTTAACTCTTCTGCAATTGTTACATCCATTCACACACAACAGTTAAGCCCACTCTTTAGGTGACCAAAATCTTTTCTAAGTCCTAAATTTTCCAAAAATTTCGACAAAGTTTCCTTTGTAATTTGGCCTATCCTCCTGCCAGAGAATCACCAAAACCATCCTAACAACACATCCCCAACTCGACAAGGCATCCCAATGTATATCAACAATATTAATCTCAATACTACACGAATTATATTATCAAAATCAGTACATGAACGTACGTTACACCTATCTATATCATAACACATATAAAATACCTTTCAATTACACACAGGATTCAACCCACCTAAGGATACTCCGCAAGAGATAACCCACCTGCCTTGCTTTGATTTAGTATTTCAACACACCTTCCACCATGATACACATAGCACAATCAATTAGTCTTCCTGAGTCTGAACTCATACCACTGCACCTAATGCACTTTACCTTTCCATTAAGAGATATGAAAATATTCACCATGCCCTATAACTTCGTGCTACACAATAGATCACAATGGAAAACGAACACTTATAACTCATCTATTATTCATCAGACTCTTTCATCACTACCAAGACCACACGGATACAACCTACGGTACTAACATACTTATCACATGGATATTCAGCCATCATTCCAGCTACTAAGAACAACACTAAATATAAAAGTTCAAAACACTTGCTCACACAATCAGCACCTCGGTGCTCAAACCATAGGCAATGATCCGGCCTCAAGTACTCCAAACTGGCCCAACATGAACTCACGGAGATTACCTCTCGCCCCTTGATCAGGAAATCACATGCCATTAAGGCACATATACTACTAAGCACTTGCGTGCGCATAAAGACGGGTGGAAGCAAATTTTTATGAATGATATATCAAGCTGAATCAAGTACGCACGATAAGAATTCCAAGAATAGAAAGTTTTCCTAAAGGTTCTGCAGCCTCTCGAGGATAAATACAGACATCTATGTACCGATCCGCGGGACACTACTAAACCTGCTCATGACTCATGAGACCTAGTAACCTAGGCTCTGATACCAACTCGTCACAATCCAAATTCCATACCCGGTCATGATGGCGCCTCTCGTGAAGACAAGGCCAGCCAACAACCCCAAATCCTCTTTTATCAGCTATTAACATAAAGGAATAGAAATATTACTTATTAATATTTAACTATTAATTTCATCCCAATACAACCCGATCGGGGTGTCAAAAGTCATGAGCATCTAATGAGTAAAGGCACTACTACTTGCCAACAATGTATATATAAATACAAAAAAATAAAAAAAAAACTAGAATACAAAGATGCAGTACGGTGCCGCGAACTCTAGCGGTCACCTGGCTCAACTACCACCATAAGGTCTTCTGCCCTTCTAATAAGCCGCTCACGGGTGAACAATACCTGCAACAACACGCATGGTGAATGGAGTAGAGTGAGTACTTCCAACTCAGTGGTAATAAAAGAGAATAATAACTGAGCGATAAGAAAACACGTATGCACACCAAAATACTATACAAGACAGTAAAATCCCTTTTTGATAAGCCGAAATACTGTAAAGATCCTTTAGAAAATCACAAGATCAGTTAAAAATATCACTTTTGAAAATCTCTTTTACAAATATCTTTTTTTTTTCGTTTTCAAAGCATATAATGCTAAATCAGATAGAGCTAGTCGGCTCACAAGTATGCCCCTTGTGGTACATCACTCCTCAACATGTAAAACCAGGGTATCTGGTCAACAAGGCAATTAACAGTATGCATGCCAATGATATATGAGTGCTAATGTCATTCCACGTAGTACAAACAGGAGTGAATGCAATGCAATCCATATGACCGCTACGGCGTGCAGCCCGATCCATTTGGGTACCCGTGCTCACTGTGGGGGTTCAGACCCCGGAGGGGCTCCTACAGCCCAATCACAATAATACTGCAGCATGCAGTCCGATCCATATACTACTGCGGCATACAATCTGATCCATATACTACTGCGGCGTGCAGTCCAATCCATGCAATATTCTACAGCGGCGTGCAGTCCTATCTGTGCATGTATATACATATCCACACATATCACTCGAGGCCTGAAAACCTCCTCACAATATTCGTCATGCTCTCACATATGGCCCTAGGCCCCAATCAGTCCAACAAATAATCAAGAAGCCCCTCGGGCATCAGTAAAACAATGATACTCAACTCAAATGATAGTTCAAATATCAGTTAAAACTCCAGGTTTCAGTAAAATATAGTTGAGTTCAAAAGTAGTGTAAATCACACGGACTGAGTTCAAATAGTATTTCAAACAGTGAGGGAAAATAGTGATGATAGTTAATAAAGAATTTCAACAATCGGCAATAAGCCCCAAGTATGGCAATGAGCCCAAATCATAACGATAACAACAATACATTTGCAAATATGCGGTGAAAACCAACAACTGGGATAGACCAACTCACGATCCCCAATGGTGCTCTACCCCACGCTCAGGTCCAGCGTGCAAGTCACCCCAATACAATATTAAGATGTGCAAATCTGGAGTTTCAAACCATCAGGATATCATTCCCAAGTATTACTCACCTAGAACCGACGAAAACTCAAGCCCGCGATGCCTTCGCTCCTCAAACCAGCCCCCACGCACGTTGAAACTAGCCAAAATCAGTACCAATATATCATAATAGGCAAATGGAACAACACACAATCGAAAGCAATCGAAATATAACAAAAATCTCGAAACTGGCAAAACTCGAGCCTTGGGCCCGCTTCTCGAAAAATTATAAAACTAACATTTTCGGAATCCTTGTCTCGCCATGAGTCCGTACATATAAAATATATCAAAATTGGAGTCCATTTGCCTCTTCAAATCATCAATTTACTATTTTCTTAGGCTTCAAGCAAAAACCCCATTTTACACTTTGAGTCTTCCAATTTTTCAGTGATTTAGAAGACGATTCTCGGATAAAATCACGTAATTAGTCCATAAAACTTACCTCCAATTGAAATCTAGGTTAAAGTCTCTTAATCCCTCGTCCACTAGCTTCAAAACATGCCCAAAAATGGTGAAAATGAGAAACCTTCGCGTCTTATATGAAATATAACTGTTCTGTCCGTCCTTTAATTTCCTTCATTGCGTTCGCGACATAGCCCACGCGAACGCGATGGGCAGAATTTCAAAAACTCCAAGTCCTTCTATGCGAACGCATCCATAAGCTCGCAATCGCGATACACCAGATCCCAGACTTACGTGAACGCGGCACGACCCTCGCGATCACGTAAGAGAAATTCACTGACTCCTCAAACCTTCTTCGCGAACGCGATTCTCCCTCGCGAACGCGAAAAAAAAACTTCCTTCCTCTACGCGTTCGCATCACAGCCTTCGCGAATGCGTAGGCCAAAAAGAACAGACACACATTTCCTTGTACGCGTTCGCATTCATCACTACGCGAACGCGATGGGTGAAATATCTGCAACTCTATGACAGCAATCTGATATGTTTTTCATCACAAAATGGTTCATTTGACCCTCAGAATCACCCCCGAGGCCCCCGGGGCTTCAACCAAAACCACCAACCTACTCCAAAACATGATACAAACTTGTTCCAATTATAAAAACACACTTTTAAACAGAAAAAGCATCAGATCAAGGCGGATTCAAGCCTATGTTTCAACTAAAACTTTCGAAACCTACATTCCATCAAACACCTAACCAAATGATGTCCGAATGATTAAAAATTTGCAGACATATCCAAAATTACCTAGTGAAGCTACTGCAACTGTCCAAATTCCATTCCGACTCCCAGATCAAAATCTCACCTACCAACTGGATTCCGCCAAAATTCTAACTTCGCCAATTCAAGCCTATTTCTACACCAAACCTCCAAATTCAATTACGAGATTTCCCATTAGTCACAAATCACTTACCAAAGCTAACCGAACCACCGAAATCCACATCCGAGCCTTCTAACAACATAGTCAACTTCAGGTTGACTTTTCTAAAATAAGCTTCACTTTAAGAGTCTATATGCCTTATTTTTAACCAGAATCAATCCAAATTTACCTGATAGACTCTAATACAGATATAAAAACATGAAACAACACAATAAGGGGGAAATAGGGTGGTAAATCACATGAAGACGGGTTGGGTCGTGACATTTCAGTAGTTTTGAACTTGGAAGAAAATTGCAGAATTTCAGCAATTAGTGCAGAAGAAGCTTGCCTTCGTGATCGCGATACTGGCCTCGCGTTCGCATAGAAGAGTTTTGGACAGGCCAGGCTTTTTTTCTTCGCCTTTGCATCCATAGGGTTGTGTTTTCATACTACTGGAAGTGGAAGCTTCGCATTCGCGTGGTAAGTTCGCATTCGCATAAGAGGAAATTGAGGGTCAGGGCCTGTTGCTCTTCGCGTTCGTGGTTAGTTGCCCGCGTTCGCGTAGCTTAGGGAGAAATATCATCGTGTTCACAGAGGATTCATCACGTTTGCATAGTGCATTTGCGGCCTTGGAAATAGTTAAACTTCGTGATCGCGAGCCTGGGGCTGCGATCGCATAGAAGGAAAACAGAACTAGGCAGAAGGGTTTTAAAAACATTTTCTCCACAAGTCCAAGTTCATTTCCACCATTGTTGGGTTGAGTGCTTTTGGACGGAAATTGAAGAGCATTTCGACTGGTAATTATTGGAGGTAATATTTTTGAACTTAAACCACGATTATATTGTTAAATTGGTCTAGAAATTCATAGAAATTTAGCTAAAATGGAAGAGCTAGGGCTTGGAATTTGAGATTTCAAATTGAGGATTTGAGGGGTCATTTGAACTCCGATTTTGGTGTTCTTCATATGTATAAACTCGTCGGGAGACGAGGAATCCATTGATGTTAATTTTCTAATTTTTTGAGATGTGGGCCCGGTGCTCAGGTTTTGCAAATTTCATGATTATCAATATTTTTCGACTCTTTTCGATTAGGTTATGTTCCTTAGCCTATTGTGATGTATTCGCTCTGATTTTGCATAGATTTCACGTGTGTGGAGGCCGATTTAAGGGGCAAAGGCATCATGAGCTAGAAAATTTCTCGGTTCGAGGTGAGTAATGATTGGAATATCCTGAGGGTTTGAAACCCCAAATTTGCACATCGTAGTGCTATATTGAGGTGACTTGCACGTCGGATAGCGAGCGTAGAGTAGAGTACCATTGGGGATTGTGACTTGGTCCATCCCAGTTGTTGATTTTACCGTGTATTTGACTAAAATTTATTTGATATTATCAGGATTTTGGGTGATTACCATATTTGGGCTTCGTGCCAATTATTTGAACCCTTTCAACGATTTTTATCACTCTTCCCTCTCTATTTGATATACTACTTGAACTCAGTCTTGTTGATTATACTGTTTTTGCAAACTCAATCGTTTTAATTAATTTTTGAGACCTTACTAATAATTCACTAGTATCTAGGCTGAGAACTATTATTCTATTGATGCACGAGGGGCTTATGGTATTTTTTGGACTGAGTGTGGTTTTTAGGCCTTAAGCATGAGGTGAGGCGGCTTATAGGCCTCGAGTAATATGTGAGGACGCTTTGAGGCCTCGAGCATAATGTGAGAAGGCTTTCAGTCCTCATGTTGATATGTACAGGCTTTCAGGCCTTATGATGATACATCGCTTGGGTTGTAGGAGCCCCTCCAGAGTCTGCACCCCCATAGTGAGCGCGAGTACTCATCTCGAGCGGATAAATTTTAGACAGTGGTAATAATGGCACTGTTATATTTGTTTTGGTCAGGTAAAAATGACTGACCGGTCAGGTAATATAAATCATGCCCAAGGGGGCATAACTATTTTTGAGATATTGCTCGAGAGGTGAACTTTGATGTGCTCATCTTGTATATGTAAGGCCTCGGAAAATTTTGCTAAATAATTTAGGATTTCGTAGTGTCACACATGCTTATTATAATATTTTTATATACTATTAATATGGTGGACATCAATTAGACTTGTTAAATATGAGTATAAGTCTTATGGTATGTTATGTGAGGTCTAAATGGAAGTCTAGGTGTACGCCAAATGGGAATTTTTTTGAAATAAGCCAAAATTCCAAATGGATTCGCACAAGGCTCCACTTCAAAGGAGTATATATAATTATGTAAAATGTTTTGTATGGTGAATATCATATCAAATGAAAGCGTTTTGAGTCTAGTTTCCAATGCTTCAAACTGTTTGTCATTTGGACATTCCTACACAAAGTTATGATCGAATTACAAAAGGCTGGAAAATGCAATCCCGTGTCAGGTCAAATCTGCGCTCCGCATTTTTACTCTACGGTCCGCATTTTTGTTCTACGGTCCGCATTTTGACCACAGATTGAACCAGTGTAGCTCATTTTTGGCCACCAATTTTGCGGTGTATTCTGCGGCCTGCATGTCCATTATGCGGTGCATTCTGCTATAGCAGAATTGACATCGCAGGGTTATTTTTTATATTTTCATAACGCGACCCCATTTTGATATATAAACTTTGGGGCTTTATTTGGGGTCATTTCCTACTTATTTTAGAGAGAGGTGAGAGTATTTTAGAGAGAGAAGGAGGAACCCAACATCTAAACCATCTAAATCTTGCATCAACCTTCAAGAATCAAAGAACCCAATCACAAGTTCTTCATCTAAGAGGTAAGATTCTATGCCCTAGGTTTTAATTTCGAGTTTAGAGTATAATATTGGTTATTGAGGTATGATTCTTGGGTATTTTAGTGTTGTATATACATGTATGTACAAATTAAGTTGTGAGAAGATCGTTTAACGTAAAGAAGTAAAGATTGGGTTAGGGAATGAAAGAAGTCTTGAAAACGTGATTCGAAATCAAGATGCTCAACTAGTGTTTGATATAATGCTCAAATGAGCTAGTTTCATGAATATCTTTCTAATATGTATTTAATTTTGTTATGTCTCATAGTAGATTGGAATTGCTAGAGTTTTTGGAGTGTTGTAGTAACTTAAGGAAAGCTCAATCGAGGTATGTATGACTAACTTTGATCTTTGTAAAATCACCTTGTTTGGTGTACGAATACTTGGTGTGTGATATCTATGTGGATTGTTGTAAAATTCTTGTGGTTGGGTTGTTGGGTGGTTGATTGCTTTTGATTATGTGTTATGTGGTATTAATTGAGAAAAGAAGGATAAAAAGGGAAATCGTAAATGATGAAATTGGGAAAAATGGCGGTAATGACATATTTGGTTTATTGTGAGAAATTAATGAAATGACTTTGAATTGCTTTTGAACTGTTGAACATAATGGGATTGGTATTGTTGGCTATGGAAACACTTGTAATATTGTTGTGGTAGTGGCTTGAAAAGTATGTGGAAACATGAACGAATTTGTAAGTTGCTTATTGCCCTTGTTTGTGGTCTTTGTGAAGTGTTTTGGTTGTTGTAGTGATTTGAAACTGTACGGTGGGATCGGGTTGCGCGCCGCAACACAAAGTAATAAGGTGTGGGTTGGGGTAATAAGGTTGGCCGAGGTAATAAGGGTGGCCAAGGTAATAAGGGTGGAAAGCGATTGAAATCACTATTGAAATTGATATGAATACAATTGTGAAATCATTGATGTGAAATTGTAAAAGGATACAACAGGAGAGTTTGTAACATGTGGGGCACTGATTGTCCCTTTGTTTGACTTGATTTTGCCTTCCGTGTGTTTTTGGTTGTTGCTTTCGTTGTTGTTTTCTACTTGTATATGGGTTGAGGACTACTTGAAACAAAGTTAAGTGTTGAAAATTTGTTTGGGTTGTCTTGTTATTCCTTTACGTATTTGTTAGTTGTTTCTATTCACGTGACTTACTTGTCTATGGCTTGAGTTTACTTGGGACAAAGTTTGTTCATACCTACCAGTACAATTCAAATGTACTGACGTCCCTTTTCCCGGGGGTGCTACATTCGTGCTATGATTGTAGGTGGATCCATAGCAGGTACTCCAGTCCACCGACCGTAGCTCCTCATTAGTCCCCGTCAGCTGATTTGGCGAGCCCCTTTCCATTCGTGGCCCTCTATGGCTCACGCCACTTTCTGTTTTGGGATCTTATTTGATGTGCATAAGGTATAGGCGGAGCCTTGTTGCCGGCATTTCTATATTATTCTTTAATTGTATTCAGAGGCTCCGTAGACAGGTCGTGGGTAGTGTCGGTCATGGTAATTTAAAAGATAAATACTGATGTGTGGCGATGTTGTATAAAAATTGGAATACCTTTATTATGATGAATGAAGTTTCTAATGGAAATTATTATTGTTATGTTTATAAAAATTCAGTTAATGGAGTTCATATCCTATAAATGGCTTAGTTATTAGGTAAGGAGAATGAGGGGTAACATGTGGGATAGGAAAGGCACCCAGGTCCGCTTGACTGGGGACACTCGGTCGAGTGCCAGTCATGTCCCTCGAATTTGGGGCGTGACAGTATATTTACTTGTCCTTTTACCTATTATACCGTGATATTTGTGCTCGATGGGCGGATTTTCGCTGCTTATCAGTAGCAAGTATTTTATATCATTTTCGTAATTATTGAAAAGACCATTTTCACAAGAGATTTGAATTGAGCCAAGGTACTTCTAAAGATTTCACATATTCCACAGTTTTCTCAAAAAATTGTACCCAACTTCTATACAGCATGTTGTTTTTTTACGTGATTTCTTGCTGCTCAGTTATTATTTACTTTTATTACTCACTGAGTTGGAGTAGTAACTTTACTCCCTCCACCTTATGTGCAGTTGCATGTATTTATTCACCCGGTAACGGATTTTGAGCTGGTTGAATATTTTTGCTATCGTACCTGAGCTAGGTGACCGCCAGCGTTCACGGCATCAAATTTCTTCCCTTGATTCTTAATTTTATTCTGTATATTACTAGCCTTGTAGTTGTATTTAGACTCTCTGGATGCTCGTGACTTGTGACACCCCGGTTTGGGCTGTGTTTGGTTGTACTACCGCCAAGTAATATTATTGAATCATCTTTAAAAATTGTTTATTCATATTATCTATTTTTGAAAAAGGCAAATAGGGTTGGTTGGATGGCCTTGTCTTCACGAGAGGCGCCAACACGACCGAAGCGGGGTCTGGTTCATGACAAGTTAGTATCAGAGCCTAGGTTACTAGGTCTCACGAGTCATGAGCAAATTTAGTAGAATCTTGCGGATCGGTATGGAGACGTCTGTATTTATCCTCGATAGGCTGCAGAACCTTTAGGAAAACTTCACATTCATTAATTCTTATCGTGCGTCCTTGATTCCACTTGAAAAGAAACTTTTAAATTCCTTCCACTCTTTCGTATGCGCGCATGAGTGCTCAATGTTAGAAGTGCCTTGATGGCTTGTGATTCCCAAATCAAGGGGCGAGATGTGATCTCTGTGAGTTTGATGTTGGTTCAGTCTAGAGGATTTGGGGCCGGATCTTTGCCTATGGCTCGAGCACCGAGGTGCAGATTATGTGAGCAAGTGTTTTGAACTTATATGTTCGGTATTGTCCCTATTAGCTGGGATATCGGTTGGATATTCATATGAAGAGTATGTTTAGTACTCCGAGATATATCTATATGACTTGGTAGTGACGAAGAAGTCCGGTGGATAATAGATGAAATGTTAAGTGTTTGATTCCTATGGTTATTTGATGTGTAGCCCCGTGTCATGGGCGCGTAAAGAATATTTTCGTGTCTCCTAGTTGGGGAGGGAGTGCATTACATGTGGCGATATGAGTTTAGACCCTATGAGACTAAATGACTGTGTAATGTGTATGCCGGTGGAAGGTATGCAGAAATGTTAAATTCAGGCGAAGCATGTGGTTTATTTCGTGCGGGGTGTTCTTATGTGTTATGATCCTTATATGTATGTTAGAAGGCCTCATGTGTAATTGAGGGGTACGTGTAGAAATTTGAAAATTCAGGTCGCTTAAGAGAGTGGACTCAACTGAAGTGGGAATGAATGCGAGATTTGCAGAGGATTACAGTACTAGATAATTTGTATTTTCACAAACTTGTAAATGATTTAAGTTTAATCTCACTATGGTATTGTAGCATTATTAGAGTAAACGTGTTATAGGTTATTGAGTGTGTCCTGATATATGGCTTCGAGCCAAGTAGGGGAGGTTGCTATTGATTAGGTGATTTCATGGTTATGTGCTATGTTGGTTCCAATTTGAGGCATGCTAGCGAATCAGTTATGGTCGCGGAGATTGAGCCGAGGATGGCATAGGTGAAACAAAATTATAATAGAGGTCATATTATACTTTATAGAGTATGAGAATCACAGAATGCGTAGAGTGTTATTGGAAAATGATGCTACTTGTATAGAGCGGGAAGTTGCTTAGTTGTATTGGGATGAAGATATCAGTTTACAGTATCGTAGTGCCAATGAGGCACGCCCAACTATGCATTCTAAAAAGGACAATGTGGTCGCTGTCAATATAACCCGATTTATAAGTCCAGAGTCAAATCCCACAGAGAGTTAACCTATCAATTACAATCTTCAAAGCCCAACAATACTTCCGAATCAGCTTCCCAAACTTTCAAATATCTTTGTGAGTGGTTTCTACTAACTACTTTTGCAATAAACTAAAGAATTGAAGAAAATAACTGAATGTGTTGTAATGAATAATGAGAAAGACTAAGGTGATGATTTCCTCTATTGATGGAATCTCTTCTGTTTATGCTCATACAAATTGTCAATATTTCTCTATCAATCATGAACTCTAATTCTATCGTAATTCTCT
The DNA here is from genome assembly GCA_032618575.1 of Nicotiana noctiflora. Lineage (NCBI taxonomy): Eukaryota > Viridiplantae > Streptophyta > Magnoliopsida > Solanales > Solanaceae > Nicotiana > Nicotiana noctiflora. The sequence goes on along the minus strand of JASVEL010002398.1, from coordinate 149,703 downwards.
CCCGAGCAATTACAATAATTTACTGTTGCACTCTTCCGAGCTACCCTAGCTAGCTTTAATTAGCACAATTCACTTTAGATTGCAACCAATGTTTTGTTATTCCTAATCCCACCTTTACGCTGCAATTATAGATTGCTCCAACAATCTAGGTGTGGTGTTGTTCAACAATAAGCTAAATATGCACTCATTTCCAAGTTATGCATATTAAATAGGCACATCTAATTGAGGATCCTATCAAGTAACTATAACAAGAACGAAGTTGAACAAATAGAAATTTAGCTAATAATTTGTATTCACATAACCCAGAAGTTCATTAATCAATAGGTTCCATCAAAACCTTAGATAAGAATTTAGCTACTCAAAATAAAGAAAGCAAAACAGATAATGTATTTCATAATCAAGAATTCAAAGTAAAAGAAATATAGATGTTGAGAGAGTTCTCTATTACTAGTTTTCTTGCAAAAGTAGTCAATAGTACAAAACTTACCTCCTTTGGGCGAATCCTAACAATATATATATATGGTTTAGGTTTTACAATTTCCGTTTTTACACTCCAGCCCTTATGTTTTCCGTCTTCCACAGCGGTTTTACCGTGTTCGCGGTGGAAACGTGGTCAGTGATGCCTTCTGAATCTTCAAAACATCTGCAGGCCTGTTCTACTGTGGTTCTACCGCGATCGCGGTGGAACCGCGGTCAAACAGTGTCTCTGATTCTTCCGGGCTGTTCCAGCACAATTTCTCGATTTGTTTCACACATGGCCTTTTTCACCTTCTTTTGACTCCAAAACTGCACTTTTAGCCTTCATCAACTCTTGTGTACCTATAACACACAAAAAACACTAATAAGAGCATTTTGTCATCATATATATTATCAAAACAACATTAAAGTGTCATTATTTAGGCCATAAATATAGTAAAATTCACCTATTATTAACACCCCACACTTAAACCTTTGCTCGTCCTCGAGCAACTTTAATCACACTTTTAGGCCTATATTATCAAGGTCTTCCCCAATATATGTCACACAAGCTATCATTCATGATTTACCTAAGTATTGCACAATCCTTACTTTACTGTAATCTCAAATTCCAACACATCATTACTTACTGTAATTATCTTCACAGACTTACAAACGTACCCTTTTCTTCCTGAGTTACATGCCCTCACACAATCATACTGAGAGAAGTTCCCACATATATGCAATCTATAACATGGAACTTATATATATAGAAAAATTTCACTCACTCTCAGCAAAGAGAATTTATATGTATACAAACACACCATAGGCTTGCCCTTAGTGTAATACTCCACTAATCGAGTCATTTAGTCAAAGATCAAGAGGTCTTTAAGGGTTGTAATGTACGCTATTGGACATGTAAGATACTTTTGGTTATAGTGGCTAACCTCCCTAAGCACTTTCTTTTACACAACTTCGCTTTAAGCTTTTCGTTATGCTTCCCCTAACCATTCCTTCACCTTTTTCACTTCTAATCCCCATTTTCTTTTGGTGCAACTGGCTTTCTTATTTACATATATACATCTTTTTTTTTCATTGCTTGTAAGCATTGAATGTACATTGCCAGTTCTCCATTTTCTACCATTCATTCTTGATTTCCCTTTTTTCGATTTCCCCTCACCCCACACTTTCACTTTTGCATATCCATTACAACTCAAGTGCTTCTAGGAGGTAAGGTACAACAACGTATAATATAGATTTTGTGAACAATATATGGTTATCAAAGAACAGGCTTAAGGCACAAAGGGGTTAACTAAGATATTATATACAGGTGAATTCACAGGTTTTGATTTATGTGGCTACACAAAGAAATGCCTCTATGATCTCTATAACTAAACAACTTCTATTTCGCTTTGCACACACATAGGGCAAGTTCTAGGTATCATGTATAAACATATAATGAAGGTAAAAACTCACACACACTTAGCATGCAACTCATTCAGAGTCATATCAATGTTCAAGCAAGCTATATTGTGTAATTTAAGGCATATCCTAGAATCAACAGTCAAGCTCAGATTATACACTCTCAAGTTCATTTTAGTTTTGCTAGTGTGCATACTTGGGGTTACATATTAACCTTCGCCCTCTAATCCTAAAAAGAAAAATCTACCTAACCCGGTTCAATAAAAACCCTTGGAAAAGAACCGTGGCCAAAAGAAAAACCAAGGGGGAGGTGATATACTACCTAGAAAAAGAAAAGAAAAGAACAAAAATTCCTACATGGACTACTTCCCTCAAGAGTACTGTTCAAGTAGTCTGTCATTAGGAAGAGCCCTCTACTCATAATTTTGGATTTTCAAAATTTTTGATTTTTTTCCGACTTAGACCCTTAAGAAACCCGTCGCCAAGTGTCCATTATCGGGCGAAGCCAACTAATATACTATACAACTAAATCTACTATGTACAATATACAATATACTACATCGTAAGTTTCCCACCCCACACTTAAAATTATGGCATGTCCTCATGTCATAAAAATCAACGTAAAGCATTAAAGGGTTAGAAGACTTACCTGGGACTCAATCTGAGTCGGAGACGGTGGCGGGGTCAACATTGCATGCTCGACCCAATGCTCTGAACCATGCCATGAAATAACTTTCAAACCTGGAGTGCCTCTGTGACATCGCGTCCATATGTGTATGCAGGTCATCCACAGAAGTGCGTAAATCTGCAACTTCTTCCTCCAAAGACTAAGCATAGGTCTAGTGGACTGGGACCGGGATAGGCCAGCTCCATAGTGAGCATGCCTAGAAGTACATGTGGAGTCAGTGGACCTCAAGGACTGGACAACCGGGACAAGGTCATCATCGTCATCAATGTCAATGAGGTCGTTGCCACTACCCACCCGTATAATATAAGCTTTAAACAGATCTTTTTGTGGAAGCTCACCATCCGTAGGTAATACGAGTGTTTGGTGAGAGAGGCAAAGATTAGTGACCAAAGAAGGGAAATAGAATCCCTTGGACATGAGGGGTCCCCTCAGCATCATCTCATCACAAATTAGTCGGGCAGCGTCAAACTCCCGCTGGGTGACAAAGCACCAAGTCAATACTGCCCTATTAAAGTTAACATCAGTGGTGTTGATGGAGGGGAGAAAACAATTTCAAATGACCGTAAACCAGCACTTGGCAAGATGCGTGAAACAGGTGGAATTAAGAGTAATTTCCTCCTTAATCCTCAAAGGACGTCCACCTACGCATAGGGCATCTATCATGATGTCCCAAGTGACACCAGGTCTGTCGTGGTAATAATCCACGTCACTGTTGTAGGCAGGTAGTCTCAAAGCTTGCCTAACACTAGGCACCTTTGCCCAGACACGCTTACCTCGCACGAAGACCTCCCTAGCCATGTCGTAGGTTGTATTTGCGTAGAACTCCCTGACAAACATCTTGTTGACGAGAGTAGGTTCCTCGAATAAGCGTTCCATGTCCCTACATCGAATTTCCTCATACATGTCGGGCTTTCCTACCCGAAAAGTCATCCTGTCAATAGAGATCTTATGCAGCCATGCGTTGGTAGCCTTGGCGTGAAAGTCATTTTCTGCCTCTTCGCACTCAATACGAGACTCATCTTAGGCAGGACGCCTAGACGAGCTCGCAGCGTGCCTTGATCACTTTGGTGCCATAATCTTGCACATAAGAAGCATACAAAAATTTGCTTACATTAGTGCGTCGAATGGTTACTCAGACTTCACCATCTGCTGACTACAAACGTACTTCTATTAGTGCCATCATACCATGACCCGTAATTTGACGATATATTCCCAATAATTTCACCAAATCTAACCTAATGCACCCCATAATTACTTCTTATATCATGCCAACATCACCCCACACATAATTACACCAACTCCAAATTTTTACGACAACAACCAACCAAACCCAAGTATCACATCCCCTAAAATTTTCAACATCATACATAACAACATAATTGGCCAACGCATGGTCCAAAACTATATCAATTAATCAACAAGCTAATTTGGGTCTCGAACCCATTATAACAAAGCCCAATTACATACTAATGGAGACCCAACTAAGTTCTTTATCAAAACTTCCAAAAATCAACTATACAACAAATGTGCTATACTAATGAGGCATATTTACATATTTTACACTAAGCCTAGGTAGGGTTTAAGAAAATACTACAATTTAACTATAATACACTAATTAAATTAAAAAAAATTAAAAGAGAAGAAAAAGACACAGAAAAACTTACTTGAAGAGAGAAGGAGAAGAATGGGAATAGTAGTGGAGGAGTGGGGAGGAGCAGTGGAGAAAGAGGAAGATAGTTGGGGGGGGGGGGGAATTAGTAGAGAGAAGGAGGAGAAAATAAAATTTAGAGAGAGAATGGGAGTTAGGAGGTGGCTGGGGTTGAGGGAATAATGGGGAAGGGTTATTAGGTTAGGGATATTAAAAGAAAGGGGGGGGGGGAATTAAAGAAAATAAAAACTTTCGCACTTACTTGGATTGACCGCGTTCCACCGCGGCTGCACCGTGTTCGCAGTGGAACCATGAGGCATGGGAATCTGAAGGGGTCTCCCACCGCGGTTTGACCGCGATCGCGGTCCAACCATGGTGGGTCAGGTTCAGAGTGGCCTTCTTACCGCGATTTCACCGCGGTCGCGGTGGAACCGCGGTGAAAGGCGTCCTCTGAATCTTACGCCTGACAGCACATATATATATATATATATATATATATATATATATATATACTAACTATAATGTTTTACAGTTACAACAATTTCGTAATGGATATACTTACAACAATTTCGTGGGTTGCCTCCCACGTAGCGCCTGACTTAACGTCGCGGCACGACTCAACTTACCACATTTTAAGGCTCGCTCAACCTTTGAGGCTCATCCAGATGCAATTCAACCGTATCATTGGCTTCATCCATGCCAACATACAATTTCAACCACTATCCATTGACTCTGAAAGTGCGAGAGCCATCTTCAGATTGTATTTCACAGCGCCCGACGGTAACACTTCAACCACCCGAAATGGGCCAGACCATCTTGATTTCAATTTGTCCGGGAACAACCGTAATCTTGAGTTATAGAGTAGTACCTTTTCCCTGGTTTGAAGTTGCGCTCTATGATGTGTTGGTCATACAGCTGCTTCATCCTCTCCTTGTATAATCTTGTGCTCTCAAAAGCAAGATACCAGAACTCTTCCAACTCATGTAATTCGGTGACTCTTGATTTACCCGCTTCATCCCAGCTGAGATTTAATTGCTTGAGTGCCCACCATGCTTTATGCTCCCATTCAATGGATATGTGACAAGCTTCCAAAACACTAATTTGTATGGTGACATGCCGATTGGTATCTTAAAAGCTATCATATATGCCCATAATGCATCATCGAGCTTTCTTGACTAGTCGATCCTTGTGGCGTTTACTATTTTTGTCAATACACTCTTTATTTCTTTGTTTGATACCTCAACTTGCGCAGTGGTCTGCGGGTGATATGGAGTACCTACCTTGTGCTTCACATTATATTTCGCCAACAATTTCTTAAATGCCCAATTACAGAAGTGAGTGTCCCCGTCACTGATAATTGCCCTCGGTTCCCCAAAAGAGTGAATGTTTTCTTGAGAAATCCCACTACCACCTTAGCATCGTTGGTGGGTAATGCTACAGCTTCCACCCATTTGGACACATAGTCTACTGCAAAAAGAATGTACTTATTTCCATAGGAGCTCACAATGGGGTCCATGAAATCTATCCCCCAAACGTCAAATACTTCCACCTATTGGATTGGGTTCACGGGCATTTCGTGACGTCAGGAGATATTCCCGGTGCGTTGACATTCATTACACCCTTTCACCCACAAGTGTGCATCTTTAAATACTGTTGTCCAGTAGAATCAGGCCTCAAGTAACTTGGCTACTGTTCGAACTCCTCCGAAATGGCCACCATATGCTGAAGCATGACAAGCCTGCAAGACAGAAGATTGTTCGATCTCGGGGACGCATCTCCGGATCATGTTATCAAGGCATATTCTAAACAAATAGGGCTCATCCCAATAGTACAGTTGGCTTTCATGAATGAATCTTTTCCTTTGGACCGATGACAGTTCATGAGGAACAATACCACTAGCCAGGTAGTTTGCATAATCTGCATAGCATGGCACTTCAAGGAGAGTGGTAGCGAGTAGTTGCTCGTCTAGAAAGGTTTCCAGAATTTATCCACTCTCTTTAACAATTTTAGCTCCTTTAAGTTGTGATAAATGATCAGCGACTTGATTCTCAGTGCCCTTACGGTCACAGATTTCAAGATCAAACTCTTGCAGAAGTAGCACCAAACGAATTAGGTGCGGCTTAGAGTCCTTCTTTTCATTTAAATACCTCAGTGCCGCATGGTCAGTTTATACTATTACCTTTGATCCTATGAGATAGAACCTGAACTTGTCGAACACAAACACTACCGACAACATTTTCTTCTCTGTTACAGCGTAATTTAGCTGTGCTCCACTCAGTATTCTACTAGTATAGTAGATTGGATACATCAGCTTATCCTTCCGCTGGCCCAACGCTGCCCCCACTGCATAGTCACTTTCATTGCACATGAGCTCAAATGGTTGCTCCCAGTTGGGGGCAATAATGATTGGTGATATGACCAGCCTCTTCTTCAGCTCCTCAAATGCAGTCCTACAATCATCAAAAAATACAAAAGGGTGATATTTTTCAAGTAACTTACAGAGGGGAGTGGCAATTTTGGAGAAGTCTTTAATCAATCTCCGGTAAAAACCGGCATGTCCAAGAAATCTTCTAATGGCTTTGACAGACATTGGTGGCAGCTTTGCAATGACGTCAACATTGGCTCGGTCCACCTCAATACCCTTGCTCGAAACCCGGTGCCCGAAGACTATTCCTTTTTGTACCATGAAATGGCACTTTTCCCAATTTAGCACCAAGTTGGTTTCAATAAACCATTTCAGCACTCTTGTCAGATTGGCAAGGCATTCATCGAATGAATTCCCTACCACTGAGAAATCATCCATGAACACCTCCATGATATCTTCCTCCATGTAAGTGAATATGGCCATCATGCACCTTTGGAATGTGGAGGACGCATTGCATAGGCCGAATGGCATCCTTCTGAAGGCAAAAATGCCATATGGGCATGTGAAGGAGGTCTTCTCTCTGTCCTCAGGGGAAATTGAGATCTGATTGTACCCTGAGTACCCATCCAAGAAGCAAAAATGTGACCTCCCTGCCAACCTGTCGAGCATCTGGTCGATGAATGGAAGTGGGAAGTGGTCTTTGCGGGTGGCTTGATTCAGTTTTCGGTAGTCCATGCAGATCCTCCAGACGGTGGCGATTCTTGTTGAGATTAATTCACTATTTTCATTTTTCACAATTGTCATACAACCCTTATTTGGCACAAATAGAACTAGGCTAACCCAGCAACTATCAGAGATTGGGAAAATAATTCTCGTGTCTAGCCACTTTATCACTTCTTTCTTCACCACTTCCTTCATATTCGGGTTTAGCCTTCTCTGGTGTTCCCTTGAAGGTTTTTGTCCCTCATCCAGGAGAATCTTATACATGCAGTAAGTGGGGCTGATCCCCTTTATGTCTACCATGGTCCAACCGATGGCAGTTTTACATTCCTTGAGTACCTGTATAAGCTGTTGATCCTGCACATCTATCAAACAAGATGATATAATAACAGGTAAAATAGAGTTAGGGCCCATAAATTCATACCTGAGATGATCTGGTAATGGCTTAAGTTCCAGCTTTGGTGGCTCCTCAATGAATGGTTTTGCTGGAGGGTCTCTCTCTTTTCTAAGTGTAGAGGTTCAAACTCCAACTCTCTATCCCAAAACCCCTTGCCTTCCAGTGCTAACACCCACTCCGCTAGACTTTCACCATTAACCTCTTCTAAGTTCATTAGGCATGCCTGGAGTGGATCTTTAGCTGTCAACTCTACATCGTCTGTCTCCACTATCACATCTACTGTATCAATGAGAGAGCAATTTGCGAACTCACTAGGGCACCTCATATATTTTTGTACATTGAATATGATCTCCTCATCATTTAGCCTCATCTTGAGCTCCCTAGTCTCACAATCGATCAAGGCTCTCTCCGTGGCTAGGAATGTCTTCCTAAGATTATAGGAATCTCCTCATCCACCTTGCAGTCTAGAATTACAAAATCAGCGGGAAACACAAACTTTCCCACCTAGATAAGCACACCATGTAATATCCTGAATGGACGTTTTACCATCCTATTAGCAAGCTGTAATAACATTGAAGTAGGCCTAACTCTCCCAATGCCTAGCCTCTTATAGATGACCAAGGGCATAAGATTTATGCTATCCTACAAATCACACAATGACTTAGCAAAGGCAAAGTTTCCTAGAGTGCACGGATTAGTGAAACTACCTAGGCCAGATAGCTTCTCAGCTATGGGTCTAGATACCACTGCACTGCATGTCTGAGTAAGAATCACGGTTGCAAGTCTTGGAAATCAAATTTCCGCGATATCAAGTCTTTCATCATCTTAGCATACCCAGGCATCTCTTTCAAAGCTTCAATTAAGGGGATATTTACCTAGATTTTCTTGAGCATTTTGAAGAATTTCTTGTATTGCTCCTCTTTCTGGTGCTTGACCAACGTTTGAGGAAATGGGGCTGGAGGCCTCTTCTTCCCAATCACTTGGGATCTTTATTTCTCTACTACTTGTTCCATAACCGGCTGTTCTACCTGTTCAGCGACTTTCTGTGTTTCTTGCTGCACATCATTATTTTCAGCTGTTGGCTGGACTGTAACTTCTGTCAACCCTATGGACTCATCAAGTTCAATGGGTACTGGAATGAGTGTCTCAGCCTGCAAATTGCCTCTATTTTTCTCCTGCTCAGCATTAAAATCTCTACCGTTTCTCAGACTAAGTGCCATCAGCTACTTTGGGACTTGATCTTTTGGGTTTGTTTGAGTGTCTGCAGGTAATGTCCCTCGAGGATGATTGTTCAGTGTCATAGCAATCTGTCCCACTTGCACCTTTATATTCCTAATAGCTGCATCATGTGCATCTATCATCTCATCAGTTTTTGTCATGTGACCTAATCACCTGTTGCATCATAGCTTCTAACCTCGCGAACCCATCATCATGTCTACCCCCTTGTTGTGGTGGAGGTTGATGATACCCCTGTTGCTGATTATTGAAGGCTTGAGGTCCAGGATATGGAGCCATATTGTTGGGTGGCCTCACACCTCCTGCATTGTATTGTGGCTGAGGGGGCCTGTACTGCTGTGGAGCCTGCTGACCCCAATTCTAGTTTCCCTGTCACTGCCCTCAAAAATTTGCCACATAGTTCATGTCTTCATGCTAATGATGATGTTCCTGGTCTGCAGCCCATGGATTACCTATGGGTTAGCTAATGCAAGATGTGCATAAACCCTCATTGGTAATATCTACAATATGAACATGCTGCTTAACCCCAGATTCTTCCACCTTTTTTGTCAGAATGCTCATCTGTGTCAAAAGAGTAGCCATGTTCTCCTCAATAGTATTAGAAGGATTCAAAGGTACAGAGTGTACCACTCGAGTAATAGGAGCATTCCTGGTTGTCCACCTGGAGTTCTAAGCCATCTCATCAAGCAAATTATGGCCTTCTCTCTATGTCTTGCTCAAAAAAGCACCACCTGCTGAGGCATCTACTATATTCTTCATGCTATCCGAGAGCCCTATGTAGAACCTTTGATCAAAAATCTATCCGGGAACCCCATGGTGAGGACACATGACTAGCATACCCTTAAATCTGCCCCAAGTCTCATGCAATGTCTCCATCGGTTTTTGCTTGAAGCTCACAATCTCATCAATTTGCTGAGCTGTTTTGTTAGGTGGATGAAACTTGTTGTGGAATTGTTTGAATAACTCATCCCATGTTGCTATAGAGTTAATGGGAAGTGAGTTAAGCCATACCAGTGCAGCCCCTATAACTGAGAATGGAACAACAATAACCCGATTACCCCCGTTGTCACATTTGGTTGCCTTTGTGTCTTGCATATAGAAAGAAAATTCTTCAGGTGCTGTTGTGGATCTTCAACCTGAGTCCCAGAAAATAGTCCCTTGTTTTGCAACAAGTGCAACATATTGTTAGTGCTCTGGAATGATTCAGCTTGAATGGCTGGCACAATAATGGCAGTTGCCAAATTATCACCAGTTGGTTGTGCCAAGTCATATAGTGCACCCTCATGCTCCTCATGTGCCTCTTCTTATACATTCAACCCAGCTTGCTGGTTTGTATCGTTTATGTCTCCCATGTCAAAGTCTAGTTTCAGTGGTTGCTGTGATTGTTGTAGTTGTCTGTTTGCTCTATTTCGTTCCCGGAATGTTTGCTCTGGGTCTAAGAGTCCTTCAAGTAGTTCTCTAGTCCTTGCAGATTTCCTTGGCATGCACTTGAGCACCCAATTCAACAATCATCAAAATTTTCAATTTAAAGTGTGTAGAGAGTATCTGACTACACAAGAATCTTGTAGTTCTATCAATGGCAATTGAAAATTCCGTTAACTCCTCGGCAACGGCGCCAAAATTTGATCTCGTCCAACTATGCCTTCTAAAAAGGACAATGCGGTCGTTGTCAATATAACCCGGTTTATAAGTCCGGAGTCGAATCCCACAGAGAGTTAACCTATCAATTACAACCTTTAAAACCCAACAATACTTCCGAATCAACTTCCCAAACTTTCAAATATCTTTGTGAGTGGTTTCTATTAACTACTTTTGCAATAAAAAAAAAGAATTGAAGAAAATAACTGAATGTGTTGTAATGAATAATGAGAAAGACTAAGGTGATGATTTCCCTTATTGATGGAATCCCTTCTGTTTATTCTTATACAAATTGTCAATATTTCTCTATCTATCATGAACTCTAATTCTATTGTAATTCTCTTCCGAGCAATTACAATAATTTACTATTGCACTCTTCCGAGCACCCTAGAAAGCTTTAATTAGCACAGTTCACTTTAGATTGCACCTTAGGTTTTGTTATTCATAATCCCACCTTTACACCGCAATTATAGATTCCTCCAATAATGTAGGCATGGTGTTGTTCAACAATAATCTAAATATGCACTCTTTTCCAAGTTATGCATACTAAATGGCACAACTAATTGAGGATCTATCAATTAACTACAACAGGAACGAAGTTGAACAAATAGAAATTTACTAACAATTTGTATTCACATAACCCAGAAGTTCATCAATCAATATGTTCCATCAAAATCTTAGATAAGAATTTAGCTACTCATAATAAAGAAAGCAAATGAGATAATGGATTTCATAATCAAGAATTCAAAGTAAAAGAAAGATAGATGTTGAGAGAGTTCTCTCTTACTAGTCTTTTTGCAAAAGTAGTCAATAGTACAAATCTTACCTCCTTTGGGCGAATCCTTACAATATATATAGGGTTTAGGTTTAACAATTTCTGTTTTTAGACTTCAGCGCTTAAGTTTCCCGCTTTCCACCGCGGTTTCATCGCGGTCAGTGATGCCTTCTGAATCTTCAAAACATCCGCAGGCCTGTTCTACCGTGGTTCTACTGCGATCACGGTGGAACCGCGATCAAACAGTGCCTCGAATTCTTCCAGGCTGTTCCAGCACAATTTCTTGATTTGTTTCACACATGGCCTTTTTTATCTTCTTTTGACTCCAAAACTGCTCTTTTAGCCTTCATCAACTCTTGTGTACCTATAACACACTAAAAACACTAATAAGAGCTTTTTGTCATCATATGTATTATCAAAATAACATTAATGTGTGATTATTTAGGGCATAAATATAGTCAAATTCACCTATTATCAGTTCTGTGCGTCAGATCAGGTGGTTTGCAGTTTGAATAAGAGAGAATGATTTTGAAAAATTATTTTGTTGTGTTCAATATTCTACATGTAACAATCGGGTGACTTAAGGTTATGTATGTGATTAGATATTGTGTTGTCATTGGAAAACGTCAAGACTTGTGGTATTTTTATGTTAATTATGGGATTCTATGCATCAGTATCAGGAAAGTAAAGGTAATATATTTAGATTCAAAGGAAGTTCTTCAGAGTTAAATGTTGTGGAATGTGGTATTTTTGGGAATATTCGAGAGAGAGTGTTCAGCGGTTTAGGGGTTTTAGACAGTGTGGTTCATGCTTGGTTCTCACGTAATAAGCCTGGGTTGAGGAATTTTGGTTCTACAGTTAGGGAGAAATATCAAGTTGATGATGAATTTGAAGGGAAATTAGATAAATGGAATAGCTTGATACTACACCCAATCGGTATGGTAAGGATATGATTAATTCTTCGTATGTGTTCGAGGTAATGAGCCCTTACAAGTATTGTGTAGCAATGCTCTTGGGGTTGATGGCTTGCATAGCTTGGTGAAGTTAGAAGGATTCAGTCCTGGCAGGTCTAATTTTTGCAAAGGGAAATCGGAGAGTTCTTGATGGTTTCTACTATAGTTGGGAGATGTATATTTTTTATGGGCATGAGAGACATGGAATGTGTAATGATTTTTCTTCTAGATGGGATCAATGGAAGTTATTGACTAGTTGAGTACGTAAATCTCTATGGCTCAGAAGGGAGATAAAAGATTTCATGTTATCCTTGGATGATACGGTATATATGCTATGTTGTAGAGGATCGAGACTGGCGTGTGCTAGGTTACAGTTCAGTTCTAAAAGGAAGTTCATAAAACTCCTAAGCAATGGGTAGCCTCAGATAATCAAGGAAAATTGTACTGCTAATAAGAAGTGATTTGACGAGAGTATTTTTCTCAGAAATGGGTAATGTGATTAAATTGATGATACTTTGGTAGTATTGCAACGCTTTCTTGTTAGATTGACTGTTAATATCTAAGTTTGTTTGATGGATCAGGGGAACTTTAGAATATCTTTCGTGAAATGATTGGGTACTTGAGGTGTGATATGTATTCATACGGCTCGATTTGGGATCAGGTATGGTGATTCATGCGCTATATGGAGTTGGAGTTAGGAAGTTCTCATGTACAGACTTTTATGAGTATCCATTTGCAATTGGTTACAACTTTCCTCTTTTCCCCTTGGCAGAGGAGTTTTGTCGGTTCTATAATGTTTGTCCAGCTCAACTCACGCTGTACACTCTAAAGGTGCTTCTACTACTGACTAAGTACACGGAGTTGGCCGGATGTGAGGTCATGATCCATCAACTTCTTCAGTTGTTTAGTGCCTATTATATAAGAAGGACCAGGATTAATTTATAAGGCCGTGGTACAAGAGAATTAGTGGTCAAGACCGACGATCAAGAGAGTCATGGATTTTGGTGCAAACATTTTTTTTGTTATGACCGAGCACCTGGTCTTCAATCCCATTGGGTTCCCGGAGAGGTCGAATTTGAAACGTAAGTATCGTAGTTCGTTACATTCTTTGTTGTTTGTGATCGTTATGATTCTAACTTTTATATTATAGCTATGGCTCATCTGCCTCAGCCTATTGCCAATCTTAGGAGATGGGTTGGCGACCTACTACCTTACGTAGAGAAGACCTGAACTTGGCCTACCTTTATACAGTGTTACGGTCCCAAAGTCTCTTTGTGTAGATACCCGGTTTTTGTCCTTGTGAATCATGCGATCCCGCTTACGTACTTTTTTTCTATTTAGGCGACAGGTCGAGGCGCCTCGAGAAAGAAGGCGACCGTCCCTATATTCACATGATCCAATGTCATTTTGGATGCTCATGACGCATTGGTTGAGTGTGTTCAAGGGAATATTTCTCCAGCTCATTTACAGGGGTTACCTCTACGACTATGGTTATGTGGGAGTCAGTATCATTGGTGCCGGCTCTACAATTTGTGGGATAACTCTCTGATGGTGAGGAGTTTCCAAGAAGAAAGCAAAGGAGGCTCAAAAATGGCAAGGTGATGGCCCCTAAATTCGATCGAAGTGAGATACCGCAACCAATGTCCAGACCCTCATTCATGGCCGATGCCATTTTTTCTGGGAGGTCGGCTCAACAGAGGGGGCCGCCCCGAGTGCCAGTTTCATGCGTCACGTCGAGGGATTGTCATAGACCAACATCAAAAGGCCTGGCGATGAAGTGGAGAAATCGGACTCCGACATTGCTCAGGGGGATGTTTTCGAGTTCGTGGGTGGTCTTACCCACGTGGCGATGACGAGAGATGGATCTGACCATCATATTACAATTCTGACAGCTACTTCGGGCCATACCCTATTATGTTCCATCTCTAAGAGGAAGGCGCTCAGTACGGTGGGTGATGCGGAGCTATCCCGGAGGGTTTCTCGCATGGCTTTGTAGGTATTCTTTTGTTCCCTTTCTTACTTCTGCATTTTGTGAGACTTATTTGAGGTATGCTTACTTCTTATTTCTCCCTTCCTTTTTAGACCCTTATTTTAGAGGTGAAGAGGGGACTCCGTGTGCAAGAATAGACTACCCTCTTTAAGAAGATGTTGAAAAAATATCGTAAGTACCGCTCCAAATGTAAAGCGGAAGTTGAATGTGGGCAGTCCCAGTTGGAATGTAGAAGGGTTGTGATGGAGGAGGATAGCGAGCTCATGAAAATCGTGGGTCGCAACAGCGAGTTGGAGAAGCTCCACAGGACAAAAGAGGACGAGCTTGAGTTGAGTCGTACGGTGGCAACGGAGAATGCTAACCTAGAATGGAAGGTAGTAGATTTGATTACCAAACTTGACGCCCGGGTGGTAAAGACTAATAGGCTCTTTCAGCCTTCCTTGTCTCCCTTTAGTTCGATCAGAGTGCACGTCGTAGTGCGCACAAAATGTATATTTTTGTAGAGGCTAAGCTCGATGTGTATAGCGAGCTTCATGTTGTGGGTCAATCGATCGAGGAAGAGGTCTGGGCACGGAGGGATGAGGCCCTCGCTGCTCGTGATTCTTGTGGTTATTTCTCAGATTCCCCTGATGGAAAGGGGCTTATTCAAAAGATGTTAACCACATTGACTCTAGTTTTAGGTACAACGATGCTTATCACTCGGGAGTGACGGAAAACGATGAACTTGAAATGTAGGTTTTGGGTTGCATAGCATGTTAGGACTCATCCGTGGGGGAAAATATAAAAATATTTTGTCATAATATAATTTTTACTTTTGCTAGTTTGTCCATTTTTTGTAACGCTTAGTCTTTGTAGGGATTTTAGTCGTTCGTCAAATGGTCGTGTTGTGGTTCGGACGAGGTCGAACTGGTGTTGGTGGGCTTAGACACTAAGATGTTACTTTGACTATCGAAGTAGTATCCGTTGTGGTTCGTACAAAGTCGAACTACCATCATTGGCCTTATCTATTAGGATGTTACTTTAACTGCCGTCGAAGTAGTATCCATCATGGTTCGAGCGAAGTCGAACTACCGTTGGTGGCCTTACCCAGTAGGATGTTACATTGAGTGTCATCAAAGTAGTATCCGTTGTGGTTCGAGCGAAGTCGAACTACCATCATTGGCCTTATCCATTAGGATGTTACTTTGACTATCGTCAAAGTAGTATCCATCGTGGTTCGAGCGGAGTCGAAATATTGTCATTGGACTTAACCATTAGGATGTTACTTTGACTATCGTCAAAGTAGTATCCGTCGTGGCTCGATCGAAGTCGAACTACCATCGTTGGACTTATCCATTAGGATGATACTTTTACTGTCATCGAACTAGTATCCATCGTGGTTCGAGCAAAGTCGACATACAATCATTGGCCTTAGCCATTAGGATATTACTTTGAATGTCATCGAAGTAGTATCCATCATGGAGTATCGATAAGTTCTAATTCATGTAATGGTGATTTTGTTCAGTCAATGAAGAATATTGTTCATACAACGGAGAATTCTTTTTATACAATGGAGAATTTTGTTGATACCATGGAGAATTCTGCTCATATAATGGAGAGTTCTGTTCATACAATGGAGAATTTCTTAGAGTTCTGATGCAATAGAGAATTCTTGTTCGTATAATGGAGAATTTCGGAGAGTTGTATAGTAGTCCCTCACCATGTTGGCCTGCGGACGATGTCAGTTGGCTGATATGGTGAACATGTGCTCCCGTTCCACCGAGCATCTCTTTTGCGGCCTCGTTAAAAACCTTCCCAAGAAAACCCAATTGGGACAAAATTTGAATGAGGGAAAAAGAGTACCACTTGGGGGATATCTTTCATAAGTGGAAGTATTTGAGGTGGGTGATGTTCCAATTATCTTGGAGTGGTTTTCCCTCCATCGTTCTAGTTGGAACACCTCTCTGTTTGCCGCAGCTGTGATTTTTTATGGTCCGTCCCAGTTGGTCCCTAACTCTCCTTTGTTTGGGTCTTTAGTATTTTGTCCTTGAGGACGTAGTCACCGACTTTGAGCGGTCTTACTCTTTGTTTCTTGTTGTAATACCTTTCTGCCGAATGTTTTTGGGCCGTCATTCTTCTATGGGCCATGTCTCTTTGTTCTTCGGCTTCGTCTAGGTCTTGTAACATGCTTTCATCATTGTCTACTTTGCTGGTATCTCAGGCTTGGTTCGCCATTTTTGATGGGTATGATTGCATCAGTCCCATAGACCAAGGAATACGGTGTTTCCCACGTATTAGACTTTGGTGTAGTTCGGTGTGCCCATAATACTTCGGGTAGTAATTCGGGCCATAGCCCTTGGCTTCTTCGAGCTTCTTTTTTAGTATGTAAAATATTTTTTTATTGGAAGACTCGGATTGGCCGTTAGCGGTGGGATGATACGGAGTGGAGAGTATCCGCTTGATGTGCGATTTCTTAAAGAATTCAATTATTTTTCTATCGATAAACGGGGGCTATTTTTGCAGCTGATTTCCTTGGGGATGCCGAAATGACATGATATTTTTGCATATGAAGGTAATGAATTCTTGCTCGTGTATTTATGCGTACACACCTGCTTCCACCAATTTAGAAAAATAGTCAGTTAAACTAACAGGAAGCATACATTTCCTCGTCCTGTCGGTAGGGGACCGATTATATCCATCCCCCATTTTATGAACGGCCACGGCGAGGTGACTGAATGGTGAAGTTCGCCTAACCGGTGCATCATGGAGGCATACTTTTGGCACTGTTTGCATTTTCGAACATAATCCGCCGCCCCTTTCTTAATCGTGGGCCAATAGTAACCTGCACGGATAAGGCAGCAGACAAGGGTGCGATTACCTGTACGGGCACCGCAATGGCCTTCATGAACTTCTTCTAACACTTTCCTCATTTGACATGGCTCGAGACAGTTAGAAAGGGGTCCACCAAACGTTCTCTTGTAAAGATCTTGATTTATCAGGCTGTACCAGGCAGCTTGCACCCGGAGTTTCTTGGCTTCATTTTTATCGCATGGGACCGTTCCTTCCTTCGAGTAGGACATAAATTGGTTGTGCCAGTCTCATGTTATGTTTAAAGAAAGTACCTCAGCATGGTCGACGGTAGTATGGAGGAGAGTGACCACATTTTCTTTGTTGATGTTTTTGGTGGCTGCGACCAGTTTGGCTAGGCTGTCTTCTTCGACGTTATGTGCTCTGGGAATTCACTCGAAGAGACATTCTTCAAACTCAGGCATCAACTTACGGATTTGTGACTGTTATTTTTGTAGTCTTTTCTCTTGGATTTAGTAAGTCCGAGCAACTTGATTCACGATAAGTTGTGAGTCATGGTGAAGGATAAGTTGACGGGCTCCGTATTTGATAGTTTATTTCATACCAGCAATCATAGCCTTGTACTCGGCCTCATTGTTAGTTATCTCAGGGCGAATTACTTCACCCGTTAGGACTTCGAGGACTAGTCCTAATCCCGAGCCCAAGGCATTCGCAGCACCGTCAGTGTAGGGGCTCTATAGGTTAGTGTGAGTAGAGGTGTGGAGGGCCTCTTATTCCACTTCTGAAAATATCTTTTTGCTGAAGTCGGCAACAAAGTCGGCAAGGACCTGTGACTGGATGATGGTCATTGGGTGGTAGGTTATGTCGTGCTCGCTAAGCTCTAAGGCCCATTTTGTGAGTCTACCCGAAAGCTTGGGTTTATGTAGGATGACCCACAGGGGGAAGGTTGTTATAACTTTTATGAGATGGCATTGAAAATAAGGTCTGAGCTTTCGTGAAGCTATGACTAATGCCAAGGCCAGTGTTGCAAAGTGTGGGTACCTTGTTTTGGCATCTATTAAAGTCTTGATGATATAATAAATAGGGTACTGCGTACCGTTGTTTTCTCGAACTAAGACGGTGCTGACAACGACTTCATACACCGCTAGATACACAAGTAGGTACTCACCTTGCTCTGCTCTGACGAGCAGTGGCAGCGCAGATAGGTATCACTTCAATTTCTTTAGTTCTTTGATGCATTCCTTATCCATCTGCAGCCCATGATCTTTTCTTAGTGCACTAAAGAATTTGTAGCATCTGTCCGAGGATCGTAAGATGAACCTGGATAACATAGCTATTCGCCTGTTAGTTTCTATACCTGGTTTTTGCTTTTCAGAATTTCAGGTATCGTGTCTATGGCCTTGATCTGGTCTGGGTTGACTTCGATACCATGCTGTGATACAAGAAAGCCCAATAACTTTCTCGAGGCCATGTAGAAGGCATATTTTTTAGGATTCAACTTCATCCCGTAATGCCTTACTATCTCGAAAGCTTCTTTGCTGACTTCACTAACATGTCATCGATGTAGACCATCATAGTTTTAACGAGCTGTTCTTTAACATGTTGGTGACCAACCTTTGGTATGTTGCACCCGTGTTTTTAAGCCTGACGGCCATCATCTTGTAGTAGTATGTCCCTTGTGGGTGATGAAATTTGTCTTTTCTTGGTCCTCTTCTACCATTAGGATCTAGTTGTAGCCAGAGTAGGTGTCCAAGAAACTTAGCAGTTCGTGTCCTGCCGTCACGTCTATCAGCTAGTCGATGTGGGGTAACGGTAAAGAATCTTTTAGGCATGCCTTGTTTAGGTCGGTGACGTCTACGCACATTCTCCACGACCACGTTGGCGACCTATTGGGGTATTTCAATGCCCTGATGCAACCGTTGGCCAGTAGTTCTTCCACTTCTTCGCTGACCGCCTCGTTAATTGTGGAATTGAATTTTCTCTTTATTTGTCGTACAAGCGGATGAAATGGGTTGACATTCAACTTGTGAATGACAATGTCTTTTAGGATCCCTGCATATCTGAATGGGAGAAGGCAAATAAATCTGCATGGTTAGTTAATAATTCATGGTACTTACCTAGGTTAGAAAGGTTCAGCCCGATGTAGGCTCTTTTTGAGCTATCGGTGTTGTCCGGCTGGATCGGGTCAAGGTCCTCGACTGTCTCTTTGCAAGATTCTATGACGTCTGGGCCCCTAACGCACTATATTGCTGGGTTGATCTTAGTCCCAACATAGCTGATTGTTATGCTTCCATGCTTGCTCATTTCAACTGCTTGGTATGAGTGCAGTTTTGGGCGATCTAGTAATATTCTTTGTCAGTATGTGGCTCGCCCCATATACTGAATACCCCCTTGGGTTGGAACTTGATTACCTGGTAGAGACTCGATGGGATGGTTCACATGGCATGTATCCATGGGCATCCTATGATAACGTTGTAAGTCATGTCCTGGTTCATAACGTTAAATATGTGTCACGACCCAGATTTCCCCCACCATCGGGATCGTGATGGTGCCGACTCGTGGTGGCTAGGCAAGCCAATTCACTCACCATTTTCCTGTTCATACCATCATTTTTGTTCTCATAGTTAATAGCAAGAAATAATACTTAGATTTTTAAACGCGGAAGTCTTTCGAATAAGAGATGAATAATAGTGTAAAGTAACTGACATAAATCCACTACCCAAGATGTGGAGTCACAAACTCACGAACTACTAAGGAATAACTACACATAATGGTCTGAAAGAAAATAAATAATAACCATCTGTCTCAGAACAATGAGACCACAGCAATAACAAAAGTAAATAGAGGAGACACCGGGCCTGCGGACGCTTGTAAGCTACCTCGGTCTCGAAAGCAAGATAACCCCGCTAGTGTACTACGGCTGCTGCTCCTGCTCAAAACCTGGACCCGTGCAAAAACACACAGAAGCGTAGTATCAGCACAATCCGACCCCATGTGCTTGTAAGTGCCTCGCCTATCCCTGTGAAGTAGTGACAAGCCTAGGACCAGACACTCACATAAACCTGTGCAGTTCTATATATGTATATACCACAAAATAACAGAAATATCGAGTAACATAACTAACAAAGGAGGTAACATTATGGTGGAACACTATCAACAACACATAATACATCAGTAAGGAAAAATCAGAGTGTAGTAAAAACAACTATCACAAAACAAGAAATATAAATGGTTGCAGGGCATCACCCTTCGTGCTTTTACTCTCATCCTCACCAAATAATCAAATAAAAGTGCACGGCATCACCCTTTGTGCTTTTACTCTCATCCTCACCAAATAAGCAAATAAAAGTGTACGGCATCACGCTTCGTGCTTTTACTCTCATCCTCACATCCATGGCACGGCATGATCCTTCGTGTATGGTATAAATAAAAATGGCACGGCATGTTCCTTCTTGCATAAATTAAGTAACAACGGCACGGCATGTTCCTTCATGCATACTCCGTAAAACAAGGCACGAAATAATCCTTCTGCGAACATAAGTAAAAATGGCATGGCATCACCCTTCGTGCGTTATCAATCTTCCTCACCCAAATAACGATCACAGTCAAGGGCAAAAGAATAAAACATGTAGTATGAACCATCCCTGCAAGGGAAACAATAATCATAACAATATCCCGGCAAGGGAACAACATCAACAATACCATAAAGTCCCGACAAGGGAAACAATAATCAACTTCACAATCCGTAAAGGGCTCAAGAACATGACTTAAAAAGCATCCTACGACTCACGGTCATGCTAGACGCCAGTGTATAGATGCTCATCACCACAGCCTATACACCGCACTCGATCACATAGAAATTAGCACATTCAATCCTATTCCCTGGAGCTAGGATAGATCAAACACTTACCTCAAAGCCTTGAAGTCCAATTAACCTTCAACTATCGCTTTACTTTGAATTTTAACCTTCAACTCGCTCAAATCTAATCACAATTGGTTCAATTAATTTAATAAATACTATATAAATTTGTTTGGATGCATAAAAATGGTTTTCTCAAAGTTTTACCCAAAATTTCGCAAAACTCCCCCAGTCCCACATGGTCGAAACTCGGGGTTTGGACCAAAATCCGGTTACCCATTCCCTTACGAGTTCAATTATATGATTTGTTTCGAAATTAGACCTCAAATCGATGTCCAATTCCCCAATTTATGAAAAACCTAGGTTCTACCCAAAACAACAATTTCAACCATAAAAACCTTTGATTTCTCATGGAAAACATGTTTAATGATGTTACGATGTCACGACCCAAATCCGGTCGTGATGGCGCCTAACAATCAAGCTAGGCCAGCCGGACCAACAATTTAATTATCACAAAATACCAGTCCCCAAATGGACAACCCAAGAAGAATATATGAGTTTAAGAACTCCAATAATAATAATACTGAACAAAAGTACTGACACTCCCAAAGATCCGGAGTCACAAGTCTAGAGCCTCTAACAAAACCCAACAGGAAATAGAGAGTACGATATAGAAGTACTCAAGTCT
Organism: Nicotiana noctiflora; assembly: GCA_032618575.1. Lineage (NCBI taxonomy): Eukaryota > Viridiplantae > Streptophyta > Magnoliopsida > Solanales > Solanaceae > Nicotiana > Nicotiana noctiflora. Next base: position 128,081 of record JASVEL010002398.1, on the reverse strand, counting down.
GAATACAAAATATACAATAACAACTAGAATGAGAGGAGAAGCTAGGCTCTGCGAACGTAGGCAGCTACCTCAGCAACTCGATGTGACAATGTAACCGCTGGAGATGTCCGTCTACTGCTCCTGTGTACCTGAGTCTGCACACAAAAGGTGCAGGGAGTAGGGGTGAGTACTAAGTACTCAGTGAGTAACAAATATATATATGTAGCTGACAGGAAGGAAATCCACAGAATACCACAGTATGAAGCTAACTACAGTCCGAATCTCCTACGAACTAGCATCAACAGTACAATACAGCTACCACAGAATAATTTAACAATAAAGATGCAATGCAATGCACATAACCGCTACGGCGTGTAGCCCGATCCAATTAACATCGACGGCGCTCACTGGGGGTGTGTACAGACTCCGGAGGGGCTCCTACAGCCCAAGCGCAATACTGCTGCGGCGTGCAGCCCGATCCTCATATCAACCACTGCGGCGTGCAGCCCGATCCCATGCTCAGTCCACAATAAGCAAATAAGTCACAAAACAATTCATTATCCTTAATTCCAGTTCTCAATTCATAATTTATGAAAAATACTTTAACTTTATTGGATTTGTAAAAGCCAGTGACTTAGCATTTCAAAAGTGTGATTTCAATTTCCAGGACTGAGATCAATGATTTAAGCAATTTTAGCTATCACATAAATATTGTCCTCTAAGGACGCTACAGATCGGCACAAGGCCCCAAACAAGGCTTACAGCCCACAAATATAGCAAATACAGTGTATTTCCAACACTAACAACATAATATTCATTTCCGGGATGGACCAAGTCTCAATCCCCAATCACAATCAATCCCGCACCTGCCACGGTGTGCGAACCACGCCCTATTAGCATCACAATGTGCTAAGCCGGGGTTTCGAACCCTCAGGCTACAATATACACAAACTACTCACCTCTAGCCGGTCGTAGACTCATCCGCGATGCCTTTTCCTTTGAATTTCGTTGCCTCGTGTGTAGAATCTAGTCAAATAACAATAATTATATCAAATACGGGTCAAAGAATCATAACCCACTTCAATTTATATGAAATTCGCATAATTACACTAAGTTGGTAAAACCCGACCCCGGGCCCCACTGCTCGAAAAATTCCGAAATTAGTACCAACGCGATCCTTATCTCGCCACGAGTCCGTGCATATAAAATTTATCGAAATCGGAGTTCAAATGGCCTCCCAAATCCAAAAATCCCGTTTTCAATATTTATGCCACATTTCTTCAAGATTTCAACCCAATTTCATGAAGATTGATGTTAATACTACCATAAAATGATGTTTTTGAGTCAAGAATCTTACCTCCGACGAATACCCGATGACTTCTCGGTGATTTCCTCGAGTTTTCTTCTCTCTAGGGCTCAAATGTGTGTTTTGGGGGTGTAAACCCGTAACTCTCTGTTTCTGGATTTTTATTCTCTGCCAGAACTATTTCTTCTACGCGATCGCTATCTTCTTCACGCGATCGCGATGCTCGAAATCTCGGCCTCACGCGATCGCGACATTCTTCACGCGATCGCGATGCACAATCACCCTGCTTCACGCGATCGCGTCCTTCATTCCTGCGATCGCGTAGCACATTTCCCCTGGACCCATTTCTTCTTCTACGCGATCGCGTAGATAAGCATGCGATCGCGATGTACACCCGTTTAATTCTACGCGATCGCGACTGGCTACCCTGCGATCGCGATGCCCTAGCCCCCAGCTCTACGCGATCGCATCCCCCTCCCCGCGATCGCGGAGAGCAAATATCTGCTGCGTTTATGACAGCAACCAGTTTTCTCTTTTCTTCCAAAAATGGTCCGTTTGGACCCCCGGATTCATCCCGAGAACCCCGGAACCCCAACGAAAACCACCAACATATTCCAAAACATGATACGAACTTGTTCCAATCATAAAAACACCATACTAAACATCAGCATCTCCATTTACTCACGGATTCAAGCCTAAGTTTCTTCAAAACTTTCAAAACTAACATTCAATCCAAAACCCGATCAAACGATGTCCGAATGACCTGAAAATTTGAAGACACATCCAAAATCACATAACGAAGCTACATAAATTGTCGGAATTCCATTCCGACTCCCGGATCAAAATATCACCTACCATCCGGTTTTCGCCAAAATTCAACATTCGCCAATTCAAGCTTAAAACTACACCGGACCTCCGAATTCAATTCCGATTGTTCTCCTAAGTCATAAATGATCCCCCGGAACTAGTCGAATCATCAGAATCTGGTTCCGAGCACTCTAACTCAATAGTCAACTCTTGGTTGACTTTTCACATTCAAGCTTTCTTCAAACATGCTATTTGTTTCATTTTCAATCCAACTCACTCCTAATTCACCCGATACACTCTAATACTGATTTAAAAGCATAATATATGTAAATGCAAGGTAACGGGGTGGTAAATTCCCGTAACGATGGGCCGGGTCGTTACATTCTCCCCAACTTAAACAAACGCTCGTTCGCGAGCGGGTTAAGAAAGATACCCGGAGTATCAAACAAGTGTGGATATCTACTTCGCATCTCCTGCTCGGTCTCCCAAGTTGCTTCCTCCACGGGACGACCTCTCCACTGCACTTTCACCGACGCTATATCTTTAGATCTCAGCTTACGAACCTGTCGACCCAAAATGGCTACTGGTTCCACATCATAAGTCAAATCCTCATCTAGCTGTATCGTGCTGAAGTCCAACACATGAGACGGGTCTCCGACATACTTCCGGAGCATAGATACATGGAACACCGGGTGAACTCCCGACAAAGTGGGTGGCAAAGCAAGCATATAAGCCACCTCCCCAACTTTCCTAAGCACCTCAAAAGGTCCAATAAACCTTGGGCTCAACTTCACTTTCTTTCCAAACCTCATAACACCCTTCATAGGCGAAACTTTCAGCAACACCTTCTCACCTACTGAATAAGACACATCTCGGACCTTCCGGTCCGCATAACTCTTCCGACGCGACTGAGCTGTGCGTAGTCTCTCCTGAATCACCTTCACCTTGTCTAAGGCATCTTGGACTAACTCTGTCCCCAACAACCTAGCCTCGCCGGGCTCGAACCAACCAACTGGAGACCTACACCGCCTCCCATATAAAGCTTCATACGGTGCCATCTGAATGCTGGACTGATAGCTATTATTGTAAGCAAACTCCGCCAAAGGCAAATAATCAGCCCATGAACCACCAAAATCAATGACACAAGCACGCAATATGTCCTCCAATATCTGAATAGTACGCTCAGACTGCCCATCCGTCTGTGGATGAAATGTTGTGCTCAACTCTACCTGTGAACCCAACTCTCGCTGAAATGTCCTCCAGAACTGAGATGTGAACTGGGTACCTCTGTCTGATATAATGGAAATAGGAACTCCATGCAATCTCACTATCTCGCGGATGAATATCTCTGCCAACCGCTCCGAGGTATAGGTAGTACACACTGGGATGAAGTGAGCTGACTTGGTCAGCCTATCCACCACCACCTAAACTGAATCAAACTTCCTCGCTGTCCGAGGGAGTCCACTAACAAAGTCCATAGTTATTCTTTCCCACTTCCACTCAGGAATATCAATACGCTGGAATACACCACCAGGTCTCTGATGCTCATACTTGACCTGCTGACAGTTTAGACACCGAGCCACATGGCTCACAATATCTTTCTTCATCTTTCTCCACCAGTAATCGTTGCTTCAAATCCTGATACATCTTCGCGGCTCCTGGATGAATAGAATACCGCGAGTCGTGGGCCTCCTCCAATATCAACTCACGAAGGCCATCAACATTGGGCACGCATATCCGGCCCGCATCCGCAATACACCATCACTATCAATAGTGACATCTCCGGCATCATCATGCTGAACTCGTCCTTAAGGACAAGTAAGTGTGGATCATCATATTGGCGCTCTCGAATACGATCATATAAAGAAGAACGAGCTACTACACAAGCCATCACCCGATTGGGCTCAGAAATATCCAGCCTTACCATCCGATTAGCTAACGCCTGAACATCAACTGCTAGGGGTCTCTCCCCAACTGGAATATACGCCAAACTGCCCATACTAATAGCCTTCCGGCTTAATGCATCAGCCACTACATTGGCTTTCCCGGGATGATACAAGATGGTAATATCATAGTCTTTAAGCAATTCAAGCCATCTCCGCTGCCTCAAATTAAGATCTTTTTGCTTAAACAAATGCTGAAGGCTGCGGTGGTCTGTATATACATCACAAGATACACCATATAGATAATGCCTCCAAATCTTCAAGGCATGAACAATAGCAACTAACTCCAAATCATGAACAGGGTAGTTCTTCTCGTGGGGCTTTAGCTGACGAGAAGCATATGCAATAACTCTACCCTCCTGCATCAACACACAACCGAGTCCAACTCTGGAAGCATCACAATACACCGTATATGACCCTGAGGCCGACGGTAACACAAGTACTGGAGCGGTGGTCAAAGTCTCCTTGAGCTTCTGAAAGCTCTCTTCACATACATCAGACCACACAAATGGAGCATTCTTCTGTGTCAGCTTAGTCAACGGTGAAGCAATAGATGAGAAATCCTGAACAAACCGACGATAATAGCCTGCCAAGCCGAGAAAACTACGAATCTCTGTAGCTGAGGAAGGTCTGGGCCAATTCTGCACCGCCTCAACCTTCTGTGGATCAAGCCGAATACCATCACTGGACACTATATGTCCCAGAAAACCCACAGTATTAAGCCAGAACTCACACTTAGTGAATTTTGCATAAAGCTTCTCTTCTCTCAACCTCTGCAATGCCACTCTCAAATGCTGTGCATGCTCCTCCTGGCTGCGTGAATATACCAGGATATCATCAATAAACGCAATCACAAAAGAATCAAGGTACGGCCGAAATACACTATTCATCAAGTGCATGAATGCTGCTGGGGCATTAGTTAGCCCGAAAGACATCACCAGGAACTCATAGTGCCCATATCGCGTCCTGAACGCTGTCTTCATAATGTCTGAGTCCCTGATCTTCAACTGATGATAGCCCGATCGAAGATCAATCTTAGAAAATACACTAGCTCCCTGGAGCTGATCAAATAGGTCCTCAATACGAGGTAATGGGTACTTATTCTTCACTGTTACCTTGTTCAGCTGCCTGTAATCAATGCACATTCTCATTATGCCATCTTTCTTCTTCACGAACAACACCGGTGCACCCCAAGGTGACACACTCGGACGGATGAAACCCTTATCTAAGAGTTCCTGAAGCTGTTCTTTCAATTCTTTTAACTCTGCTGGTGCCATGCGATAGGGATGAATAGAAATGGGCTGAGTGCCCGGCACCAAGTCAATACCAAAATCGATATCTCGGTCAGGCGGCATGCCTGGTAGGTCTGCTAGAAATACATCCGGAAACTCCCTCACAATGGGAACCGAATCAAGACTGGGTGTCTCGGCCTCAACATTTCTAATGAAGGCCAAATAAGATAAACAACCCTTGCCAATCATTCGTTGAGCCTTTATAAGAAATCACCATGTCGGACACATAATCAGTCAAGCCACGCCACTCGATCCTCGGATTACCTGGAATAGCTAGTGTGACTGTCTTGGCATGACAGTCCAGAATCGCATGATAAGGAGATAGCCAATCCATGCCTAGGATAACATCGAAATCTACCATGCCCAGTAGTAATAGATCAACTCGGGTCTCCATACCCCCAATAGTAATAATACAGGATCGATATACCTGATCCACAACAACAGTATCCCCCACTGGGGTAGACACATGTACGAGCAAAGCAAGGATACCACGGGTCATACCCAAATGATGTGCAAAATAAGTAGAGACATAAGAATAGGTGGATCCGGGATCAAATAAGATAGAAGCATCCCTGTGGCAGACTGAGATAATACCTGAAATGACCGCATCTGAAGCACTAGCATCCTTCCTATCCGGAAGAGCATAGAAACGAGCCTGGCCTCCACCAGTACGATCCTCACCCCTAGGGCGACCTCTGGATACCTGGCCACCAGTCCTAGCTGACTGTGCTGGTGCTGAAGAAACAGGAGTAGAAGACAAGGGCTGATCCCTCTGCTGAGACCGCCTACGAAGCCACTAAGGATACTCTTTCTTGATATGGCCAAACTCGCCACACTCAAAGCAACGACCTGAAGATGGAAAGAGGGACTGCTGAGGACCCTTCGCTACAGATGAATCCTGAGCTGAAGAAGCAGGAGCCGAGCTCTAAGATGGAAGAGCACTCAATGCAGGCTGACTCTGCTGATGGCCCTGCTGCCCCTGATAACCCTGATGGCCCTGACGACCACGATCTGCCGGCACTGGACTCTGTACGTCCAGACTGATGAGACCTGAAAGAGCGACCTCTGCTATGCTGAAATTGGCCCCTAGACGGAGCACCACCGTAACTGCCAGTACCACGAGGCCTCTTAGCCTCTCTCTCCTCTCGCTCTCTGCGGTGATCTGTCTCAATGTGACGGGCAGCATCAACCACCTCCTTAAAGGTAACTGTCGAAACTCTCTCCCTGGTCATCAATATGCGGATGGGATAAATAAGGCCATCAATAAATCTCTGGATCCTCTCTCTGTCCGTAGGGACCATCCACATGGCATGACGGGCCAGCTGTGTGAATCTCATCTCGTATCGAGTAACCGTCATGCCTCCCTGCTTCAGCCACTCAAACTGACGACGCAGCTCTTCTCTCTAGGACCGAGGCACATACTTCTCCAAAAATACCGTGGAGAACTGCTTCCAAGTGAGGGGCGCTGCCCCAGCGGGCCTACGCCTCTCAAAATCCTCCCACCACTAAAATGCTGCACTTGTGAACCGAAAAGTGGTGAATGAAACACCGCTGGACTCTAGAATACCCGCGGCGTGAAGCATGCGCTGACATCTGTCAAGAAAACCCTGGGCGTCCTCGCCCTCCGCACCACTGAAAGCCGAAGGCTGTAGCCTCTCAAATCTCTCCAAACGACGTTGCTCATCGTCGGGCATAACTGGAACCACATAAGCAGGAGCTGGTGCAACGGGTGCAACTGGCTGAACTAGAGCTGCCCCAGGTTCCTGAATACCCTGTATCACCGGCTCGGGTGTGCGAGCCACGGGGGTCTAATTTCCTCCCCCTGCCTGTGAAGAAGACGTTGCAGTAGAGGCTGCAACGACCTGAGCCAAGCCTGTGCATACTGATATGATATGGGCCAAGGTCTCCTGAAGACCCGGTATCACAATGGGCAGCAAGTGCTGGTGCTGGTGCTGCTGCCCTACCTCTACCACGACCACGGCCTCTGGGTGCCAATGGTGGTCGTCCGCCACGTCCGTTAGCTCGTGTTCTCGCCATCCGCGAGAGAATAGAATATGGAAAGATTTAATTTCATGATAACACAAATCGCACGATATGAATTCAAGAAAATGAGGTTTTCCCTAAAGTTTCTGTAGCCCTTCGAAGATAGATACGGACGTCTACGTACCGATCTGCGAAAGCCTACTAAACCGGCTCATGACTCGCGAGGATTCAACTTCAAGAATAGACTTCTGTCACGACCCAAATCCGGTCGTGATGGCGCCCAACAATCAAGCTAGGCCGGCCAGACCAACAATTTAATTATAACACAATACCAGTCCCCAAATGGACAACCCAAGAAGAATATATGAGTTTAAGAACTCCAATAATAATAATACTGAACAAAAGTACTGACACTCCCAAAGATCCGGAGTCACAAGTCTAGAGCCTCTAACAAAACCCAACAGGAAATAGAGAGTACGATATAGAAGTACTCAAGTCTGAATACAAAATATACAATAACAACTAGAATGAGAGGAGAAGCTAGGCTCTGCGAACGTAGGCAGCTACCTCAGCAACTCGATGTGACAATGTAACCGCTGGAGATGTCCGTCTACTGCTCCTGTGTACCTGAGTCTGCACACAAAAGGTGCAGGGAGTAGGGGTGAGTACTGAGTACTTAGTGAGTAACAAATATATATATGTAGCTGACAATAAGAAATCCACAAAATACCACAATATGAAGCTACACTACAGTCCGAATCTCCTACGAACTAGCAACAATAATACAATACAGCTACCACAGAGTAATTCAACAAATACGGATGCAATGCAATGCACATAACCGCTACGGCGTGTAGCCCGATCCAATTTAACGTCGACGGCGCTCACCGGGGGTGTGTACAGACTCCGGAGGGGCTCCTACAGCCCAAGCGCAATACTGCTGCGGCGTGCAGCCCGACCCTCATATCAACCACTGCGGCGTGCAGCCCGATCCCATGCTCAGTCCATAATAAGCAAATAAGTCACAAAACAATTCATTATCCTTAATTCCAGTTCTCAATTCATAATTTATGAAAAATACTTTTATCTTTATTAGATTTGTAAAAGCCGGTGACTTAGCATTTCAAAAGTGTGATTTCAATTTCCAGGACCGAGATCAGTGATTTAAGCAATTTTAGCTATCACATAAATATTGTCCTCTAAGGACGCTGCAGATCGGCACAAGGCCCCAAACAAGGCTTACAGCCCACAAATATAGCAAATACAGTGTATTTCCAACACTAACAACATAATATTCATTTCCGGGATGGACCAAGTCTCAATCCCCAATCACAATCAATCCCGCACCTGCCACGGTGTGCAAACCACGCCCTATTAGCGTCACAATGTGCTAAGCCGGGGTTTCGAACCCTCAGGCTACAATATACACAAACTACTCACCTCTAGCCGGTCGTAGACTCGTCCGCGATGCCTTTTCCTTTGAATTTCGTTGCCTCGTGTGTAGAATCTAGTCAAATAACAATAATTATATCAAATACGGGTCAAAGAATCATAACCCACTTCAATTTATATGAAATTCGCATAATTACACTAAGTTGGTAAAACCCGACCCCGGGCCCCACTGCTCGGAAAATTCCGAAATTAGTACCAACGCGATCCTTATCTCGCCACGAGTCCGTGCATATAAAATTTATCGAAATCGGAGTTCAAATGGCCTCCCAAATCCAAAAATCCCGTTTTCAATATTTAGGCCACATTTCTTCAAGATTTCAACCCAATTTCATGAAGATTGATGTTAATACTACCATAAAATGATGTTTTTAAGTCAAGAATCTTACCTCCGACGAATACCCGATGACTTCTCAGTGATTTCCTCGAGTTTTCTTCTCTCTAGGGCTCAAATGTGTGTTTTGGGGGTGTAAACCCATAACTCTCTGTTTCTGGATTTTTATTCTCTGCCAGAACTATTTCTTCTACGCGATCGCGATCTACTTCACGCGATCGCGATGCTCAAAATCTCGGCCTCACGCGATCGCGACATTCTTCACGCGATCGCGATGCACAATCACCCTGCTTCACGCGATCGCGTCCTTCATTCCTGCGATCGCGTAGCACATTTCCCCTGGACCCATTTCTTCTTCTACGCGATCGCGTAGATAAGCATGCGATCGCGATGTACACCCGTTTAATTCTACGCGATCGCGACTGGTTACCCTGCGATCGCGATGCCCTAGCCCCCGGCTCTACGCGATCGCATCCCCCTCCCCGCGATCGCGGAGAGCAAATGTCTGCTGCGTTTATGACAGCAATCAGGTTTTCTCTTTTCTTCCAAAAATGGTCCGTTTGGACCCCCGGATTCATCCCGAGACCCCCGGGACCCCAACGAAAACCACCAACATATTCCAAAACATGATACGAACTTGTTCCAATCATAAAAACACCATACTAAACATCAACATCTCCATTTACTCACGGATTCAAGCCTAAGTTTCTTCAAAACTTTCAAAACTAACATTCAATCCAAAACCCGATCAAACGATGTCCGAATGACCTGAAAATTTGAAGACACATCCAAAATCACATAACGAAGCTACAGAAATTGTCGGAATTCCATTCCGACCCCCGGATCAAAATATCACCTACCATCCGGTTTTTGCCAAAATTCAACATTCGCCAATTCAAGCTTAAAACTACACCGGACCTCCGAATTCAATTCCGATTGTTCTCCTAAGTCATAAATGATCCCCCGGAACTAGTCGAATCATCAGAATCCGGTTCCGAGCACTCTAACTCAATAGTCAACTCTTGGTTGACTTTTCACATTCAAGCTTTCTTCAAACATGCTATTTGTTTCATTTTCAATCCAACTCACTCCTAACTCACCCGATACACTCTAATACTGATTTAAAAGCATAATATATGTAAATGCAAGGTAACGGGGTGGTAAATTCCCGTAACGACGGGCCGGGTCGTTACATACGAATTGAAAGAGTTGAGTAAAAATTGACTTACAAGTGATTTGGAGTTATATTGCTATTGGAAAATCGTATGTGGTGTGTTGGGTTTTGAAAGAATGGTGAAAAAGGGTTTAAAAATTGTTTAAGTAGCAGATTGCACAGCTACGGATATGGGAATTGCGAACGTTTGTTCGCAATTGCGAACATAGGAGGTCCTGACTGCGGGCGTCGCATTTGCGAGATGATGGTTCACATTTGCGAACATGTGCCTTACCTGACAGCCTCGCATTTGCGATATTTCCTTCGCATTTGCGAACTTAAGGATCTTCTGGGCAGCATCGCATTTGCGAGGTCTTGTTCGCATTTGCGAACCAAGGCCTTTCCTGGGCCTCTTCGCATTTGCGAAGTATTGTTCACTTTTGCGAACCTAGGCTATTTCTGGGACCTTTCGCAATTGCGAGTAATTCTTTGCAATTGCGAAGATATCAGCTGGGGAAAAATACCAGCTGTGTTATTTTTCAAAATCTGCTCTAACGGCCTATCAAATCTTTACCCGAGCCCTCGGGCTAAAAACCAAACATGCACACGACCTCAAAAATATACTACGAACTTGCTCACGCGATCAAATCGCCAACATAACATCGTTTTCATAGAGTCAAGCCTCAAATTCATATTTCTTCTTTTAAACTGCATAAACTTTAAAATTTGGAACTCATGGTTCAACCCACATCAAACGACATTCAAATGTCATCAAACTTTGCAGGAAGTACTTAAATAATATTTACGACTTATACCTGGCGTCGGAACTAAAATAAGAGCCCGGTACCATGGTCTTTTAATCAATTTTCATTTAATAATTTCAGTAAAAACAATTTAATAGAAAAAATCATATCTTGGGCTCTAGGCCTCAGAATTTGACTCCGGACGCATGACCGAGTCCAATATTTTCCTACGGACCTTTCGGGACCGTCCAATCTCGGGTCCGGGTCCGTTTACAAAAAATGTTGACCGAAGTCAACTTATCAACATTAATATCAAGTTTCTTCAAATTTTCCATAGAATTCACATATTCTAACAAAACATTTTTTTGGCTATGTGCCCGGATAATGCACACAAATTGAGTCAACATAAAATGAGGTTTTCAAGGCCTCAGAAGCACGGAAGAAATGAGGAAAACAGGTGATGACCCTTTGGGTCGTCACATCCTCCACCTCTAAAACAATCGTTCGTCCTCGAACGGAGAAGAGAAGGAAGTACCTAAGTCGGGGAACAAATGTGAGTAACGGCTCCGCATATCAGACTCGGACTCTCAGGTCGATGACTCAGGAGGCTGACCTCTCCACTGAACTGGCATAGAAGGAAAACTCTTCGACCTCAATTGTCGAACCTGGCCACCGGCTCGTCCTCGTAAGATAGATTCTTGTCCAATTGGACAACATTGAAGTCTAACACATGTGTAGGATCACCGTGGTCCCTCCGAAGCATAGATACATTAAAAAATGGATGTACGATTGATATGCTAGGTGGCAGTGCTAGTCTGTAAGCCACCTCTCCCACTCGATCCAGAATCTCAAATGGACCAATATACCTAGGGCTGAGCTTGCCCTTCTTTCCGAACCTTATCACGCCCTTCATAGGCGATCCCCGCTCACCAACCATGAAATCCACATCTCAAACCTTACGATCCGCATAAGTCTTCTGTCTGGACTGAGCTGAACGCAATCTCTCCTAGATAGTCTTGACCTTGTCTAAGGTCTCCTCAACTAAGTCTGTACCCAGTAACCGAGCCTCTCCCGGCTCAAACCATATGACTGGAGACCGACATTGCCTACCATATAACGCCTCATACGGAGCCATCTGAATGCTAGACTGGTAGCTATTATTGTAGGCACACTCTACTAAAGGCAGAAACTGGTCCCACGAGCCTGCAAAATCAATGGCACAGGCTCGGAGCATGTCTTCTAGGATCTGAATAGTCCTCTCGGACTGACCGTCCATCTTAGGATGAAAAGTTGTACTCAGCTGAACCTGGGTGCCTAACTCCTGCTGGACCGCTCTCCAGAACCGCAAGGTAAAATGCGTACCCCGATCAGAGATAATAGATACCGGCACCCCTTGAAGTCGAACAATCTCTCTAATGTAAATCTCTGCTAAACTCTCCGATGAGTAGGAGACAGATATTGGAATGAAGTGTGATGACTTGGTCAGCCTATCAACAATGACCCAAATAGCATCAAATCTCCTCTAAGTCAAAGGAAGTCCAGTAACGAAGTCCATTGTAATCCGCTCCCATTTCCACTGGGGAATTTCAATTCTATGGAATACACCACCAAGCCTCTAATGCTCATATTTCACCTGCTGACAGTTTAGACACCGAGCGACATACGCAATGATGTCCTTCTTCATCCTACGCCGCCAATAGTGCTGCCGTAAGTCCTGATACATCTTCGCGGTGACCGGGTGAATACAATATCGCAAACTGTGGGCCTCTGCTAAGATTAACTCTGAATCCCCTCAACATTGGGCACACAAACTCACCCCTGCAATCTCAATACTCCGTCATTATCTAGAGTTACCTTCGTGGCACCTCCCCGCTGTACGGTATCCCTCAGGTCACGCAAATAAGGATCATCAAACTTCCTGTCACGGATACGCTCTAAATAGAGAAGAACGAGCGACCGTGCAGGCTAACACCCTGGTAGGCTCAAAAATATATAATCTCACAAATCGGTTGGCCAAGGCCTGAACATATAAAACAACCGATCTCTGGCTGACCGAAATGTAAGCAAGACTACCCATGTTGGCAAACTTTCTACTCAACGCATCGGCCACCACATTAGCATTACCCGGGTGATACAAGATGGTAACATCATAATCTTTCAACAACTCTAACCATCTCCTCTCTCTTAAATTCAACTCTTTTTGCTTGAATAAATACTGAAGACTTTTGTGATCCGTGTACACCTCACACGCCACACCATATAGATAATGCCTCCATATTTTTAAGGCATGAACTACTGCTGCCACTCTACATCAACACCGCTCCATGCCCAGTACGGGATGCATCACAGTATACTGTGTAAGGCCCCGAACCCGTGGGTAATATCAATACTGGTGTCGTAGTCAAAGCTGTCTTGAGCTTCTGAAAGCTCTCCTCACACTCATCTGACCACTTGAACTAGGCACCCTTCTGGGTCAACCTGGTCATCGGGGCTGCAATAGAAGAGAACGCCTCTACAAATCGACGATAGTAGCCTGGTAACCCCAAGAAATTCTGGATCTCGGTCACTGAAGCTGGTCGAGGCCAATTCTTGACTGCCTCAATCTTTTTTGGGTCCACCTGAATACCCTCTACTAACACGATATGACCCAGAAATGCAACTGAACTAAACCAAAACTCGCATTTAGAAAACTTGGCATATAGCTAATTATCCTTCAGAGTCCGAAGAACTACTCTGAGGTGCTGGTCGTGCTCTTCCTGGTTGTGGGAGTATACCAGGATATCATCTATAAAGACTATCACGAATAAGTCTAGATAAGGCCTGAACACCCGATTCATCAACTCCATAAATGCTGCTGGAGCATTGGTCAACCCGAAAGACATAACCAAGAATTCATAGTGTGAGCACGTGATTTTTGCCCTAGGCAATAAAATTTCAAAATTAAAAAAAAAAATTGTTTGCAATTATATGTTTGATTGAAATAAAGTGTATGTGTGTGATTGAAACAATTAGAAATTAAAATTAGAAAATTAAAATAGTTTAATTATTAAATGTAACAAAATAAAGGAATTAAAAGAAAATCAACAAAAAATACAAATATTGCCGGAAATTAAAGAAAAATAGCAAAACAAAAGTCAAAAAATACCAAAACATTAGAGAAAATAGGTAATTAAAAGAGAATTAATAATTGAAAAAACAATACAAAAAGGAAAAATGAAATACAACAATACATGAAAATACACAAAATACAATAACTGGGCCAAATCTCCAGGCCCAATACATATCAGCCCAGAAAGAAACACGGACCGGTCCAATTTTAAATAGAAATCAATCTTGGCCGTCCATGAATTAAATCCAATGGTCCATTTTGAATCTTTTGAAATTAAATCAAACGAGACAACTTCATCTGGGCAATCTTGGCCGTCCATCTATAAAGATCCAACGGAGCCCAATCCGTCTCCATTTAATTCCAAACGATGCCGTTCTAGATCATTGGATCCTGGCCGTTGATCAAGAATGATCCAAATGCCAAGATCAATCAGGCAGCTAAGGGTATAAAAGGCTTGGTCTCTATAGAGACCGGCCATTTCATGTTTTACAAACACCCTAGCCGCCTCTCTTCATCTCATTCCCCCCCTTTTTTCTCGTCTCCGGCAATGGAGACTAGCCAACTCCCATGGACATCTCCGGGCATTCTTAACCTCAAAACACTCCTCTTCTTATTTCTTTACACTAAGCCACCCTGAAACCTCAAAGAAACCCCAGAAATACCCTTGTTCTTGAAACTCCGGCCACCGGAATTTTTTTCCGGTGACCATAAACTATGTAACAGCCATCCATATTTACACCACTGGACCACCATGTAGAGATCTTTAGCCCCACATACTTGTTTTTCTTCGAATATCATTGTAACCTCTCGAATCTTCAAGATTAGTCCGCCGAAACCCTAACTCCGGCGAACCACCAAACAACACCTCACCCCAAAATACACCCCTATGTCCTCTAACACCCATCTCTACCATAAAAAAACCAAGGAAAACAAGTTTGGTCAGAAAATAAAGACTTCAAATCTTTGAAGTCTAAAAATTGGAAAAAGAAAAAGAAAAAGAAAAAGAAAAAGAACAAGAAAAGGAAAAAAAAAGAAAGAAAATAATGGGAAAGCTCAGGAAACAGTTCTTGTGAGCTAAGTTCCCGTCCCTCTGTTTTTCTATTTTCTGTTGATTAGCATGATTTTTGTTATTTTTGTTTCTTTGTTAGTTAAAGCTAGTCTATTTGCATGTTAGATTCTCTTCATTTTACCTCTTACATGTTTCCTGTTATAACTTGTTCTTACTAGCTCATCTTCTAATATTCTTCTAATATTCTTTTCTGATAACATGCTATCACTAGTCTGTTGTCAATCCTGTTTATTATACTTGACTAGTATACTCGATCCTTTTAGGGTTTTTGTCAGTCTAAACATGAATGTATTCTGGATATGTTTCCTTATGTTAAATTTGTTATGCTATGCTTGAATCTGAGTTGTGAGTTGTTTAATTGAAATTCAACCATTATCCAATTTCTCTCTCAGTTTTGATTAAATGATAAATGATTTTCTAATTGTGGCTATGTGTGCAAATTGATATAAGTAGGCTGTATTTGTGATGAATTCATGTTTTAGACTACAATTAGTCTTATTATGCTTTAGGGGTATTGGTTATAGCTGTAATAGATAGTTGATTAGATAGATGGCTAATGCTGAAAATATGTTAATTGGCTAAAATTGAAAAATGATCTAAAAATGGCTACAATTGAAATAGTTTAAAGAGTGGCTAATTCTGAAGCTGGCCAACTCTCTAATAATGAGCTTAAGACTAAACGACTAGTTATGAAAGTTTAAGCTTAAGTCTAAATGGCTATTCTATAAATAATAAAAGTGAATAATTTTGCAAAGCTAAGTCTAAACATTGGACTGGCTAATTCTAAAAAGGTTTAACTCTAAATAATAAGCATGCTAGTCTTGCAAATTCAACTTAATAACAATAATAAAAGGATACCTCTTAAAAGAGGTCAAAATTGAAAGAAATCAAGGTTCAAATATGGCTAAGTCTTAAATGACTTATAATAAGTGGCCAACAGTTAAATAATACATAAAACCTGTACACGCAAACTTTGAATAAGGTCGGGTAAATACAAGGTAATAACAGGGGTATAAAAGGAATGAAAATAGCATAATTTTAGATTTAATAGAGCCTATAGGGACAAATTAGACATTCAGGCCTTGTATTTCTGCAATAATGCACAAAATAAAGGGTAAAATAGACCGAATAAAAAGGCTTAATGGTTAAAAACCTTAGCAAGTGAGGGTACTATAGTAATAGGCCTCTAATAGAAGCTAATAGATCCCCCTAGAACCTTCCAGCAAGGCTATAAGGCATTTTTAATCTGAGAACAAGTACCAATCTGTAATAAATAAAAAAATTAGGGGGAGGGAATAAGTAATAAGATTTTGAAATTTCTTTCTCAAAATTTCACCACTCACATCTATAAATAGGCTGTAATTAAGCCTGAATAAGGGTTGCTTTTTAGAATTCAGAGAATAATTCTGAAAATTAAGAGAAAACCTATCATATTCTAAGAGTGATTAATGGGTATTTGGTCGAGCACTGTTCTAAACTCAACTAGGAATCATCGATTATCTCCTATTTGTTGGGTTTCTACTAGGTTTCTTCAAGTTTTGCTATTGGATTGTTATTTGCTGAACTTGAAATCTCTATTCGACTGTGTTGATTCAACTGTGATTGTTGTGCTTGCATTGTTGATTCAATTGTGCTGTTGTGTTTTGCTGCTGTGATCAACTGATTATCGTTCTCATTTGCTTCCCTTAGACTCATAGAGGTCTTTTGCTGAATCAGGTACACAACCACTACTCGACCAATGTAATTGCAGTTGACTTGAAGAAATATATGATATGAATTGATTTAGAGATCGTTTCTGTTATTTGTTTCTTATTTTATATACAAGTAGATATTCTGTAATACAGATAGGAAATGGTTGTATAAGCAAAATACATGAAGCGTGAGATGATGCTGAAAGGCAATGTAATAGAATAGAATGTAGATTAGAGTAGAAATAATCGTAATCACTTTGTTTAGTTTAAAAATAGGTTAATTAGTTTATAGTAACTCACATAGCTTTAAAAACTGATTTGCAACAGGCATATAACAACAGTGATTATACGAATTATAATGAGGTCATTAACTTAGCGATAGTCGATCTCTTCATTTTCAAAGTTCAATAACAACTGTATGTTGCATGATTTAAAAATCAGTAGTTAAGAACTATAAGACTGATCGACATAGTTACACAATCAGCCTACTATTTGAATTAAAATTAGCATTTGATAATTACAATTAGAGTTATTATTAGTAACATGTTAAATAATAATCCTGTTTTACATAGTTAAGTAATACTCTGTTACCTTTAATCAATAATTATCTTGTTTCAATAGTTTAAAAATAGCTGATAAGAATGTAAAAACAAAGGCAGTCTGTTATTCAAATAAGATAGTGTTAGATAATGGTAATTTAGATTTGATATAGTTAATTTTGTATTCCTGTTTCACTTTCATCAAAAAAATACAATTTGAATTGATTCACCTTTTGATTTCGAGTATCTGTGTATATTATGAGTTATCAGTTCTGTCTCTCCCTCTTTATCTCATTTGGTCTTGGCCTAATGAACAATGCAGGCCTTGATCTAACTCGGCTTAAAACTGGGCTTCTAAATAAAGGCTTCAGCATAAATTGGGTTTTTGAAACCCAGATACAAAAGCTGGTCTGCTGAATGCGAGCCCAAATGTCCAGGCCCACTAATATAAAATGATAAGGTCTGGACTTACTTCTAAAATTATAATGTAATTAAAATGACTAAGGCAAAACCAATGATAGAAAATATAGTTATTTGCTAGTATTGGACTATAAAAAATCGAATGGGACGGGCCTCGTATGAAAACAAATAAGCGGAGCCCCATATAAACAAATAATAAAGTGATAGATTCGGGAAGATCGTTAGTAAATTCCACGGTCTCTCCAAAAGAATAATAAGTCGTTAGAAGATATAGGCACGATTCTAAAATATACTTTCCCTAATACGAGTGCACATTTAATGTGACTAAAATCTTAAATCTCGGCGAAGCCGAAACGTGTTAAAAGTCACAGGCGTACTGGTTGCGGTGTGACTCGTGATACGTTTTTGCAACATCGCAAGTCATAAAATATTTAAAGTGAAACACGCACACATTGTTAAAAACATAGAGTGAATTCAATTAAAATCAAGAATGACAGTTGAGCGACCGTGCTAAAACCACGGAATTCGGGAGTGCCTAACACCTTCTCCCGGGTTAACAGAATTCCTTATCCGAATTTCTTATTACGCGAACTGTTAAACAGAGTCAACTTCCTTGGATTTGGGATTAACCAGTGACTTGGGACACCATTATTTTCCCAATTGGCGACTCTGATAATTTCAATAAAATCCTGAACCGATTGTCCTTAAATTGGAAAAACTCCTTCCTCGTTGTTATTATATCCCTTCCCGGGGGTATTTATAATTATCGAGGTATACCTTATTATCCTAATAGGGAAAACTAAAAAGGTAGTAAAAAGGGAGGTGTAACAGCTCTGGCGACTCTGCCGGGGATAAGCAACCCAGAACTTCGGTTCAAGGTTTAAGAATTCGAGCTTGATAGAATTGTTGTTCTTGATGTTATTTGATTTCATTATATGATTTGATCAACGTGCTACATGTTTATCGTTTTGATATTACACGGATTGTATATATAGAATTATGCCGAAAACCCTTCTCTTCTTTACCTTCGGGGATGTGCTTACTGGTTGAGACTCCCCTTTCTGTTAAGTTATACCAAAAAAAAGAAATAGAGGCCGGATAAGTTACAAAGTCGAACGCCCTCGCGGGTCCTCGGTACATGGCCCCCTCCTCGATCCGAGTTGTCCACTGGGGTACACGGTCTAGTACCATATGAAACAATAAGATATTGAACATAGGTCTAGGACGATTATTTGCATCATAACTGACTTAGGGGACTCAACACTAGGGTTGGATCCATCTAGGACAGGTGACCCGGAATATTAAAGATCAAGCATATTATATGTTGCATTTATTTGTCCTGGATCATTATGCGTACTGGCAAAATTTTTGAAAAAAAAAACAAAAGAAAAGGAACTACTATAATAGAAATATTGAAATATTGATGAAACGCTGTTGAAAATTTTTGAAAATCTGAAAAATAGGAGGAACAATGTTGTTGAAATAATTGGTCACATAATAATCTGATCGAACTACGCAGGTTTGATTCTCGCAATTAGGTGGGATACGTAGGCAACCATTGACGGGTCCAACCACCCTTTTAGAAAATGACCCAAACAATATTGAGTTTTAGTTTCAAATAATCAAAGTGATTGCTGTTATTGAAAATAGCCGAATGTTCCGAAAGGACGCCGGAAGGCTGTTTTGGCAAAAATGGCCACTTTGAAGTCATATCTTTTTCTTTTCAAAAATAAATAGCCTGAAAAGGCTAATTCTTTCAAAAATGAAAATTGTCTTTGAAAAAATATTTTTCCTTTTCTGAATAAAATCGCCTTTAATAAATGTGCACGATGAGCAGAGTACAAAATGAACCCTTCACCTTAATGAATAAAATCCCTTTGGAGTTGAGACTATGGTTGAATGATATGGGTCAAGAAGAATAAGCTTGGGTCAAACGCTATCTAAAGGATCTTAGTGGGTTGATGGACATAATACCCCGTGGTAATATTATTCGGGCACTCGTCACTTGTTGGGATCCCGCACATAATGTTCTACAGTTCTCAGACTTCGAGCCCAGTCTTACCTTAGAGGAAATTGCTTATTATATTGGGAAAGATGAGGTTCCCCAGAAAGATAAATACCTAGTGGCTCCAAGGGCAATAATAGTGCACAAATTCCTCGATTCTTTGAAAATTGCCAGGAACGTCCATAACGAAGACTTGGCTAATGGATTTTGTTCTTTAAGTTTCATCTACCGCAGATATGGTCATATTGGGGGATTCAACGACCCTACAAACAAGATTTGCAGTAAATCTAACCGAGTCAAGTGGGAAGAGCATAGGCAATTTGCCTTTATAGTGGCGTTCCTCGGATTAGTTATATTTCCGAGGAAAAATGGAAACATTGATATAAGGGTCGCCGGGGTGGCCAATACTCTTCTTGTGCAAGATAATAGCACACTGGTGCTGATGATTATAACTAATATCTTCCGTTCCCTTACATCCTGTAAAGCGGGGCATGACTTCTTCTAGGGTTGCAGTTTGATTCTCCAGATATGGTTGATTGAACACTTGTGTTGTCACCCTCCATTCTCGAGTTATGGGTCATCTGAGAAGACGTGCATTTAAGAGTTTTATATGAGAACAAAAGAAGTTAAGTTGTCGGAAGGAGCAAAAGGTTGGATTTCATACTTGCAATCGTTGACTGCCAGCAAAATTGATTGGGCATACGGATGATTGCCCCTCAATGAGGTGATATACATGCCAACGGAAGAGTCGCATTTCTTGATCATGGGTCTTAAAAGAGTTCAGCCTTATGCACCGTACAGGGTACTACGATAGCTTGGGAGATATCAGGTTATAACAAAAGACGGAGACCTCAGCTTACAAGCAGTAGGAATCAGTCCGGTCGGACAATTCCCGGAAGCAAAGATTCAACAGATTTGGAATGAATGCCAATTCTTGAAGGTGGACACTTGTTTGGGAAACCGAGCTCAATGAGAAGTATCGACAGGGTATGATGCATGGTATCACCGGGATGCCGAGCATGATAGACCAATGAAAAGGCCTCACATTCAAGAATTGGTCGAGCAATCTAAGGAGCACAGAGATTGGGTGGTCAGAGAAAATGAGTACAGAGCCAGTATCAGCTTGCTAGAGAAACAGTTCCAAAACCTCAAATTCGAGAGTGGCTTACAAGCGGCATCCGATGAGGGAGAAAAAAAAGCAACTGAGAAAAGAGAATGAAATCTTAAAGGCTTAAATTACAAAGATGAAAATTGCAGCTGAAACCCCAGTTCGCCTAGCCCGAGATGAGAAATTAATTGAAAATCTTCAGCGCAAAGTGAATAACTACAACTTTGATCTTGATAAAGCAGAAAAGGAGTTAGTCAGGATTCGGAGACAACTGGCCTAAAATGCCAAGAAAAGAGCTAGAATTGTTCAGTAATTACAAGATGAACACAAGGTTGAGGTAGCTCGATTGAGAAAGAAAGTCATTACAGCCGAAGTCAAAAGTAGCAAGCAAACCAAAAAGTTTGAAGTAGAGAGAGAACAGTGTTACATGGCTATGACTCGGTTAGAATTTGAGCTACAACAACTACGAAAGGAGTATCAACAAACCTTAGACGCTCGGGCCAAACAGATTAGTAGACTGCTTCAGGAAAAAGGGGTCATTCGAGAAAGAATTGTCAACATTGCTCAGTACATCACAAGGAAATGCCAATTGTGTGAAGATATGTCCCAGTCAACATTCACATCAGCAATAAAGTTCTTTGTAAAGCAAGTAATGTCTGACCTAGATAAACTCCAAAGTGGATTAGCATATAGGCCCGCGGCAAGACCGAATGACATTTCGCGAGCACTAGGAGCATTAATGTATTCGTAGGGCATGCATTTTGTATTTGTTTTTTCTGAATTTGTAGTACAACATCATTTGTAACCTATGTTTTGAGTATCAATGAAAAATTCAAAAGAAGTTGTTGTTATTCTCCTTTCGTTTTTATACAAATTGTCTGGGCGACAGGCAAACATGTAGGAGCGAAAAACAAAAACGAAAATGAAAAATGGAAAAGAAGAAAACAAGAAAGAAAAATGAATAGAAAAGCAATGAAAAACATGTGGTTCAAGGAAGAATAAATGTCGGGATGATGCATAATGATCAAGGCAAAAGTTGTGATTCTAATTATTACATTTTACCCCTTATGAGCTAACTATTAACAAGTTTTGTTGTTGATGAGTATCAGATTTTCAGCTGGCAACTGGCATTCTGGCACATCACAGCTACAATACACGTTCAAAAGCTATGTCTAAAGCAGTGACTCAGGACATTGAACCTACCGTTATGGACCCGGTACAGGAAGAAGAGGTCGTAGATGTTGCGGGTATGAAAGAGGAAATGTATAAGCTAAGGCAACAAATGTCGAAGATGTACCAGGCCTGGTC
This sequence comes from Nicotiana noctiflora, assembly GCA_032618575.1. Lineage (NCBI taxonomy): Eukaryota > Viridiplantae > Streptophyta > Magnoliopsida > Solanales > Solanaceae > Nicotiana > Nicotiana noctiflora. The sequence goes on along the minus strand of JASVEL010002398.1, from coordinate 105,843 downwards.
TAGGGGTCAACCTTTGCCTTGCTGTCCAGCCAATCCAAGCATACGTCCCTCCCACAAATCCAAATCCTGAACCACCTACCATGAACTCATCCTCCACGTACCCAAACTACCAACACTACTATGCCACTACTTCATAGGCACCACCACTAGTCCCACCACAACCACCTCAGGTTGCCCCAGTATATGTGGCACCACCAAATGTCGCTCTACATAAATCATCCAGTGAACCAGTGTTCTATGTTCAGGACACTCATTATTATCCACCAGCGCCAACGTTCAGCAACATGACTCCTACACAATGCTCATAGATATGACGGAAGAAAATCCTGTCAGAAATTGAGAATAAGAAGAGATGGCACGGAAGATGAGAAGTCTTGAACAATCCTTCCGTAACATATAAGGGCTAGAAGGCCAAGTGAGCATCGCGTATAAAGATTTATGCTTGTTTTCGGAGGTACAACTCACGGCCGGATTTAAGCTACCTAAGTTTTATATGTACGACGGACATGGGGATCCGGTAGGCCATCTAAGGGGTTACTGTAGCAAGATGCGTGGAGCAGGGGGAAGAGACGTGTTTTTGATGGCTTATTTAACCAGACCTTGAGCGGTTCAGCACTGGAGTGGCATACCCGACAGGATCACACCAGATGGTTCATCTGGGATGACCTAGCTCAGTCATTCGCCAACCACTTCCAGTACAATCTAGAGATAATTGCAGACAGGCTGTTGCTAACAAAAATGAAGAAGAAACCCGGGGAAAGTTTTTGGGAGTACGGGTTTTGATGGAAGGAGTAAGTTGCACGAGTAGACCCTCACATGAAGGAAACATAAATGGTGGACTGCTTTCTACAGGCTTTAGAGCCTACTTACTATGTTTATCTGGTATCAGCAATTGGAAAAACTTTCAATGAGGTGGTGAAAATGGGAAGCTTCGTAGAAGAGGGATTAAAAACAAATAAGATCATGAGTTATTCGGCTATTAAGGCCACGAATCAAGCGATACAAACCGGAACTGGGGGATCAATTGGCAAAAAGAAGAAGGAGGAGGTCGCAGTTGTTGAAAGTAGATCATGGTCTCGGGGCCCAAATACATATCATCATCCACCGCGTCCATACCAACCATATCCACCAGCGCACTACAACCTACCTCCACTATATTATCCTTCCACCACTCCACATTTTTTCATCCCATATGCTCAATAATACCCACTGCCTCCACATGTTTGGCGATCCCAAACTCCACAAAATGTCTACCATGCACAAAACACCTACCCGCCTTCCAAAACATACAAAAATCCAAATAGACCCAGTTTTTGTCCGGATCTGGAAGTTAGAGGAAACAGAGCCCAAACAAATAAAACATTCACTCTGTTAGGGGAGTCATATACCAGTCTTTTTCACCGCCTGAAGGAGTTAGGGATGCTAAGCCCTATAGAGCCAAAAATTCCAAACCCACCACCCTGAAACCTTGACCAATCAGTTCGATGTGAATATTGTTCCGGGGAGCTAGAACATGATACAGAAAAGTGTTGGCACTTAAACTCTTCCATACAGGAGTTTATTGATACTAGGACGATTGAGGTGCAGGCTCCGAAAACTCCCAATATCACACAGAACCATTTACCAGCCTATCATGAGACGCACATGATAGAGTTGGAACAAGGAGAGAGCAGTAAGAAACTTTCTCAATAAGTGATGACGATTAAAGCTAATAACAAAGTGGAAGGAGAGGTTGAAAAGGAGAAAGTATCAGTTGAATTGCCAATAAAGAAGCCATCAGTGATCGAGCTCATGAAAGTAGTAGTGCTGGGAGTCAAGCCTTTATTGACCGTGAAGGGCGCTTATGTGGAACCTGTTGTTATCAAACCGGTGGTGCAGATGCCAATCGTAAACACTAAAGCCATACTGTGGAACTATAATAAAGATACAATGATGTACTAGGGGAAGAAGGTTATAGGAGAAGTCAATGAAACATATGGTCTAACTCGCTCTGGGCGATGCTTTGCCCCGGAAGAGTTGAGGAGGACAAAAGTGGTAAAGGAGAACCCGAATCATGTGAAAAAGGCAGTTACTGAAGAAGAAGCGGAAGAGTTCTTGAAAAAGATGAAGGCTCAAGACTATTCAATAGTGGAGTAATTGAGAAAAACGCCTGCGCATATTTTATTATTATCATTGCTAATTCATTCTGAAGAGCACCAGAAGGCGTTGATGAAAATTTTGAACGAAGCACATGTGCCTGAGAAAATTTCAGTATGCCATCTTGAGAAAATCACGAATATGATCTTTGAAACAAACAAGATAACATTTTCAGACAATGAGTTGCCACTTGAAGGAACGGAGCATAAGAAAGCACTATATCTCACAGTCAAGTGTGAAGAATATATGGTTACCCGTGTTCTGGTGGACAATAGGTCAAGTGCCAATATTTTACCACTCTCAACCATGGGAAAGCTGAAGATCAATCCTGATAGAATTCATCGAAATAGTGTGTGTGTACGAGGCTTTGATGGAGGAGGCAAGAATAATATAGGGGACATTGTGTTGGAATTTAGTATCGGACCGGTGGACTTCACTATTGAGTTCCAAGTGCTAGATGTTGTTGTTTCTTACAATCTATTATTGGGACGTCCGTGGATCCATGCGGTGAAAGCTGTACCATCCTCTCTGCATCAGATCGTGAAATTTGAATGGGAGCAATAGGAGATCATAGTGCATGGAGATGATGATGTCTGCAACACTATAACACCGTTCGAAGAAACTGAAGGGGACAAGGGCCCGTGGGTATATCAAGTCATGGATGTTATGGTGGTTAAAAAAATATCCGAAGGGGAGAACATGCCGATTCCTAAAGTGGCTCCTACAGCGGTAATGGTAGCTAAGGAAATGATAAGAAATGGGTTTGCACCGGGGAAAGGTTTGGGGTAACTCTACAAGGTATAACACAACCAATCCATTTGCCGGGAAATAATGACACTTTTGTGCTGGGTTCTAAGCCTACTCTTGCCCATATCCAAAGAGCCAAGAAAATGAAGAAGAAAAGTTGGTCCTTCCCAAAACCTATTCCAAAATTATTTGATTCCTTTACTAGGCTTGGTACACGAAGACATTTGGCGACTGTTATGCCAAGTTATGCTGAAATAAAACCAGATGCGGAGCTCCTACCAAGGTTCGATATGTTGTTTGAAGATGTGAATATGTTGGAGATGGGTGAGGGAACGAGTTAATGGATGTTCAGTTCGTGGGACCCAGCATTGCGCTTAATAACTGGGAATCTACTCCTTCTCCGATCAGGAGGGAGTTGTGGTAGTTAGCTTAAAATATTTCATTTCCCCAAAGCCATTCTGTTTTGTAATCCCACACCCCATCAAAAACAAATGTATCCAATATCTGCTATCTTTTTGAAAAATCAATGAAATGCGATTTCTTTCTTTCTTCCATTTTTGCCTTATTTTATTTTTCTTCTTTTGTACTGTTCAATATTTGCTGATTCCAATGATATGTCATGCATGAAGGATTCTCGGTCCAGTCTTGATAATTAAATAGTTATACAGGAAATTGAAAGTGAACATGAAGTAGAATATGAGGATGAGGAAATACTGGAGGAAATCAGTAAAGATTTGAATCAATATGAGGAAAAACCCAAGCCGAACTTGAATGAGACAGAATCTATTTATCTGGGGAGTGAAGATAATGTCCAGGAAACAAAAATTAGTGTACATTTAGAGGCTTCCCTTAGAGAAGATCTAATCAAGTTGTTACATGAGTACAAGGACATATTTGCTTGGTCCTATGATGACATGCCCGGACTCAGCGCTGATCAGGTGGTACATAAATTGTGCATTAATCCAAAATGTCGGCCGGTAAAACAGAAGCTAAGAAAGTTTAAAATGGACATCAGTGTGAAAATAAAAGAAGAAGTTAACAAGCAATTCGAGGCGAAGGACATATGGGTCACTAAATATCCCACCTGGTTAGCTAATGTTGTGCCAGTTCCGAAGAAGGATGGAAAAAGAAGTATATGTGGACGATGTCATCATTAGGTCCAAAAAGCAATGTGACCATGTCAAAGATTTGAGGAAGTTTTTACAGAGGCTCAGAAGATATAATCTCAAGCTCAATCCAGCAAAATGTGCTTTCGGGGTGCCTTCAGGAAAGTTACTGGGGTTTATAGTAAGTCGGCGTGGTATCGAATTGCATCCGTCAAAGATAAAAGTAATTCAGAATTTGCCTCCGCCAAAGAATAAGAAAGAAGTGATGAGTCTATTAGGTAGAATGAACTATATCAGCAGGTTCATTGTTGAGCTGACGTCAACATGCGAGCCTATTTTCAAACTGTTAAAGAAAGACAATGTAGTAAATTGGACTGATGAATGCCAGGAGGCCTTTGACAAGATTAAAGAATATTTGGCCAATCCTGCAGTATTAGTTCCTCCAGAACCGGGAAGACCTCTGATCTTGTATTTGATTGTGTTGGACAATTCTTTTGGCTACGTATTGGGGCAGCATGATGAGACGGGAAAGAAAGAACATGCGATATATTACCTCAGTAAAAAGTTCACATCTTATGAGGTAAAATACACTCAGTTGGAAAGAACGTGTTGTGCATGAACCTGGGTTGCTCAGAAACTGAAACACTACCTGTTAGCTTATACAACATATTTGATATCACGGTTGGATCCATTGAAGTATATATTTCAGAAGCCTATGCCTACAGGAAGACTTGCTAAATGGCAGATTCTGCTCACAAAATTTGACATCATCTATGTAACATGTACGACAATGAAGGCGCAAGCAGTTGCAGATCATCTAGCAGAGAACCCAGTGGATGATGAATATGAGCCGCTAAAAACATATTTTCCGGATGAAGAGGCAATGAATGTTGAAGAAATAGAGCATGATGACAAGCCAGGTTGGAGAATGTACTTCAACGGAGCCGTCAACAGTAAAGGAGTTGGAATTGGAGCAGTACTTATTTCAAAAATGGGTCAGCATTATCCCGTTACCGCTCAGCTTCGATTTTTCTGCACCAACAATATGGCTGAATATAAAGCATGCATATTGGGACTGAGGATGGCAATAGATATGTGTGTTCAAGAGATTTTGGTCATGGGTGACTCGAATCTCTTGATACATCAGATTCAAGGAAAATGGGAGACAAGAGATTTAAAGTTGATACCTTATCGACAATGTCTACATGAACTGTCCTAGAGATTTCAATCTATAGATTTCAAACACATCCCAAGAATGCACAATGAAGTAGCAGATGCTTTGGCCACATTATCCTCCATGTTACATCATCCAAATAAAGCTTATGTAGATCCACTACAGATACAGGTGCCTGATCAAAATGTTTATTGTTTTGTTGTGGAAGAAGAACTTGATGGAGAGCCGTGATATCATGATATCAAAGAATACTTGATGTCAGGAAAGTGCCTAGAACAAGCCACTGGAGATCAGAAGAGGGCTATAAGACGATTGGCAAATGGATTTTTCCTCAGCGGAGGAGTTGTATATAAAAGAACACCAGATTTGGGGCTATTGAGATGCGTAGATGCGCAACAAGCTGACACAATTATGACTGAGGTACATGCGGGAGCTTGCGGACCTCATATGAGCGGATACATTTTAGCAAAGAAAATTCTGAGAGCAGAATATTATTGGCTCAACATGGAGCGTGATTGTATCAGATATGTGAGGAAATACCATCAATGTCAATTACATGGAGATTTGATTCACTCTCCACCCTATGAATTGCATACAATGTCTGCACCTTGGCCATTCATTACTTGGGGCAAGGATGTAATCGGACCAATAGAGCCTGCAGCATCTAATGAACACATATTTATCTTGGTCACGATTGATTATTTCACCAAATGAGGTAGAGGCGAAAACATTTAAGGTAGTGACAAAGAAGGCGGTGGTGGATATAGTGCATGAAAATATCATATGCCGTTTTGGAATTCCTAAAGTAATTATCACAGACAATGGCTCAAATCTGAACAGTCACCTCGTGGCAGAAGCATGTCAAAGATTAAAAATCTTGCATCGTAACTCTACACCTTACAGGCCTAAAGCGAATGGAGCGGTAGAAGGTGCGAATAAAAATATAAAGAAGATTCTCAGAAAAATGGTGGAAGAGTCAAGGCAATGGCATGAGAAGTTAGCTTTCGCTCTTATGGGTTATCGCACAACCGTACGTACTTCAACTGGTGCCATACCCTATTCATTTGTGTATGGAACAGAGGCTGTTATACCCGTAAAAATTGAGATACCATATCTTTGAATCATAGCTGAAGCTGAAATCGATGATGATGAATGGGTAAAAGCCCGGTTGGAACAATTGAATTTGATTAACGAAAAGAAGTTAGCAGCAATTTGCCATGGGCAATTATATCAGCGGAGAATGGCTAGAGCATATAATAAGAAGGTACGTCCTCAAAAATTTAAAGTGGGACAATTGTTATTAAGGCATATTTTGCCACATTGGGCTAAAGCAAAAGGTAAATTTGCACCAAACTGGCAAGGACCGTGGTATTGTCCAATGGAGCCCTATATCTGATAGATGTTGAAGGAAAATGCGTAGAGACTGCTATCAATTCAGATAGAGCCAAGAGATATTCCTTTTCATTTGTATAATTTTATTTGTGGTAATTTTGGAATTGAAATGATGAAGGCATTTTATTCTCTATCCAAACACTCTATCCATTGACATCCCCGTTGAGCCTTATTTGTTCATTCTTTCATACCCTCTCTCGGAATTTTCATGAGGCAAGAGAAAAAGTAGAAAAATGAAAAAAGGAAAAAAATGATGAAAAAAAGAGAAAAGCAAAATACGAACAAACCAAAATGCATACAAAAGTCAAAAGAAATTCGGGAAAAAGTCAAAATGCAACAATAAATGCAGACGTAGTTTGAACTACGTTTGACTTGATCCCGAAAGGGGACATAGGCAGCCTCACTGAGGTTCAGTCACAATAAAGCAAAAATCCAAAACTTCCCCGCATATTAAAACTGGGGCAGAAGTTATGTTTATGGTTCCGAGAGTTATAAATATTTTTGAACCCTCGTAAATTTTGAGCCTTTTATACCCTTCTTTCTGAACCCATTCAAAAGCCACATTACGGTCCAAAGAAAGACCTTCTAATCAATTTCAAGAAAATGACAATACAATGAGAATAAGGAAAACAGGGCATGGACAGTACCGGTAGTTCAGAAAATAAAAAGAAAAATAAAAATGAGAGAGTCTCATCGGTAAAAACCTTAATCGGCACCATGAGGCGATTGTAAGATTAAGAGAATAAAAATGAGAGATTCTTATTGGTGAAAACCTTAACCGGCACCGTAAGGCGATTGTGAGATTGAGAGAATAAATGAGAGAGTCTTATCGGTGAAAACCTTAACCGGCACCATAAGGAAACTGTGAGGACTATATTGAGGAAAAAGAAAAACAAAAAAGAACAAAAACGAGATTGGTTTGGGTTAAAAGAATGTTGGAGTTGAGATAATGACGATTCGATTGGACAGACTGGGTCTGGGTTTAAATACATGGCATGGTCAGAGGAATCAGCCGTCATACCTAGATAAGTTCTGTCTTTACTCCAAATTACCCTTACCCATTTTTTATATTTTTCTGCATTTTATTGATTAAAAAACAATTTGCCATTGAAGGCTAACTACCAGCTTCTTATGTTAAGAGGTTAAATACCGCTGGTTCGAAGAAAAAAAGAGTAAAAGAGAGAAAATAAAGAAGGATGGCAATCAAAGCCAAAGAAAATGGAAAAAAGAAACAAAGGGAAGATAAAAGGATATTACAGAGGAAATCTGGCAAAGGGTTGCATAGCAGAATAAAGCAAGAAGAGGAAGGCAATGGAAGCAAAATCAGTAAAATGCCAGTTGCCAGCATTTTATAACTAATAAGATTGTTCTCTGATTTAGACAGGAACATCAAGATTCAAATCACTTTAAAAGTGAATGTGATTAATGTGGAGAAAAACACAAAAAAAGAAGTACATCAATAAAAAGAGGAACCCGTGGAGGAGGACTTGCTCCACGGGTTAAAAAAACACATACCCCAGTTATTAAACTGAAGGAATATTTTTCTGCATTTCATTTTCATGCATCAGGCGCCCACCTGGATAACAAGGGAATATTTTTATGCATTTCATTTTCATGCATTAGGCGCCCACCTGGATAACAAGGGAATATTTTATGCATTTCATTTTCATGCATCGGGCGCCCACCTGGATAACAAGGGAATATTTTTCTGCATTTCATTTTCATGCATCAGGCGCCCACCTGGATAACAAGGGAATATTATTCTGCAAATTTTAATTTCTTTTCAGGCGCCCACCTGTATAATAAGAGAATACATTTCTGCAATTTTAATTTCTGCAAATTTTAATATGTTTTATCTAACATGAGTAACACCGTAACATGAGAAAACTCACACTGGGGCAGAGGAAAAGTTTTGTTGTTGTTTTGTTTTAAGCAGATATCAACCAGAAAGCAGGAAAAACAATTCGAAGTCGTACCAAAGGGAAATAAGCAATATATCAGAGGCAAGAGAAAGAAAATCAACAAAAAAAAGGATGATAACATAAGAGATGGAAAATCAAGAAATAAACAAGGAAGAATAAGAAGACAAGAAATAGTTAGGAATCATTGTAATTCGTAGGATCATAGCTTAGAATAGCTTCTTCATTTTACATTTTATCCCTGGTGTAATAAGGTGTAAGTCAGTGGTCATAAGCAATAGCAATAGCAGTAGCAAAGTCTTGGTAGTTTCAAACTACCAGACCTTCCCGAACTACACTGACCTGATTCATGTTTAGCCCAGGATATGTAGGCAACCTCTGAGGCATGGTGCGGTAAAAAGGTTTTTCAAAATGCTTCTCATGGAATATGCTAGTGGGCAAAAATCTCTCATTACTGCTCACTTGTCTTTGCACCGAAACTCTTCGTGTTCCCGAGCAAAGAGGGGCAGCTGTGAGCACGTGATTTTTGCCCTAAGCAATAAAATTCCAAAATTAAAATAAATAATATTTTTTTTGCAATTATATGTTTGACTGAAATAAAGTGTATGTGTGGGATTGAAACAACTAGAAATTAAAATTAGAAAATTAAAATAGGTTAACTATAAAATGTCACAAAATAAAGGAATTAAAAGAAAATCAACAAAAAATACAAATATTACCGGAAATTAAAGAAAAATAGCAAAAAAATGTCAAAAAATACCAGAAAAACTAGAGAAAATAGGTAATTAAAAGAGAATTAATAATTGAAAAAACAATACAAAAAGTAAAAATGAAATACAATAAGAAAATACACTAAAATAATTAAAATACATGAAAAATACACAAAATACAATAACTGGGCAAAATGTCCAGGACCAATACATATCAGCCCAGAAAGAAACATGGACGGGTCCAATTTTAAATAGATATCAATCCTGGCCATCCATGTATTAAATCCAACGTTCCATTTTGAATCTTTTGAAATAAAATCAAACGACGTAGCTTCTTCTGGGCAATCTTGGCCGTCCATCTATAAAGATCCAACGGAGACCAATCCGTCTCCATTTAATTCCAAACGACGCCGTTCTTGATCATTGGATCCTGGCCGTTGATCAAGGATGATCCAAAGGCTAGGATCAATCAGGCAGCTAATGGTATAAAAGGCTTGGTCTCTATAGAGACTGGCCATTTCATGTTTTACAAAAACCATAGTCGCCTCTCTTAATCTCCTTCCCCCTTCTTCTCCGTCTCCGGCCATGGAGACTGGCCAACTCCCATAGCCATCTCCGGCCATTCTTAACCTCAAAACCATCCTCTTCTTCTTTCTTTACACTAAGCCACCCTGAAACCTCAAACCCCAAAAATCCTCTTGTTCGTGAAACTCCGGCCACCGGAATTATTCTCCGGTGACCACATACTATGAAACAGTCGTCCAGATTTACACAACTGGACCACCATGCGGAGATCTTTAGCCCCACATACTTGTTTTCCTTCGAATATCACTGTAACCTCTCGAATCTTCAATATTAGTCCGCCGGAACCCTAACTCCGGCGAACCACCAAACAACACTCCACCCCAAAATACTCCCATATGTCCTCTAACACCCATCTCTACCACAAAAAAACACCAAGGAAAACAAGTTTGGTAGGAAAATAAAGACTTCAAATCTTTGAAGTCTAAAATTGGAAAAAGAAAAAGAAAAAGAACAAGAAAAGGAAGAAAAAAGAATGGGAAAGCTCAAGAGACAGTTCCTGCGAGCTAAGTCCCCGTCACTCTGTTTTTCTGTTTTTTGTTGATTAGCATGATTTCTGTTATTTTTTGTTTCTTTGTTAGTTAAAGCTAGTCTGTTTGCATGTTAGATTCTCTTCATTTTCTCTTCATTTTACCTCTTACATGTTTCCTGTTATATAACTTGTTCTTACTAGCTCATCTTCTAATATTCTTCTAATATTCTTTTCTGATAACATGCTATCACTAGTCTGTTGTCAATCATGTTTATTATACTTGACAATTATACTCGAGCCTTTTAGGGTTTCTTGTCAGTCTAAACATGAATGTATTCTGGATATGTTTCCTTATGTTAAATTTGTTATGCTATGCTTGAATCTGAGTTGTGAGTTGTTTAATTGAAATTCAACCATTATCCAATTTCTCTCTAAGTTTTAATTAAATGATAAATGATTTCTGATTGTGGCTATGTGTAAATTGATATAAGTAGGTTGTATTTGTGATGAATTCGTGTTTTGGACTACAATTAGTCTTATTATGCTTTAGGGGTATTGGTTATAGCTATAATAGATAGTTGATTAGGTAGATGGCTAATGCTGAAAGTATGTTAATTGGCTAAAATTGAAAAATGATCTAAAAATGGCTACAATTGAAATAGTTTAAAGAGTGGCTAATTCTGAAACTGGCCAACTCTGTAATAATGAGCTTAAGACTAAATGGCTAGTTATGAAAGTTTAAGTTTTACTCTAAATGGCTATTCTATAAACAATAAAAGTGACTAATTTTGCAAAGATAAGTCCAAACATTGGACTGACTGATTCTAAAAAGGTTTAACTCTAAGTAATAAGCAGGCTAGTCCTGCAAATTCAACTTAATAACAATAATAAAAGGATGCCTCTTAAAAGAGGTCAAAATTGAAAGAAATCAAGGTTCAAATCTGGTTAAGTCTTAAAGGACTTATAATAAGTGGCCAGCAATTAAATAATACATAAAACCTGTACACCCAGACTTTGGATAAGGTCGGGTAAATACTATGTAATAACAGGGGTATAAAAGGAATGAAAATGGCATAATTATAGATTTAATAAAGCCTATATGGACAAATTAGACATTCAGGCCTAGTATTTCTGCAATAATGCACATATCAAAGGGTAAAATAGACCCAATAAAAAGGCTTAATGGATAAAAACCTTAGCAAGTGAGGGTACTATAGTAATAGGCCCCTAATAGAAGCCAATAGATCCCCCTAGAACTTTCCAGCAAGGGCTGGAAGGCATTTTTAATCTGAGAACATGTACCAATCTATAATAAATAAAAGAATCAGGGGGAGGGAATTAGGAATATGATTTTCAAATTTCCCCCTCAAAATTTCACCACTCACATCTATAAATAGGCTGTAATTAAGCCTGAATAAGGGCTGGATTTTTAGTATTCAGAGAATAATTCTGAATATTAAGAGAAAAACTATCATATTCTAAGAGTGATTGCTAGGTATTTGGTCGAGCACTGTTCTGAAACTCAACTAGGAATCATCTATTATCTCCTATTTGTTGGGTTTTCTACTGGGTTTCTTCAAGTTTTGCTATTGGATTGTTATTTGTTGAACTTGAAATATCTGTCTGACTGTGTAGATTGAACTGTGATTGATGTGCTTGCATTGTTGATTCAATTCTGCTTCTGTGTTTTGCTGTTGTGATGAACTGATTATCCTTGTCATTTGCTTCCCTTAGACTCATAGAGTTCTTTTGCTGAATCAGGTACGCAGCCACTACTCGAGCAATGTAATTGCAGTTGACTAGAAGAAATATATGATATGAATTGATTTAGAGATCGTTTCTGTTATTTGTTTCTTATTTTGAGGTGGGTGATGTTCCAATTATCTTGGAGTGATTTTCCCTCCATCGTTCTAGTTGGAACACCTCTCTGTTTGCCGCAGCTGTGATTTTTTATGGTCCGTCCCAGTTGGTCCCTAACTCTCCTTTGTTTGGGTCTTTAGTATTTTGTCCTTGAGGACGTAGTCACCGACTATGAGCGGTCTTACTCTTTGTTTCTTGTTGTAATACCTTTCTGCCGAATGTTTTTGGGTCGTCATTCTTCTATGGGCCATGTCTCTTTGTTCTTCGGCTTTGTCTAGGTCTTGTAACATGCTTTCATCATTGTCTACTTTGCTGGTATGCAAGTATCTCAGGCTTGGTTTGCCATTTTTTATGGGTATGATTGCATCAGTCCCATAGACCAAGGAATACGGTGTTTCCCACGTATTAGACTTTGGTGTAGTTCGGTGTGCCCATAATACTTTGGGTAGTAATTCGGGCCATAGCCCCTTGGCTTCTTCGAGCTTCTTTTATTGTATGTTCAATATTTTTTTATTAGAAGACTCGGATTGGCCGTTAGCGGTAGGATGATACGGAGTGGAGAGTATCTGCTTGATGTGCGATTTCTTAAAGAATTCAATTATTTTTCTACCGATAAACTGGGGCTATTTTTGCAGCTGATTTCCTTGGGGATGCCGAAATGACATATGATACTTTTGCATATGAAGGTGATGAACTCTTGCTCGTGTATTTATGTGTACGCACCTGCTTCCACCAATTTAGAAAAATAGTCAGTTAAACTAACAGGAAGCATACCTTTCCTCGTCGTGTCGGTAGGGGAACGATTATATCCATCCCCCATTTTATGAACGGCCACGGCGAGGTGACTGAATGGTGAAGTTCGTCTAACCGGTGCATCATGGAGGCATACTTTTGGCACTGTTTGCATTTTCGAACATAATCCGCCGCCCCTTTCTTAATCGTGGGCCAATAGTAGCCTGCACTGATAAGGCAGCAGACAAGGGTGCGATTATCTGTACGAGAACCGCAATGGCCTTCATGAACTTCTTCTAACACTTGCCTCATTTGACATGGCTCGAGACAGTTAGAAAGGGGTCCACCAAACGTTCTCTTGTAAAGATCTTGATTTATCAGGCTGTACCAGGCAGCTTGCACCCGGAGTTTCTTGGCTTCATTTTTATCGCATGGGACCGTTCCTTCCTTCGAGTAGGACATAAATTGGTTGCGCCAGTCTCATGTTATGTTTAAAGAAAGTACCTCAGCATGGTCGACGGTAGTATGGAGGAGAGTGACCACATTTTCTTTGTTGATGTTTTTGGTGGCTGCGACCAGTTTGGCTAGGCTGTCTTCTTCGACATTATGTGCTCTGGGAATTCACTCGAAGAGACATTCTTCAAACTCAGGCATCAACTTATGGATTTGTGACTATTATTTCTGTAGTCTTTTCTCTTGGATTTAGTAAGTCCGAGCAACTTGATTCACTATGAGTTGTGAGTCATGGTGAAGGATAAGTTGACGGACTCCGTATTTGATAGCTTATTTCATACCTGCAATCACAATCTTGTACTCGGCCTCATTGTTAGTTATCTCAGGGCGAATTACTTCACCCGTTAGGACTTCGAGGACTAGTCCTAATCCCGAGCCCAAGGCATTCGCAGCACCGTTAGTGTAGGGCTCTATAGGTTGGTGTGAGTAGAGGTGTGGAGGGCCTCTTATTCCACTTCCGAAAATATCTTTTTGCTAAAGTCGGCAACAAAGTCAGCAAGAACCTGTGACTGGATGATGGTCATTGGGTGGTAGGTTATGTCGTGCTCGCTAAGATCTAAGGCCCATTTTGTGAGTCTACTCGAAAGCTCGGGTTTATGTAGGATGACCCACAGGGGGAAGGTTGTTATAACTTTTATGAGATGGCATTGAAAATAAGGTCTGAGCTTTCGTGAAGCTATGACTAATGCCAAGGCTAGTGTTGCAAAGTGTGGGTACCTTGTTTTGGCATCTATTAAAGTCTTGATGATATAATAAATAGGGTACTGCGTACCGTTGTTTTCTCGAACTAAGACGGTGCTGACAACGACTTCATACACCGCTAGATACACAAGTAGGTACTCACCTTGCTCTGCTCTGACGAGCAGTGGTGGCGCAGATAGGTATCACTTCAATTTCTTTAGTTCTTTGATGCATTCCTTATCCATCTGCAGCCCATGATCTTTTCTTAGTGCACTAAAGAATTTATAGCATCTGTCCGAGGATCGTAAGATGAACCTGGATAACATAGTTATTCGCCTGTTAGTTTCTATACCTTGTTTTTGCTTTTTAGAATTTCAGGTATCGTGTCTATGGCCTTGATCTGGTCTGGGTTGACTTCGATACCATGCTGTGATACAAGAAAGCCCAATAACTTTCTCGAGGCCATGTAGAAGGCATATGTTTTAGGATTCAACTTCATCCCGTAATGCCTTACTATCTCGAAAGCTTGTTTTAGGTGGTGAATATGGTCCTCCTTCTTTGCTGACTTCACTAACATGTCATAGATGTAGACCATCATAGTTTTAACGAGCTGTTCTTTAACATGTTGGTGACCAACCTTTGGTATGTTGCACCCGTGTTTTTAAGCCTGACGGGCATCATCTTGTAGTAGTATGTCCCTTGTGGGTGATGAAATTTGTCTTTTCTTGGTCCTCTTCTACCATTAGGATCTGGTTGTAGCCAGAGTAGGTGTCCAAGAAACTTAGCAGTTCGTGTCCTGCCGTCACGTCTATCAGCTAGTCGATGTGGGGTAACGGTAAAGAATCTTTTAGGCATGCCTTGTTTAGGTCGGTGACGTCTACGCACATTCTCCATGACCACGTTGGCGACCCATTGGGGTATTTCAATGCCCTGATGCAACCGTTGGCCAGTAGTTCTTCCACTTCTTCGCTGACCGCCTCGTTAATTGTGGAATTGAATTTTCTCTTTATCTGTCGTACAACCGGATGAAATGGGTTGACATTCAACTTGTGAATGACGATGTTTTTTAGGATCCCTGCATATCTAAATGGGAGAAAGCAAATAAATCTGCATGGTTAGTTAATAATTCATGGTACTTACCTAGGTTGGAAAGGTTCAGCCCGATGTAGGCTCTTTTTGAGCTATCGGTGTTGTCCGACTGGATCGGGTCAAGGTCCTTGACTGTCTCTTTGTAAGATTCTATGACGTCTGGGCCCCTAACGCACTATATTGCTGGGTTGATCTTAGTCCCAACATAGCTGATTGTTATGCTTCCATGCTTGCTCATTTCAACTGCTTGGTATGAGTGCAGTTTTGGGCGATCTAGTAATATTCTTGGTCAGTGTGTGGCTCGCCCCATATACTGAATACCCCCTTGGGTTGGAACTTGATTACCTGGTAGAGACTCGATGGGATGGTTCACATGGCATGAATCCATGGGCATCCTATGATAACGTTGTAAGTCATGTCCTGGTTCATAACGTTAAATATGTGTCACAACCCAGATTTCCCCCACCATCGGGATCGTGATGGTGCCGACTCGTGGTAGCTAGGCAAGCCAATTCACTCATCATTTTCCTGTTCATACCATCATTTTTGTTCTCATATTTAATAGCAAGAAATAATACTTAGATTTTTAAATGCGGAAGTCTTTCGAATAAAAGATGAATAATAGTGTAAAGTAACTGACATAAATCCACTACCCAAGATGTGGAGTCACAAACTCACGAACTACTAAGGAATAACTACACATAATGGTCTGAAAGAAAATAAATAATAACCATCTGTCTCAGAACAATGAGACCACAGCAATAACAAAAGTAAATAGAGGAGACGCCGGGCCTGCGGACGCTTGTAAGCTACCTCGGTCTCGAAAGCAAGATAACCCCGCTAGTGTACTACGGCTGCTGCTCCTGCTCAAAACCTGGACCCGTGCAAAAACACACAGAAGCGTAGTATCAGCACAATCCAACCCCATGTGCTTGTAAGTGCCTGGCCTATCCCTGTGAAGTAGTGACAAGCCTAGGACCAGACACTCACATAAACCTGTGCAGTTCTATATATGTATATACCACAAAATAACAGAAATATCGAGTAACACAACTAACAAAGGAGGTAACATTCTGATGGAACACAATCAACAACACATAATACATCAGTAAGGAAAAATCAGAGTGTAGTAAAAACACTATCACAAAACAAGAAATATAAATGGTTGCAGGGCATCACCCTTCGTGCTTTTACTCTCATCCTCACCAAATAATCAAATAAAAGTGCACGGCATCACCCTTTGTGCTTTTACTCTCATCCTCACCAAATAAGCAAATAAAAAGTGTACGGCATCACGCTTCGTGCTTTTACTCTCATCCTCACATCCATGGCACGGCATGATCCTTCGTGTATGGTATAAATAACAATGGCACGGCATGTTCCTTCTTGCATAAATTAAGTAACAACGGCACGGCATGTTCCTTCATGCATACTCCGTAAAACAAGGCACGAAATAATCCTTCTGCGAACATAAGTAAAAATGGCATGGCATCACCCTTCGTGCGTTATCACTCTTCCTCACCCAAATAACGATCACAGTCAAGGGAAAAAGAATCAAACAAGTAGTATGAACCGTCCCTGCAAGGGAAACAATAATCATAACAATATCCCGGCAAGGGAACAACATCAACAATACCATAAAGTCCCGACAAGGGAAACAATAATCAACTTCACAATCCGTAAAGGGCTCAAGAACATGACTTAAAAAGCATCCTACATTAACTCACAACATATGTCAACAAACGACTCACGGTCATGCTAGACGCCAGTGTATAGATGCTCGTCACCACAGCCTATACACCGCACTCGATCACATAGCAATTAGCACATTCAATCATATTCCCTGGAGCTAGGATAGATCAAACACTTACCTCAAAGCCTTGAAGTCCAATTAACCTTCAACTATCGCTTTACTTTGAATTTTAACCTTCAACTCGCTCAAATCTAATCGCAATTGGTTCAATTAATTTAATAAATACTATATAAATTTGTTTGGATGCATAAAATGGTTTTCTCAAAGTTTACCCAAAATTTCGCAAAACTCCCCCAGTCCCACATGGTCGAAACTCGGGGTTCGGACCAAAATCTGGTTACCCATTCCCTTACGAGTTCAATTATATGATTTGTTTCGAAATTAGACCTCAAATCGATTTCCAATTCCCCAATTTATGAAAAACCTAGGTTCTACCCAAAACAACAATTTCAACCATAAAAACCTTTGATTTCTCATGGAAAACATGTTTAATGATGTTACGAATTGAAAGAGTTGAGTAAAAATTGACTTACAAGTGATTTGGAGTTATATTGCTATTGGAAAATCGTATGTGGTGTGTTGGGTTTTGAAATAATGGTGAAAAAGGGTTTAAAAATTGTTTTAGTATCAGATTGCACAACTGCGGATATGGGAATTGCGAACGTTTGTTCGCAATTGCGAACATAGGAGGTCCTGACTGCGGGCGTCGCATTTGCGAGAGAATGGTTCACATTTGCGAACATGTGCCTTACCTGACAGCCTCGCATTTGCGATATTTCCTTCGCATTTGCGAACTTAAGGATTTTCTGGGCAGCATCGCATTTGCGAGGTCTTGTTCGCATTTGCGAACCAAGGCCTTTCCTGGGCCTCTTCGCATTTGCGAAGTATTGTTCACTTTTGCGAACCTAGGCTGTTTCTGGGACCTTTCGCAATTGCGAGTAATTCTTTGCAATTGCGAAGATATCAGCTGGGGAAAAATACCAGCTGTGTTATTTTTCAAAATCTGCTCTAACGGCCTATCAAATCTTTACCCGAGCCCTCGGGCTCAAAACCAAACATGCACACGACCTCAAAAACATACTACGAACTTGCTCACGCGATCAAATCGTCAATATAACATCGTTTTCATAGAATCAAGCCTCAAATTCATATTTCTTCTTTTAAACTCGCATAAACTTTCAAATTTGGAACTCATGGTTCAACCCACATCAAATGACATTCAAATGTCATCAAACTTTGCAGGAAGTACTTAAATAATATTTACGACTTATACCTGGCGTCGGAACCAAAACACGAGCCCGGTACCATGGTCTTTTAATCAATTTTCATTTAATAATTTCAATAAAAACAATTTAATAGAAAAATTCATATCTTGGGCTCTAGGCCTCAGAATTTGACTCCGGACGCATGACCGAGTCCAATATTTTCCTACGGACCTTTCGGGACCGTCCAATCTCGGGTCCGGGTCCGTTTACAAAAAATGTTGACCGAAGTCAACTTATCAACATTAATATCAAGTTTCTTCAAATTTTCCATAAAATTCACATATTCTAACAAAACATTTTTTTGGCTATGTGCCCGGATAATGCACACAAATTGAGGCAACATAAAATGAGGTTTTCAAGGCCTCAGAAGCACGGAAGAAATGAGGAAAACAGGTGATGACCCTTTGGGTCGTCACATCCTCCACGTCTAAAACAACTGTTCGTCCTCGAACGGAGAAGAGAAGGAAGTACCTAAGTCGGGGAACAAATGTGAGTAACGGCTCCCCATATCAGACACGGACTCTCAGGTCGATGACTCAGGAGGTTGACCTCTCCACTGAACTGGCATAGAAGGAAAACTCTTCGACCTCAACTGTCGAACCTGGCCACCGGCTCCTCCTCGTAAGATAGATCCTTGTCCAATTGGACAACATTGAAGTCTAACACATGTGTAGGATCACCGTGGTACCTCCGAAGCATAGATACATTAAAAACTGGATGTTCGATTGATATGCTAGGTGGCAGTGCTACTCTGTAAGCCACCTCTCCCACTCGATCTAGAATCTCGAATGGACCAATATACCTAGGGTTGAGCTTGCCCTTCTTTCCGAACCTTATCACGCCCTTCATAGGCGATACCCGCTCACCAACCATGAAATCCACATCTCAAACCTTACGATCCGCATAAGTCTTCTGTCTGGACTGAGCTGAACGCAATCTCTCCTAGATAGTCTTGACCTTGTCTAAGGTCTCCTCAACTAAGTCTGTACCCAACAACCGAGCCTCTCCCGGCTCAAACCATCCGACCGGAGACCGACATTGCCTACCATACAACGCCTCGTACGGGGCTATCTGAATGCTAGACTGGTAGATGTTATTGTAGGCGAACTCCGCTAATGACAGAAACCGGTCCCACGAGCCTCCAAAATCAATGACACAGGCTTGGAGCATGTCCTCTAGGATTTGAATAGTCCTCTCGGACTGACCGTCCGTCTGAGAATGAAAAGTTGTACTCAACTGAACCTGGGTGCCTAACTCTTGCTGGACCGCTGTCCAGAAAATGCGATGTAAACTGCGTACCCCGATCTGAGATAATAAACACCGGCACCCCATGAAGGCGAACAATCTCCCTGATGTAAATCTCTACTAGCTTCTCCGAAGAGTAAGAGACAGATACTGGAATGAAGTGTGATGACTTGGTCAGCCTATCAACAATGACCCAAATAGTATCAAATCTCCTCTAAGTCAAAGGAAGTCCAGTAACGAAGTCCATTGTAATCCGCTCCCATTTCCACTGGGAATTTCAATTCTCTGGAATACACCACCAAGCCTCTAGTGCTCATATTTCACCTGCTGACAGTTTAGACACCGAGCGACATACGCAATGATGTCCTTCTTCATCCTACGCCGCCAATAGTGCTGCCGTAAGTCCTGATACATCTTCGCGGCGATCGGGTGAATACAATATCACAAACTGTGTGGCCTCCGCTAAGATTAACTCTGAATCCCCTCAACATTGGGCACACAAACTCGCCCCTACAATACCAATACTCTGTCATCATCTAGAGTTACCTTCGTGACACCTCCCCGCTGTACAGTATCCCTCAGGTCTCGCAAATGAGGATCATCAAACTGCCTTTCAGGATACTCTCTAATAGAGAAGAACGAGCGACCGTGCAGGCCAACACCCTGCTAGGCTCCGAAATGTCTAGTCTCACGAACCGATTGGCTGAGGCCTGGACATCTAGAGCAAATGGCCTCTGGCTGACCGGAATATAAGTGAGACTACCCATGCTGGCAAACTTTCTACTCAACGCATCGGCCACCACATTGGCCTTACCTGGGTGATATAAGATAGTAACATCATAGTCCTTCGTCAACTCTAACCATCTCCTCTCTCTTAAATTCAACTCTTTTTGCTTGAATAAATACTGAAGACTTTTGTGATCCGTGTACACCTCACACGCCACACCATATAGATAATGCCTCCATATTTTTAAGGCATGAACTACTGCTGCCAGCTCAAGATCATGAACCGATAATTCTTCTTATGAATTTTCAACTGTCTCGAAGCATAAGTAATAACCTTTCCACTCTACATCAACACCGCTCCAAGCTCGGTACGGGATGCATCACAGTATACTGTGTAAGGCCCTGAACCCGTGGGTAATATCAATACTGGTGTCGTAGTCAAAGCTGTCTTGAGCTTCTGAAAGCTCTCCTCACACTCATCTGACCACTTGAACTAGGCACCCTTCTGGGTCAACCTGGTCATCGGGGCTGCAATAGAAGAGAACACCTCTACAAATCGACGATAGTAGCCTGGTAACCCCAAGAAATTCCGGATCTCGGTCACTGAAGCTGGTCGAGGCCAATTCATAACTGCCTCAATCTTTTTTGGGTCCACCTGAATACCCTCTACTAACACGATATGACCCAGAAATGCAACTTAACTAAACCAAAACCCGCATTTAGAAAACTTGGCATATAGCTAATTATCCTTCAGAGTCCGAAGAACTACTCTAAGGTGCTGGTCGTGCTCTTTCTGGCTGCGGGAGTACACCAGGATATCATCTATAAAGACTATCACGAACAGATATAGATAAGGCCTAAACACCCGATTCATCAACTCCATAAATTCTGCTGGAGCATTGGTCAACCCGAAAGACATGACCAAGAATTCATAGTGCCCGTACCTAGTGCGAAAGGCAATAAAATTTCAAAATTAAAAAAAAAAAATTGTTTGCAATTATATGTTTGATTGAAATAAAGTGTATGTGTGTGATTGAAACAATTAGAAATTAAAAATAGAAAATTAAAATAGTTTAATTATTAAATGTTACAAAATAAATGAATTAAAAGAAAATCAACAAAAAATACAAATATTGCCGGAAATTAAAGAAAAATAGCAAAAAAAAAGTCAAAAAATACCAAAACATTAGAGAAAATAGGTAATTAAAAGAGAATTAATAATTGAAAAAAGAATACAAAAGGAAAAATGAAATACAACAATACATGAAAATACACAAAATACAATAACTGGGCCAAATCTCCAGGCCCAATACATATCAGCCCAGAAAGAAACACGGACCGGTCCAATTTTAAATAGAAATTAATCTTGGCCGTCCATGAATTAAATCCAATGGTCCATTTTGAATCTTTTGAAATTAAATCAAACGAGACAACTTCATCTGGGCAATCTTGGCCGTCCATCTATAAAGATCCAACGAAGCCCAATCCATCTCCATTTAATTCCAAACGACGCCGTTCTAGATCATTGGATCCTGGCCGTTGATCAAGAATGATCCAAAGGCCAAGATCAATCAGGCAGCTAAGGGTATAAAATGCTTGGTCTCTATAGAGACCGGCCATTTCATGTTTTACAAACACCCTAGCCGCCTCTCTTCATCTCCTTCCCCCCTTTTTTTCCGTCTCCGGCCATGGAGACTAGCCAACTCCCATGGACATCTCCGGGCATTCTTAACCTCAAAACACTCCTCTTCTTATTTCTGCCACCCTGAAACCTCAAAGAAACCCTAGAAATCCCCTTGTTTTTGAAACTCCGGCCACCGGAATTTTTCTCCTGCGACCATAAACTATGTAACAGCCATCCATATTTACACCACTGGACCACCATGTAGAGGTCTTTAGCCCCACATACTTGTTTTTCTTCGATATCATTGTAACCTCTCGAATCTTCAAGATTAGTCCGATGAAACACTAACTCTGGCGAACCACCAAACAACACCTCACCCCAAAATACACCCCTATGTCCTCTAACACCCATCTCTACCATAAAAAAACCAAGGAAAACAAGTTTGGTCAGAAAATACAGACTTCAAATCTTTGAAGTCTAAAAACTGGAAAAAGAAAAAGAAAAAGAACAAGAAAAGGAAAAAAGAAAAGAAAAGAAAGAAAATAATGGGAAAGCTCAGGATACAGTTCCTGCGAGCTAAGTTCCCGTCCCTCTGTTTTTCTGTTTTCTGTTGATTAGCATGATTTTTGTTATTTTTGTTTCTTTGTTAGTTAAAGCTAGTCTATTTGCATGTTAGATTCTCTTCATTTTACCTCTTACATGTTTCCTGTTATAACTTGTTCTTACTAGCTCATCTTCTAATAGTCTTCTAATATTCTTTTCTGATAACATGCTATCACTAGTCTGTTGTCAATCCTGTTTATTATACTTGACTAGTATACTCGATCCTTTTAGGGTTTTTGTCAGTCTAAACATGAATGTATTCTGGATATGTTTCCTTATGTTAAATTTGTTATGCTATGCTTGAATCTGAGTTGTGAGTTGTTTAATTGAAATTCAACCATTATCCAATTTCTCTCTGAGTTTTGATTAAATGATAAATAATTTTCTAATTGTGGCTATGTGTGCAGATTGATATAAGTAGGTTGTATTTATGATGAATTCACGTTTTAGACTACAATTAGTCTTATTATGCTTTAGGGGTATTGGTTATAACTGTAATAGATAGTTGATTAGGTAGATGGCTAATGCTGAAAGTATGTTAATTGGCTAAAATTGAAAAATGATCTAAAAATGGCTACAATTGAAATAGTTTAAAGAGTGGCTAATTCTGAAACTGGCCAACTCTGTAATAATGAGCTTAAGACTAAACGACTAGTTATGAAAGTTTAAGTTTAACTCTAAATGGCTATTCTATAAACAATAAAAGTGACTAATTTTGCAAAGATAAGTCCAAACATTGGACTGGCTGATTCTAAAAAGGTTTAACTCTAAGTAATAAGCAGGCTAGTCCTGCAAATTCAACTTAATAACAATAATAAAAGGATGCCTCTTAAAAGAGGTCAAAAGTGAAAGAAATCAAGGTTCAAATCTGGCTAAGTCTTAAAGGACTTATAATAAGTGGCCAGCAATTAAATAATACATAAAACCTGTACACCCAGACTTTGGATAAGGTCGGGTAAATACTATGTAATAACAGGGGTATAAAAGGAATGAAAATGGCATAATTATAGATTTAATAGAGCCTATATGGACAAATTAGACATTCAAGCCTAGTATTTCTGCAATAATGCACATAACAAAGGGTAAAATAGACCCAATAAAAAGGCTTAATGGATAAAAACCTTAGCAAGTGAGGGTACTATAGTAATAGGCCCCTAATAGAAGCCAATAGATCCCCCTAGAACTTTCCAGCAAGGGCTGGAAGGCATTTTTAATCTGAGAACAAGTACCAATCTATAATAAATAAAAGAATCAGGGGGAGGGAATTAGGAATATGATTTTCAAATTTCCCCCTCAAAATTTCACCACTCACATCTATAAATAGGCTGTAATTAAGCCTGAATAAGGGCTGGATTTTTAGTATTCAGAGAATAATTCTGAATATTAAGAGAAAAACTATCATATTCTAAGAGTGATTGCTAGGTATTTGGTCGAGCACTGTTCTGAAACTCAACTAGGAATCATCTATTATCTCCTATTTGTTGGGTTTCTACTGGGTTTCTTCAAGTTTTGCTATTGGATTGTTATTTGTTGAACTTGAAATATCTGTCCGACTGTGTAGATTGAACTGTGATTGATGTGCTTGCATTGTTGATTCAATTCTGCTTCTGTGTTTTGCTGCTGTGATGAACTGATTATCCTTGTCATTTGCTTCCCTTAGACTCATAGAGTTCTTTTGCTGAATCAGGTACGCAGCCACTACTCGAGCAATGTAATTGCAGTTGACTAGAAGAAATATATGATATGAATTGATTTAGAGATCGTTTTTGTTATTTGTTTCTTATTTTATCATACAAGTAGATATTCTATAATTTGAATAGGAAATGGTTGTACAAGCGAAATACATGAAGCGTGAGATGATGCTGAAAGACAATGTAATAGAATAGAATGTAGATTAGAGTAGTAATAATCGTAATTACTTAGCTTAGTTTTAAAATAGGTTAATTAGTTTATACTAACTCACATACCTTTAAAAACTAATTCGTAACAGGCATATAACAACAGTGATTATACGAATTATAATGAGGTCATTAACTTAGCTTTAGTCTATCTCTTCATTTTCAGAGTTCAATAACAATTGTAAGTTGCATGATTTAAAAATTAGTAGTTAAGAACTATAAGACTGATCGACATAGTTACACAATCAGCCTACTATTTGATTTACAATTAGCAATTGATAATTACAATTAGAGTTTTAATTAGTAACACGTTAAATAATAATCTTGTTTTACATAGTTAAGTGATACTCTGTTAACTTTAATCAATAATTATCTTGTTTCAATAGTTTAAAAATAGCTGATAAGAATGTAAAAACAAAGGCAGTCTGTTATTCAAATAAGGTAGTGTTAGATAATGGTAATATAGATCTGATATAGTTAATTTTATATTCATGTTTCACTTTCATCAATAAATACAATTTGAATTGATTCACCTTTTGATTTCGAGTATCTGTGTATATTATGAGTTATCAGTTCTGTCTCTCCTTCTTTATCTCGTTTGGTCTAGGCCTAATGAACAATGCAGGCCCGGATCTAACTTGGCTTAAAACTGGGCTTCTAAATAAAGGCTTCATCATAATCTGGGTTTCTGAAACCCAGATACAAAAGTAGGTCTGATGAATGCGAGCCCAAATTTCCAGGCCCAGTAATATAAAATGATAAGGCCTGGACTTACTTCTGAAATTATAATGTAATTAAAATGACTAAGGAAAAAACAATGGTAGAAAATATAGTTAATTGCTAGGATTGGACTATAAAAAATCGAATGGGACGAGCCTCGTATGAAAACGAATAAGCGGGGCCCCCATATAATCAAATAATAATGTGATAGATTCAGGATGATCGTTAGTAAATTCCACAGTCGCTCCAAAAGAATAATAAGCCATTAGACGATATATGCACGATTCTAAAATATACTTTCCCCAATACGAGTGCACATCTAATGTGACTCAAATCCTAAATCTTAGCGAAGCTGAAACGTGTTAAAAGTCACAGGCGTACTTGTTGCGGTGTGGCTCGTGATACGTTTTCGCAATGTCGCAAGTCATAAAATATTTAAAGTGAAACACACACACATTGTTAAAACATATAGTGAATTCAATTAAAATCAAGAATGACACTTGATTGACCGTGCTGAAACCACGGAATTCCGGGAGTGCCTAACACCTTCTCCCGGGTTAACAGAATTCCTTATTTGGATTTCGTGTTGCGCGGACTGTTAAACAGAGTCAACTTCCTCGGATTCGAGATTAACCAGTGACTTGGGACACCATTATTTTCCCAAGTGGCGACTCTGGAAATTTTAATAAAATCCCAAACCGATTGTCCTTAAATTGGAATAACTCCTTCCTCGTTGTTATTATATCCCTTCCCAGGGGTATTTATAATTATCGAGGTATACCTTATTCTCCTATTAGGGAAAACTAAAAAGGTAGTAAAAAGGGAGGTGTGACACATAGTGCCCGTACCTAGTGCGAAAGGCAGTCTTAGGAATGTCAGCCGCCTTAATCTTCAGCTGATAGTAGCCCAACCTCATGTCTATCTTCGAGAACACCCTCGCTCCTTGGAGCTGGTCAAACAAGTCATCAATTCTCGGTAGTGGATACTTGTTCTTTATCGTCACTTTATTTGATTGCCGGTAATCAATGCACATCCTCATCGAGCCATCCTTCTTCTTCACAAATAACACCGGTGCACCCACGGAGAAACACCAGGCCTAATAAAGCCCTTTTCTATAAGGTTTTGCAACTGATCTTTTAACTCATTTAACTCAGCCGGTGCCATGCGATAGGGTGGAATAGAGATGGGTTGAGTGTCCGGTGCCAGATCAATACAGAAATCAATATCCCTGTTGGGTGGCATGCCCGGCAGGTCTGAAGGAAAAACCTCGGGAAAATCCCGTACAATAGAAACTGAATCAATAGAAGGAATTTCCGCACTGGAATCACGAACATATGCCAAATAAGCTAGACACGCCTTCTCGACCATGCGTCGAGCCTTAACATAAGAAATAACATTGCGAACGGAGTGGCCTAGGGTCCCTCTCCACTCTAGTCAGGCTGATTCTGGCAAGGCCATGGTCACTGTGTTGGCATGATAGTCTAAGATAGCATAATACGGGGACAACCAATCCATCCCCAATATGACATCAAAATCTACCATGTCTAATAGCAATAAATCAACATGGGTCTCAAGACCTCCGAATACAACCACGCACAAACGATGCACTCGGTCGACTACTATAGAGTCGCCCACTGGTGCAGACACATAAACTGGAATGTCCAGGGCATAGCTAGGCACGACTAGGTAGGGTGCAAAGTAGGAAGACACATATGAATATGTAGACCCAGGGTCAAATAATACTGAAGCACCTCTATCACAAACCAAAATGGTACCTCTAATCACAACATTTGATGCCTCTACCTCCGGCCTAGCTGGTAAAGCATAAAGTTGGGGATCGACACCTCCCCTCTAGGCTACGTGTCTTGGACGGTCATCCACTGGCTGACATGTACCTCGAGCGGGACGGTCTCCACCTCTACGGTCTAGACCTCTACCTCTATGATCTCTACTCCCGCCCCTGGCTGGTTGGGAAGGCTGTGGGTTAGTTGGGGCCTGAATCATGTGGCAAGGACCCCACTGTTGAGTGTTGCCCGCTGCTCGAGGGCAAAACCTGACAAGATGGCCTGTGTCACCACAACCGTAATAATATTTTGGCTGCTGGGACTACTATCCCTGACAACCTGAATGGCCCCCACGAACACTCTGAAGAGGCTGAGCACTGATGGGAAGGAGATCTGAATACTGATCATGACACCCACGATCACCTGGACCGCCCTGCGAAGCCTGGAGAGCTAACTGAAAAGGCCTAGAGTACTGGCCCCTATCATAAGAATCCTTTCCTCAAGAAGAAGTACCACTAAATCTGCCGGAATGATGAGGCCTCTTCTCTGAAGGATAACCACCTCCCCGAGCAAGAGCCATCTCAACCCAACGAGCTGCATTAGCAGCCTCATGAAAAGATATGTCACTCCCAACTCCCATGGCCATCTGAAGTCTGATCAGCGGATTTAGCCCATCTATAAACCTGCGGACCCTCTCTCGATCTGTAGGGAATATCACAATCGCATGACGTGCCAGATCAACAAACCTCATCTCATACTAGGTAACAGTCATATAACCCTGCTGGAGGAGCTCAAAATGCCTCCGAAGTGCCTCCCGCTGGGTAACAGGGAGAAACTTCTCCAGAATAACTCTGCAAACTGGTCCCATGTTAAAACCGGGGACCCTGCTGTTCGAGTCAAGCAGAAATCTCTCCACCAAGTCTTGGCGGATCTTGCAAGCCTGAATATACAAAAATCAACCCCGTTGGATTCCACTATTCCCATGGTCTTGAGAATATCATGGCAACTGAATAAGAAGTTCTGGGGATCCTCTGATGTGGCGCCGCTGAAAGTATTGTTAAAAATCTTTGAGAACCGATCGAGTCTCCATAAAGCATCAGAAGTCATGGCTGCTCCATCTCCGACCTGTGTTGTAGTGCCTGACTAAGTGGCCACTACTAGCTAAACTACTGGCTCTATAGTACGTGCAACAGGAGTCTGGACCCCTCCTCCAGCCTGAGAAGTGGCTGGTGCGACTGGTAATAAGCCTGCTCTGGCGATCTGACCAGAGCCTCCTGAATATCCGGGGTAAATAAGGCCTCCCCTGGGACCTGAGCTGGGCCAACTGGAGCTGCTGGGGCTGGAACCTCCTCACCAACCTCAACATGAGGCTCCACCTCTAGAACTGCTACCTGGGGCTGAGCTCTGCCCCTACCATGGCCTCCAACACGGCCTCGGCCCCTGCCCCTCGCGGGAGCTGCCTGGGGCTCAGGCTGCTGATCAGCGGATGAAGAAGCACGTGTCATCACCATCTATGAAATGACAGAGTAGAAATTCAATAAGTATTTGAGGAACAAATCGCACGACAAGAAGGAACAAATGAGAGACGTTTCCTAACTCAATGGACTTTGGAGGACAAGTACAGACATTTTCGTACCTACCCCTCAGACTCTAATAAGCTTGTTCGTGAGTTGTGAGACCTATGTAACCTAGAGCTCTATACCAACTTGTCACGACCCGGATTATCCCTACCATCGGGATCGTGATGGCGCCTACTCGTGGTAGCTAAGGAAGCCAATTCACTCACTGAATGGGAGAAGGCAAATAAATCTGCATGGTTAGTTAGGAATTCATGGTACTTACCTGGGTTGGAAAGGTTCAGCCCGATGTAGGCTCTTTTTGAGCTATCAGTGTTGTCCAGCTGGATTGGGTCAAGGTCCTCGACTGTCGCTTTGAATGATTCTATAACGTCCGGGCCCCTAACTCACTCTATTGCTAGGTTGATCTTAGTCCCCAACATAGCTGATTGTTGTGCTTCCGTGCTTGCTCGTTTCAACTGCTTGGTATGAGTGCAATTTTGGGCGATCTAGTAACATTCTTGGGCAGTGCGTGGCTCGCCCCAAATACTGAATACCCTCTTGGGTCGGAACATGATTACCCGGTAGAGACTCGAGGGGATGGTTCACATGGCGTGTATCCATGGGCATCCTATGATAACGTTGTAAGTCATGTCCTAGTTCATAATTTTAAATATGTATCACGACCCAGATTTCCCCCACCATCGGGATCGTGATGGCGCCGACTCGTGATAGCTAGGCAAGCCAATTCACTCACCATTTTCCTGTTCATACCATCATTTTTGTTCTCATGTTTAATAGCAAGAAATAATACTCAAATTTTTAAATGCGAAAGTCTTTCGAATAAGAGATGAATAATAGTGTAAAGTAACTGACATAGATCCTCTACCCAAGATGTGGAGTCACAAACTCACGAACTACTAAGGAATAACTACACATAATGGTATGAAAGAAAATAAATAATAACCGTCTGTATCGGAACAATGAGACCACAGCAATAATAAAAGTAAATAGAGGAGACACCGGGCCTGCGGACGCCTGCAAGCTACCTCGGTCTCGGAAGCAAGATAACCCCGCTAGTGTACTACGGCTGCTGCTCCTGCTCAAAACCTGGACCTGTGCAAAAATGCACAGAAGTGTAGTATCAGCACAATCCAACCCCATGTGCTAGTAAGTGCCTCGGCCTATCCCGGCAAAGTAGTGAAAAGCCTAGGACCAGACATTCACATAAACCTGTGCAGTTCTATATATGTATATACCACAAAATAAGAAAAATATCAAGTAAAACAACTAACAAAGGAGGTAACATGCTGGGGAAACACAATCAGCAACACATAATAAATTAGTAAAGAAAAATCAGAGTGTAGTAAAAACAGCTATCACAAAACAAGAAATATAAATGGTTGCACGGCATCACCCTTCGTGCTTTTGCTCTCATCCTCACTAAATAATCAAATAAAAGTGCACGACATCACCCTTCATGCATTAGCACTCTTCCTCACCCAAATAACAATCACAGTCAAGGGCAAAAGAATGAAACAAGTAGTATGAATCGTCCCGGCAAGGGAAACAATAATCATAACAATATCCCGGCAAGGGAACAACATCAACAATACCATAAAGTCCCGGCAAGGGAAACAATAATCAACTTCACAACCCGGCAAGGGCTCAAGAACATGACTTAAAAACATCCCACATTAACTCACAACATATGTCAACAAATGACTCACGGTCATGCTAGACGCCAGTGTATAGATGCTCGTCACCACAACCTATACACCGCACTTGATCACATAGTAATTAGCACATTCATACATATTCCCTCAAGATAGGATAGATCAAACACTTACCTCAAAGCCTTGAAGTCCAATTAACCTTCAACTATCTCTTTACATCGAATTTCAACCTTCAACTTGCTCGAATCTAATCACAATTGGTTCAGTTACTTTAATAAATACTATATAAATTGGTTTGGATGCATAAAAAAGGTTTTCTCAAAGTTTTACCCAAAATTTACCCAAACGCCCCCGGTCCAATGTGGTCGAAACTCGGGGTTCGGACAAAATATGTTTGCCCGTTCCCTCACGAGTTCAATTATATTATTTTTTTCGAAATCTGACCTCAAATCGAGGTCCAATTCCCCAATTTATGAAAAACCTAGGTTCTACCCAAAAACAACAATTTCAACCATAAAAACCTTTAATTTCTCGTGGAAAAACATGTTTAATGATGTTAGGAATTGAAAGAGTTGAGTAAAAATTGACTTACAAGTGATTTGGATTGATATTGCTCTTGGAAAATTGTGTGTGGTGTGTTGGGTTTTGAAAGAATGTGTGAAAAAGGGTTTAAAAATCCTTTAAGTATCAGATTACACAGTTGCGGATATGGGAATTGTGAACATTTGTTCGCAATTGCGAACATAGCAGGTCGTGACTGCGGGCGTCGCATTTGCGAAAGAATGGTTCGTATTTGCGAACTTGTGCCATACCTGACAGCCTCGTATTTGCGATATTTCCTTCGTATTTATGAACTTAAGGATTTCCTGGGCAGCATCGCATTTGCAGGGTCTTGTTCGCATTTGCGAACCAAGGCCTTTCCTGGGCCTCTTCGCATTTGCGAAGTATTGTTCACTTTTGCGAACCTAGGCTGTTTTTGGGACCTTTCGCAATTGCGAGTAATTCTTCGCAATTGCGAAGATATCAGCTGGGGAAAATACCAGTTGTGTTATTTTTCAAAATCTGCTCTAACGGCCTATCAAATCTTTACCCGAGCCCTCGAGCTCAAAACCAAACATGCACACAACCTCAAAAACATACTACGAACTTGCTCGCGCGATCAAATCGCCAATATAACATTGTTTTCATAGAATCACCCTCAAATTCATGATTTTTTCTTTTAAACTTCATAAACTTTCAAATTTGGAACTCATGGTTCAAAACACTCATTTTAGTCTCTTTTCCTTAGCTTTTATGTCGTTTAATGTATACAATGAGGTTATTTATAGTGGTTATTGTGAGATTTGCAGGTACATGATTCTATGAGGTAGTTTAAATGGAATTGAACTGGAAAAATAACTGCTAGGCAAATACACTATGCAATCGCGAGTTTGTTAACGCGATCACAGAAGTTCAGAGATTAAATCCACGCAATCGCGGAAGCTTGAACGCGATCGTAGAGAGTGAACAAGTAAACTCGCACGATCGTAGGTAGATTCACGCGATTGCAGAAGCTTCAATAGCCACTCTATGCGATCGCAGGTATTTTCACGCGACCGCAGGGGCTTCAAGAGCAACTCTACACGATCGCAGGTGAAGACACGCGATCGCGATGCTTTGTATCTAGGCCAGTTCTGGGAAATTTTGACATTCCACATTCTTTCACCCCAAATCATTTTTATACTCGTCCGAGCAGACATTTTGAAGATCTTTGGCTTATTTTCAGTTTATAGAACTAGAGAGAACATTTTAAAGCTAGGGTTCTTGGACACACACTTGGGTCTTGAAGATTGAAGCTTGTGGTGGAGAGTTTCTTACTCATTTATGTTTATTTCTTCATTTCCTTGCTTTGTATTGAAATTTTAAGTGTGTAGTATTTATTTCCAACAATATAATCTTGTTTTATGGGAATATTCATATTTAAAGCGTGGATTAAATACCTTGTTGTGCGTATGTATTGAATGATTTTTATATATTTATGAAGTGAGTTATCGTTACTTTAATTATTCTTGTTCTTTAATATTTCCAAAGGGAATAGCTAACCCTAGGACTCGCCCATTAACTCAGAATTAATTTTGGGAAAAATAGTTTGGGGTTGGTAAAGATTAATTAGAACGAACTTGAGGCGTTAACCATCATTTTATAGATTCTACCTAGGGATAGGATTGAACTACTTGTAGCCTATCGGGTGTGCTTAATCTTCTAATTGTGATTAGGGATAATTCAATTAGGAAGTCTTGTTAGTTTTCGGAAGAAGCTAATGTAGAATTATTATCGGTGGCTAATTAACATAAACTCCCTCATATTTGTGAAATCATGAAATACATTGGATCATTACTTGAGTGTAATTCCCGATGCAACCATACTTGTAGTCATTAATCATTTTACTTGCTTTCTAGGTTAGTTTACATTTCCGCATTTAAACACTTTTTCAACCAACATTCTTAGTGTTTGGCATTGCGTAACTAGTGATAATTTCCTTACATTCCTAATCGCCTACACACTGTTCTCTGTGGGATTTAACCCTGACTCATAGTTGGGCAAATTATATTTCTGCTACCGTATCTATTGCTTTTTAGCGGTGGATTTGGATGTCACCAAAATTGGCGTTGTTGTCGTGGAACAATTTGGCGTAATTTAGGTTGTTTGAGAAGTAAGTGAAAGTGCTTTGGTCCAAACTTGTGAATATTTGTGTAATTATTTTTCTTACCTTGGGTATATTTTTCTTGTTTATTTCTTGGTTATTTTCTTAATTTGAAAAATGGCATCGTACAATGAAAATTGGTCGGATGGTAGTTGTTCATACTTTGATGATACTTATCCTTATTGTGGAGGACCACACTCGTGGAAAACTCTTTTAAATTCTCCCGGAGGTGGATTGTGCGCACATTTCCAAACCCATGAGTGGAGTATTTGTGATAAGTGTGGTGGCCAAAATGGTCATTGGGATTACTATGCATATTTGCCCTTCCCTTCCCCAAGCCCCTACGATGATGGTTCTACTTGTTTAGATGAGAATTATAGGGCTATGGAGATGGAAGAAGTTGAGCATGGCCAAACCAAGAATCCTTCTTGGACATTGAAAATGAAAATCCTTACTTGGCACTTGATCAAAACCAAGAAGAACTCTCAAATGCTCAAAATGAGAGAATAATGCTCATGTTGGAGACCATTCTTGAAAATGAGGAGAAGCATAACTTTGCACTCAAGAACTTGAAGCAAGACGTGAATCACAATGATGAACACATCCGCACTTTGGAAGATCAAATGCAAATTTTGGTTGAGGCTCACTATGCCCAACGAATTGCGTGTGCGGATAAAAGCCAAGAAGAGTCCAACTCCGAGGAAGAAACTGAGCTTTACTTTGAGGAGTCAAGAATTGAACAACTGCCAACCAACTCAATGATTGTTGTTGATGCCGGCAAAAATATGGAATTGGAGTCAACCAGTGTAAATGCAAATGTGGTTGATGTTGACTCTAATCCGGGGGGAAAAAGAGGATGTCAAGATAGAAGAATTACAAAGTGAGGGCTTGAAGTCACATTCCAAGCATTTTTCAACGTTGGAATTGTGTGGTGACACGAAAGTTGAACCACATGAATCGATGAAGGAGTGCGAGGAGGAAAAACTCTGGCCATACATTTTACAGTTTCAGGAGACAAGAAATCGAAACGACATTCCTCGCTTGAAAGCCAAGAAGTGCAAAATGAAGATTTTAAGCATTAGCTCAAACATCAAATTACCACCCCCCATCGCTCGTGGTCATAAGCTTGATTCCAAGCTAGGGCCCAGTTCATATTATCCAATTGGCGAGAAAAGTGGTAATGTTGTTTGCGTCGTGCCACAACGTTAAATTCGATGCCTGGTGGGAGGCAACCCATCATTTTTTTTTCAAAAATTTTCATTGTTTTGTGAAATTTTGCTTTTTTAGAATAGCTTAGAATATTATTTTTGACCAATCTGCCAAGTTTGAGAATTTTTGGAGTTGATTTGAGCAGGCCGGGGTATCCGGGCAGCCAAAAACCAGTAGCTGAAGAAATCTACCAAAAATGCAGTGAATCCGCTATCACAGGAAAGTTCACACGATCGCGCTGACTAAGCTTTTGGCCACATCTACATGATCGCAGAGATAGCCACTCGATCGCATGAGTTGTAAAAATTAGTTCACTGCGATCGTAGTGATTACCACGCGATCGCGTATCACTGTTGCAGTCTCAGACTTTAAATGCACTAGAAAGCCAAAACTCGCCCATTCTCATTAAAACGAAAGAAGAACAGACCCCTGCTCCCATTTACCCCCGAAAAAGACCACTAATAAATCAAATAGGCTTGAATTCCATCACATAAATCTTGCATCATCTCTCAGGTATGTCACTCTCCCACCCTGAAGCTTGGTTTAATTGCATTTGTAATGGTAAGTTAGGGTGTGGCCTGCCCTATTTTAAAAATATAGGGCTTGAAAATTGTTTATGGTGCGAGAAGCCATTGTTGGGTCTCTTGTTATGCTTGCTTGCTGCGAGTGATTGGTTGAGAGAAAGAGAGTTTTCATATGCATAATTTTGGGGCAAAAATGTATGTTTTAGTGGTGTAAAATGGCTACAACAATGAAGCACCCCATTTGTTCAAAGAAATTCCCAAAAGATATTGGTTTTGGGCGAGGAAGAAGACCCCATCGATCGTGATGTCCGTTTCCGCAATCGCGTAGGTATAAATCTTGTTGTTCCAGAAAAATACGCATCGCGATCGCGTGAATCCTTCTACGATCGCCTAGGTTGCCATCACTTTATTCTCTGCGATTGCGTGACATTGTCTGCGCTCGCATGGGTTTCCTTGACTCTCTTCTCCGCGATCGCGTGACATTGTCTACGATTGTGATTCATAGCTGCCCAGTCTGCAAACCAGTAGCTTCACGCATTCTGCCCCGAAAGCATTCTAACCTGTTTCTTTAGCCTAATTACCTTTAAATGCAATGCTGAAAGTCACCATATGGTTGTTTGACATGTATACTTTCTGTGTAGGTATTTTGATCTTGAAAATGTATTCAGCAACTAATGAGAATGTGCAACAATATGCCGAACTAGTGGCCGCGGAGGAGTATTATGATGCTGCCACATTCTCCTCACGCAAGTGCTCTGAACATTATAACAAACAGCTCTCCAAAATCATGATAAGGGAAAGAGGCATACAGTCGGTCGACCTAGAGGATCGATGGCCTGAATTCCATGGGAGATTGCTTACAATTGGTTGGATATGCTTCGC
The DNA here is from genome assembly GCA_032618575.1 of Nicotiana noctiflora. Taxonomy (NCBI): domain Eukaryota; kingdom Viridiplantae; phylum Streptophyta; class Magnoliopsida; order Solanales; family Solanaceae; genus Nicotiana; species Nicotiana noctiflora. The sequence continues at coordinate 70,582 of JASVEL010002398.1, read as the reverse complement.
CGAAGAGCCCAGGCCAGCCAAGTACAACGTTGTCTGAGAATTTTATGCAAATGTTGTAGACACAGACTTCAACAATAAGTTGGTGGCCACTGTCAGAGGTTGCGAAGTCTGTTTCAGTCCAGAGTGGATCAATGTCCTTTACAATCTTGCCAATGTCGACAATCAGGTGTAGAGGGAGAAAGATAAAGAGTTAGGTACCCAATGGTTCGTAACTCACTTGCACGGCGGACATGTGCCAAAATGGATCAAAAATCATACTAGGATCAAGTTTTTAGAATTCACTGCGGAGGCCAAGACTTGGCTCTCCATAATCTGTGCTCGCATAATGCCTTCGAAAAATGAGACAGAGGTGACACCTGAGAAGGCAAGGGTGATTTGTGCACTTCTGGAGGGTATGCAGGTAAATGTGGGGAAACACATTGTCGATGAGATAGCAGAGGTGGTGGCAGAGCAAACCAAGAGCTTGTTCTTTCCATCATTGATCACCCATCTATGCTATGAGGCTGGGATACAACCTAAGCCTACAAAAAAGGAAAAGCAACCAGAAAAGCTCATACATCCCTTACTAAGGACAAGAGCAGGAGCCGCATCAAAGAAGAGACGAATTGATGTAGCATCTCCCAGCTTTGACCAGTTCATAGAAACAGAGATTCATGAAGCTCCTGCAGATGCCTCCAGTACTTCCACAACCATCACTCCACTTGAGGAGGGACCTCTTACTCTGAGGTACATCTCTCGACAGGTTTATGGCATGGACACTCAGGTACGACAGCTTGTAGCTGGTCTTCTGTCTGGACCATCCGGAGAGAGCACCTCTGCAGGTCCATCTAGCTCAGGAAAGCTCCCCACATTGTCCAACCTTGCTAAGGAGCAACAGAACATCAAAGTCAAGCTAGGGAAAACTGAAAGAAGGCAACGGAAGCATAGAAAGCATGAGAGGAAGAAGAGCAAGTTCCTCAACAAGATCATGAGCGCATTGCAAAGGTTTTGTAAACCGGATGAGATTGAAGATGATAACTTTGAGCTTGAGCCTCCCAGTTCCACCAGTGGAGGGTGACACCATTCAGGCAGCACCTCCTTCATTTTGGCTTCAATTGCATAATTGCTTTGGGGACATTGCAATATTTTCGTTTGGGGATGACCCTTAGATATATGATTATCATGTGTGGAATTTGTAGTTGTAGTTTTTGTGAAACATCAATTGGTTGTTTTTTGATGATTGTATACTTGAACTTATGTAGATATATGATTATGTTAGTATGTTATTAGTAAATTCTTGTTAGTTACTATATTTCTTATCGATTATCTTCTTCTTAGTGGCTTCTTTTATTTTAGTTAGCATTGTAGTAGTTTTCTTTTATTTTATTTTTATTTTCTTAAATATAATTTCCTTGGGTTTTCTTCATGCTACGGTTCTTTCCCAAGGAACACATTTGAAGTGAACCAGGTGACTTTTCCCGACGATGTATAGATTGACAACTTTCTTAAGGGAATTAGTCTTATTTTGCTAGGATGAGGCTTTTGGATTATTTGGTACTAATAATATTAGTCGCTTGTGTGTAATTTATGAATTGAGAATACCCCTCAAAAAATTTGGTTTGAATTTAAACAAGTTGCATGGTGCAAATTTGATCCTGTGATACAATTTTGGCTCTTTTAGTGACTCTTTTTGCTCACTAGTCTGTTATTGCTCTTAAAGCTTTTATTAGAAAATAAAATTGATCCATCTTGATAAGTTCATGCGCCATGTGTATTAGTGTTTGTTCAAATAAATCTTGTGTTTACTTCTATTATGTAGAACTTGCCCTATTGGTTTTTCACGCTAATGATACTATGTTTGGTTGGAGCAATGATCTTAGGAACTCTTTGCTTTGATTTGTAAAACTTTCTTTAGCCTTTCAAGCCTACCATTTTGCAAATAATATCATTAGTGCCCAATTTGAGCCTTTAAACCTTTTTTTGGCCAACTTATTACGAACCTTTCCCCATTTGAAAAATAATTCCCTCTTTTGAACCCATCCCTCTTTGAACATTGAGAATGAGGCTAAAAGCCTATGTTGGGGGTGAGATCGAAAAGTGGCAAGGTTGTATGTTGAGTTTAGGACCTCATGCCTAAAGCGTTTGTTTAAACTATTCAAGCTCCAAAAAAAAAAAAGAGAGAAAGAAAATATGTGTATAAATTATGGAGTCTTGAATAAAAACTAGAAGAGGTGAGGTGGTCTTATATTGGGAACTAGATGAAAATGAGGCTATGGGGATTTGAAAAGAAGCAAAGTGCAATAATAAATAAATAAATATTTGTGTGAGTAGTGTTCAAGAAGGGTGAAGTCACTTGTACCCAAATGTCCATCCAACCCGTCCCTAAACCTACATTACATGCTCAAAAAGTCCTTATGAGACCTCCAACCGATCATTTCCAAATAAGCGGTGAATTAAAATAAGGGCAAGTCTATGGTATGAAATGTTGTAACACTTGAAGTTCTTTGTTAGAGTGAGTGTTCTTGAAAAATTTGTCCCTTGTGTTGTATTGTAAATATTATGATTTTTGGGACTTTCTCTTTTTGTGAGGGCACATGAATTAGGAAAGATTGGTGAAATTGAGTAAAGTGAGCATTTTTAGTGAACTAGTGCTTTTGAGTCACTTCTTGAGGCTTATGTTGATCACTTGATTACCTTTGAAGTACTTTGCACATTATTGAAGTTATTTTTCTTTATGAGGGAGTTATTCGGAAAAGATGTGCATACTTGAGCCTAATTGTTAGTACCAACCAAATCCATTAGTATGGTGTTTAAATTGGAGATTGTGTTCTGACGGTAAAGGCACTACCACTTGTGTTTGAAATGGTGAATCCTCATAGAAGTTTTGGTTTAGATTTGCTTGAGGACAAGCAAAAGCTTTAAGTTGGGGGTGTTGATAAGTAGTGATTTTACCACTCATTTTAGCCTCTTTTACTTAGCTTTTATGTCATTTTATGTTTACAATGAGATTGTCTATAGTGGTTATGGTTTGAATGGAATTGAAGTGGAAAACTGACTGCTGGGCAAATACTCTATGTGACCGCGAGTTCGTTCACGCGATCGCAGAAGTTCAGACATTAAATCCACGTGATTGCATAAGCTTGAACGTAATCGTAGAGAGTGAACATGTAAATCTACGCGATCGCAGGTGGATTCACGCGATTGCAGAAGCTTCAATAGCCACTCTACGCGATCGTAGGTAGGTTCACGCGATCACATGGGCTTCAACAGCTACTCTAGGCGATCGCAGGCGAAGACACGCGATCGTGATGCTTTGTATCTAGGCCAATTCTGGGCAATTTCGACATTTCATATTCTTTCACCCCAAATAAATTGTATACTCGTCCAAGCACACATTTTGAAGATCTTTGGCTTATTTTCAGTCCATAGAACTAGAGAGAAAATTTTTGGAAGCTAGGGTTCTTACACACACACTTGGGTCTTGAAGATTGAAGCTTGTGGTTAATATTTTATAACACATTTATGTTTATTTCTTCATTTCCTTGCTTTGTATTGAATATTTAAGTGTGTATTATTTATTTCCAACACTTTAATCTCTTTTATGGGAATATTCATAGTTAAATTGTGAATTAAATACCTTGTTGTGCTTATGTATTGAATGATTTTTATATATTTATGAAGTGAGTTATCGTTACTTTAATTATTCTTGTTCTTTAATATTTCCAAAGGGAATACTAACCCTTGGACACGCCCATTAACTCCGTATTAATTTTGGGAAAAATAAGGTGGGTTTGGGAAAGATTAATTAGCAAGAACTTGAGGCATTAACCCTCATTTTATAGATTCTACCTAGGGATAATATTGAACTACTTGTAGCGTATCGGATGTTCTTAATCTTCTAATTGTGATTAGGGATAATTCAATTAGGAAGTCTTGTTAGTTTTCGGAAGAAGCTAATTGAGAATTATTATCCTTTGCTAATTAACATAAACTCGCTCATATTTATGAAATCATGAAATATATTGGATTGTTACTTGAGTGTAATTCTCAATGAAACCATACTTGCAGCCATTGATCACTTTACTTGCTTTCTAGGTTAGTTTACATTTCCGCATTTAAACACTTTTTCAACCAACATTCTTAGTGTTTGGCATTGGACAACTAGCGATAATTTTCTTACATTCCTAATCTCCTACACATTTTTATCTGTGGGATTTGACACCGATTGATAGTTGGGTAAATTATATTGTTGCGACCGTATCTATCCTGTTGAATCGTGGCAGGAAGTCCCTGAGTCCTTCGCCTATTGTCTGCCTGATTGCAAAGATATCGTTGACCCTTATTTCAGCCTTCTCTACTGCCGCATGGGCAGTGGTGAACTTGTCCTCCATCTCTTCGAACATTGATATCGATCTGGCTGGTAGCTGAGAGTACCTTGTTAGCACCCCACCTGTTAAAGTTTCACCAAACGTTTTTAGCAACACGGATGGCACATGTTCTTTTGTTAAGTCATTGCCTTTAATGGCTGTTACATAATGGATCAAATGATCATTTGGATCTGTGGTCCCATCGTATATTCTCATGCATAGGGGAATCTTGAAGGTTTTAGGAATTGAATGAGGAGCAACTTCTTCACTGTACGGTTGCTCGACGAATCTTCCCACGTCACATTTTGTCAGTAGCTTAGGGGCTCCAGGTATTTTGTTTACCCTTTCCTAGTGCTCCTTCATTTGATTTAATAGTTCTTTGTTCTCGTTCTCCATTTCTTCCATTTACTTAAAAATGGTTGTGAGTGTATTATTCATTGTGTTGATGTCGGCGTGAGCGCTGCTTGTCCGTATAACACTTGGTTCATCGGTGGCAGTCGCGATCTCCGCCGTTGATGAGTCTTTAATATTTCCCTAAGATGGCTTCTGGGGAATGACACTTAGAGTATTCATCAACCATTTCTCTAGTAGCTTCTTGACTACCGGGGGCGTTTCTTTTACTGTGGACATTGAAACCCCTCTTTCGTGTAAGATCGTTAGGTCTTCGAGTGAAGAGGGTGAAACGCAATTTGTAAAGGATTACAGTACTAGATGATTTGTTTTCACAAACTTGTAAATGATTTAAGTTTAATCTTACTATGGTATTGTGGTATTATTAGGGTAAACGTGTTATGGGTTATTCAGTGTGTCATGATATATGGCTTTGAGCCAAGTTGGGGAGGTTGTTGTTGATTAGGTGATTTCAAGATTATGTGCTATATTGTTTCCGATTTGAGGCATGCTGACGAATCAGTTCTGGCCGTAGAAATTGAGCCAAGGACGGCACGGGTTAAGCAAAATTGTGATAGAGGTTGTATTATGCTTTATAGAGTATGAGAATCACGGAATGTGTAGAGTGTTATTGGCAAAGGATGCTCATTGTATAGAGCGGGAAGTTGCTTGGTTGTATTAGGATGAAGATATCATTTTGCAGTATAGTAGTGCCAATGAGGCACGGGTGGTTCTGTGCGTCAGGTCAGGTGGTTTGCAGTTTGAATAAGAGAGAATGATTTTGGAAAATTATTTTATTGTGTTCAATATTCTATATGTAACAATCAAGTGTCTTAAGGTTGTGTATGTGGTTAAAGACTATGTTTTCATTGGAAAACATCAAGACTTGTGGTATTTTTATGTTAATTATGGGATTCTATGCGTCAGTATCAGGAAAGTAAAGGTAATATATTTAGATTCACATGAAGTTCTTCAGAGTTAAGCGCTGTGGAATATGGTATGTTTGGGAATATTCAAGAGAGAGTGTTCAGCGGTTTACGAGTTTCAGACAATGTAGTTCATGCTTGGTTCTCAAGTAATAAGCTTGGATTGAGGAATTGTGGTACTACGGTTAGGGAGATATATCCAGTTGATGCTGAATTAGAAGGGAAATTAGATAGATGGAATAGCTTGATAGTATACTAAATCGGTATGGTAAGGATATGATTAATTCTTCATATGTGTTCGAGGTAATGAGCCCTTACAAGTATTTTGCAGAAATGCTCTCGGGGTTGATGGCTTGCTTAGCTTGGTCAAGTTAGAAGGATTCAGTCCTGGAAGGTCTAATTTTTGCAAAGGGAAATCGGAGAGTTCTTGATGGTTTCTACTATGTTTTGGAGATGTATATTTTCTATGGGCATGTGAGACATAGAATGTATAATGATTTTTCTTCTAGATGGGATCAATAGAAGTTATTGACTAGTTGAGTACGTAGATCTCTATGGCTCAGAAGGGATATAAAAGATTTCATGTTATCCTTGGATAGTACGGTATATGTGGTATGTTGTAGAGGACCGAGACTGCGTGTACTAGGTTACAGTTTTGTTCTGAAAGGAAGTTCATAAAACTCCTAAGCAACGGGTAGCCTCAGATAATCAAGGAAAATGGTACTGCTAATTAGAAGTGATTTTACGAAAGTATTTGTCTCAGAAAGGGTAATGTGATTAAACTGATGATACTTTGGTAGTATTGCGGCACTTTCTTGTTAGATTGATTATTGATATCTGAGTTTGTTTTATGGCACAGGGGAACTTTAGAATATCTTTCATGAAATGATTGGGTACTTGAAGTGTGATATGTATTCATACGGCGGGATTTGGGATCAGGTAATGTGATTCTTATGCTATATGGAGTTGGAGACAGGAAGTTATCATCTACAGACTATGTAGTTATTGTGGATCATGTGTATCGGCACCGTTTAGAGGCTATTAGGATTCGGAGGCCTGAGTGGATCTTTCTTTGCTTGGTTTGTTAGATTTTGGATATGATGTTGGGGTGTAGACTGGCTGTCTCAGTGTTGGGTTATTCTAGACTATTGTGTTATGGGCTATGCCGGAAAATGCCACAGGTTGAGTGGTGAGGTTTATCGGATTATTTTTTAGCAAAATGGTTTATATTTCAAAGATCAGTGGACGGATGTGAAGGATTGCTTTTTCTTAATTGGGCCTTCGTCGTGGATGTCATTGCAGAGGCTTTTACTATTGGTTCAATTCCGGTGTTGAGGGGCATTTCGAATGCGTTTCTTGTGGATGTGTATGTCATCGGGTGAGGTTGTGGATTTCACTATTAATTTTATGTTGGTCACCATATTGTACGGGTCTGACAGGAGTTGTAGTAGTGGAAGGAGCAGCTTCAGCCTTTCTTGGTAATGAGTTCATTGGTAGGTCGATGCGTGTTTAGCTTGAGCTGGCTTGGTTGGCCCCGAATCGTATTCTTGAGGGATAGGTTGATTCGATCATTATTGAGCTTGTTAGTGATCTGAAGAGAGCTATGAGTTATTTTTCGGTGTTGTGAGACGTTATGATTTGTTGGTTAAGGGCACATGTTGTGCGGTTCAATAGGGGATTCAAAGTGAAAGTCGAGCGGGAAGAGTAATTGGGTGTTACTCGATAAATAGAGTATTGGTTATGACCTATCAGGTTGCGTGTCATATGTTATTTGTTTCACCATGGGTGTAATGAATTGCTCTGGTTCCACACATCAAATTGTGCGTGGCTGTCAATTTTGAGTAGAGTGACCTTTGGTGTTTCATGTGTAACAATATTTGGATAGGATCGCTCATTGTAACGAAGCCACGTGGAGATTTGACCTTTCGTGGTAGATTCAGGTGTTCTATTTCTTTGATGTGAGATGGGGTCTCAACCTTGTGTCGTGATGGTACTGATGAGCTTGAGGTACAATTCTTTCGTTTGAGTCATTTTTTCATGATTTGAGTATGTTTAGACCATTTCTTATTGGTGCACATATTATGCAAGTTGTGGCTTAGGCTTGTATTGAGGTTTATATCACCGGAGTGGGGTGTTGGACTCGAGGTGATCGCGGGGTCACTAATGAATACAAATGGATTTGATTTCAGCTTGTTGGAAGGATAATATCGAGATTCATCTCGGGATCTTTTGTGGTATTAGTCAAACGGGAAGTGGCTTCATGAATGGTTGACTTGAGAAATGGTTACGATTTATGATGTGTTTCATTTATCGTTGGCAGAATGTGAAAGTGTTGGAATAAGACCTTAGTTGATAAGAGGTTTTCTACCAGTATTCGGGTGTTCTGGGCAACTTATGTGAATGGAAGTTATCGTTTCCAGTGTTTGGGTTATGTAGGATATCATGGGATTGCACTTGAGGTTGCAGGTATGGGTTATTACAACTGGTTCGGGCTTATTTTGAATATAGACGCGAGGTTCTAATCTTGTGTCTGATTTTAGAAAGTGCAATGTGGTTCTATGGTTTATGGACTAGATGGATTGTGAAATTTCAGCTATGTTGTGTTGGCGGACCTATGCGAGATAGGGTGACGTGGGATCACCCTCGGGTATATGCTTGGTAAGGCCATTCTCTTGTTGCTTGGCTTCTAGGACAACTTTGGGTACGCTCGAGGATGAGCTTTTGTTTAAGTTGGGGAGGATGTGACAACCCGACCCGTCTTCTCATGAGTTACTGTCCCGTTTAGACATTTTATGTTCCTTCATGTTTCATTATCGATATTTGGTGTGCTAGTGTTGATTTGGATTGGTTTTGGTAGGAAAGGAGACACTTAGTCTCCTTAAGAAAGGTTATATTTGAAAACATTCCGGTGATTCAGTTAGCTTTGAGGGATGATTTGTGACTTAGGAGTGTGATTAGAATTGATTTTGGAAGTCCGGTGTAGAATTTTGGTTGAATTGGCAAAGTTAGTATTGTGACGAATTCCGGTTGATAGGTGAGATTTTGATCCGAGTGTTGGAATGGAATTCCTAGAGTTGGAGTAGCTTCATTATATGATTTCGGATGTGTGTGCAAAATTTTAGGTAATTCGGAGGTGATTTGGTTAGGTTTTTAATCGAATGCGTGTTTCGGAAGTTTTTGGAAAGTTTAGGCTTGAATTGGATGTGAATTGATGCTTTTGATGTTGTTTGAGATGTCTTTTTGATTGGAGCAGGTTTGAATGATATTTTAGGATGCGTGGGTGCTTTTGGTTGAGGTCCCGGGGACCTCGGGGTGATTTCGGATGGCTATCAGGAGTTTTGAACTTGGAAGAAAATTGCAGAATTTTAGCAGTCAGTGCAGAAGGATTTTTGCCTTCGCAATCGCGAGACTGGTGTAACGACTCGGCCCGTCGTTACGGGAATTACCACCCCGTTATGTTGAAATTGTATGTTTTATGCTTTTGTATCAGTGTTAAAGTCTATCGGGTGAGTTAGGAGTGAATTGGATTGAAAATAAGGCATATAGCCTTTTTGAAAGAGACTTGAATAAGGAAAGTCAACCCGGAGTTGACTATTTTGTTAGAGGACTCGGAATCGGATTCTGATGATTCGGTTAGTTCCGGAAGGTGATTTGTGACTTAAGGGAGCGATCGGAATTGAATTTGGAGGCCGGTGTAGAAATAGGCTTGAATTGGCTAAGGTTGAATTTTGGCGAAATCCGAACGGTAGGTGAGATTTTGATCCGGGGGTCGGAATGGAATTTCGACAGTTGCAGTAGCTCCGTTAGGTGATTTTGGATGTGCCTGCAAAATTTCAGGTCATTCGGACGTCGTTTGGTCGGGTTTTTGATTGAATGCGTAATTCGGAAAATTTTAAGGAATTTAGGCTTGAATCCGTGTGTAATTGGTGATTTTGATGTTTAGGATGGTGTTTTTATGATTAGAACAAGTTTGAAACGTGTTATGGGGTATGTTGGTGGTTTTCGTTGGGGTCCCGGGGGCCTCGGGTTGATTTCGGGGGTCCAAACGGACCATTTCTTCTATTTTTGAACTGCTGTTGGCTGCTGGTTTTGTTGCAGACGGATGCTCTATGCGATCGCATAGGGTTATTGCGATCGCATAGAAGGATGGAAGTGAGCCCCGAGTTGTTCTATGCGATCGCGTAATAGGAGATGCGATCGCATAGGTATGGAAACTGGCACTATGCGATCGCAGGGTCACTGGTGCGATCGCATAGGGTAAAATGATCCGGGGTGCCTAAGAAGCTTATTGTTCTATGCGATCGCGTGGTCGGTCTGCGATCGCATAGTAGTAATTTGGAGCCTGGGTGAGATGTTCTATGCGATCGCGGAGAGGTAGTGCGATCGCATAGCCTTAATTATTTCGAGCTATCATTTGTTCTACGCGATCGCAAGGATGGGATGCGATCGCATAGTGTAAACGGCCCAGGCAGTGAATTAAAACCAGAAACATTTCACATACGGGTTCATTAACCCAAAACTCCATTTTTGAGTTCCAAGAGGAGAAATTGACGGGAGATTGCTGGGAAATCATCGGGGTTTCGTTGGAGGTAAGTTTTGTGGCTTAATTACATCATTTTAACATGAAATCCTTGGTTAATTCTCTGTAAATGGGAGATTAAATGTGGGTTTGAGCCCTAAGCCTAAATTGAAGAAAAACACCGATTTGAGTGGGCAAACGGAGTCCGATTTTGGTAAATTTTATATGTATGGACTCGTGGCGAGACGAGGGTTCCAGAAATGTGAATTTCGTAAATTTTCGGAATGTGGGCCGGGGCTCGGGTTTTGACAACTTTGGGAATTTTGATGTAAATTGAGTTGTATTGATTGGGTGTCGTCCCATTGGCCTAAATTGTTGTATTTTTACTGTATTTGATCAGATTCTACGCGTGCGGAGCTTGATTCTCGTGGCAAGGGCATTACGGAGTAGTCGTCGCGCCGTATTGAGGTGAGTAATAGATGTGGGTGATGACGAGCGGGTTCGAAACCCCGGTATACCACTTTGTGACACTGTATAGCGGCGAGACACGCACACTCTTGAGAGTGCGGGGTCGATCATGAACTGGAGACTATATATTAGTCCGACCTGTTGATACTGTATTATTGGCTATTCTAGAGCCGTCGAACCTCCTTCTCGGACGGTTGCATATTATATATTGTGATAATGGCCACTCTTGAGCCGAGGAACCCCCTTCTTGGGCGGTTGAGTATACATGTGGGCCGTGAGCCGGTTATTGGATCCCGCGAGGATCGTTATCATTGTCTTATCACATAGACATGCTAGTTTACTACTAGTCCGCAGCTATTTTTGTTATTATGCTAATTCCAATCTCCGGAACTTGATATTACTGTTTTCCAACTGAAAAATGATAAAAAGAGTTTTCAAAAAACTACTTTTGAGCCTGCGAGGCTGTATCTGCATATTAGCCGACTAGTAGTGGATCGGGCTGCACGCCGCAGCGAGATATATGTTGGATCGGACTGCACGCCGCAGGAATATCTCTATGAGATGTGCTTGGGCTGTAGGAGCCCCTCCGGAGTCTGAACCCCCACGGTGAGCACGGGTACCCAAAATTGGAGTCGGGCTACACGCCGTAGCGGTCATATCATGCATTGCATTGCATTTAGCTACATCCGCTAGCTGTTATGCTATTTATTGGTATTTGTTGGTACATGTACAGTGAATATTGATTCTATGACAGGGTAGCTGATTATAGTTTTACATAGTGCTTTATTGCGGATTTCTTATCTGCGCTGTCTTACCCTTGTTTATTACCACTGAGTCTGGCAGTACTCATTTTACTCCCCGCACCTTGTGTGCAGATCCAGGTACCTCTCAGCAGTGATCCAGTAGCTGTGCGAGGCGACATCCGTGGGATATACGAGGTAGCTGCAGAGTCCGCAGGACCCGATATTCCTTCCTACTGTCTTTTGATTTTGTATTGACATTTCTTTCCGCACTTGGTATCTTGTAAACCTTTATACACTCATGTTCGGTAGAGGCTCATGACTCTTGACCCTTCGGTCTATGGGAGTTAGTATATTTTGGGACTTGGTTTCCCCGCTGTTGGTATAAGTATTATTATTGTTTCGTAAATTAATATGCTTAAATGGGCTAAAGAGAGCTTCTAGCCCCGTGGTTGATGTTGATTGGTCAGGCTGGCTTAGCAATGTGTCGGGCGCCATCACGACCGGATTTGGGGTCGTGACAAGCGGTGAGGTGCCACACAGGTAAATCTAGATGATGATGGGGTATTGTAGAGTCTTGTGGATCGGTACGGGGACGCCTGTACTTATCCTCGGGAGTCTGCGAACCTTTAGGAAACACTTCACATTTCTTGGAATTCTTATCGTGCGCACTTGATTCAGCTTGAGATATAATTTTTGAAATTCCTTCCACACGTCTGTGTACGCTTCGAGCGCTCAGTAATATAATTGCCTTGAGGGCTTGTGATTCCCCGATCGAGGGGCGAGATATAATCTCTGTGAATTCATGTTGGGCCAGTCGGGAGGACTTGAGGCCAGATCTTTGTCTATGACTTGAGCATTGAGGTGCTGATTTTGTGAGTGGTGGCAATAGATAATGTATTGAGGGTTTGAAACCCCGTATTTGCACTATACAGTGCTGTCCTGAGATGGAACACGCGTCATATGACGAGTGTGGTGGTATTATGACTGGGGATTTGGACTTGATCCTTCCCGATTGATTATTACTGTGTAAAATGACTGAGACCGGGCTTATATTTATGTACTTGAGCTAGTAGCCATGTTTGGGGCCTTGTGCCGATCTGTAGAGTATTATGGAAGGTTTACAAATGGATGAGTTGTTAATTGTTCGACTCTTACCTAATCTGTTGTGTAGCTCCGACCTATGGGCGTGGTGAATATTTACCATATCTCTTAATTGGAAGGTAAAGTGCCTTATGTGTAGTGGAACGAGTTCAAACTCGGGAAGACTAAAGTGATTATGCTATGTGTATCCTGGTGGAAGGTATTGTGCTGAAATGCTAAATTGAGGCGAGGTAGGTGGGTTGATTCTCATGTGTAATTGAAAGGTATTGATATGTGTTATGATTCGAGCAGATACATCGCAGGTTCAAGTATAAATTGTGATGATATAATTCGTGTAGTATTGAGATTTAATGTTGTTGAAATACATTGTGATATCTTGTTGAGTTGTGGAAGTATAGCTAGGATGGTTTGGTGATTCTCTAGCAGGTGGATAGGCCAATTTACAAAGGAAACTCTGCCGAAATTTTTGGAAAATTCGGGACTTACAAAAGATTTTGTCACCTAAAGAGGGGGCGTAACTGTTGTGTGTGAATGAATGCAAGAATTGCAAAAGAGTTAATATTTCTGATGATTCGAATCTCCGTCGAAGCTTGTAAATGACTTGAGTTTAATATCATACTAACATTTCGGCATCACTTGAGTAATACCGATATGAGTGGTTGAAAGTGCTTTGATGAATGGCTTCGAGCTAAGTTGGGGAGGTTGCTATTGATTAACTGATTGCACTATTGTGTGCTATGTTGATTCTGTCTCTAAGTATGTTGGGAAAATTCTGATAAAGGTTATGGTGCTTCGTAGATGTGAAGAAATACTAGGGTATTTTGAACTGAGGTTGGTAAGGAATGCTTGGTGTATAGAAAAGAGTGATAGCTAATAGTATCCGTATGTAATCATGATCTGCAGTGTCAGAGTTCTAATAAGGCACGAGTGGTTCTGTTCAATAAGACAGTTGAATTACAGCTGAATAAGGATGACTGACGCTCGAGAATTGTTTACGGTGTTCAAGATTTTACTTGTAACAATCATGTGTCTCAAAATTGTGCATGTGGCTAAAGATGGTGGTTTCGTTAGAAGAGATCGGTACTTGTGTTATATTATGTGAATGACGGGATTCTATGTAATCCGTATTGGAAGGTAATGATAACGAATTCAAATCGCAAGAGGTTCTTCAAAATAAAGTATTGTAAGATGTGATCCTTCTGGAAATTTGAGAGAGTATTCAGTGGCCTATATGTCTCAGACCGTGTGGTCTTATGTACGAGTCTCGTGTGGAATGAGTTCATGTGTTATGGTGCTACGGTAGTGGCTAATATTAAATCAAAGATGAATCAGAAAGGAAACTGGGTAAATGGAACAACTTGTTAATAAACCGAAGCGGTATGATAAAGAATACGACTAATTCCTGGTATGTGGTTGAAGTAATGAGTCTTGCAGATATTGTGCAATAAAGCTTTTGAGTGTTGGCAATCGTGTAACCCGATATGGGTATAATATGGGTATAAGGACTCAGTCCTGGCAGTTTAACTTATGCAATGTGATTGGGAGAAAGAGTTTATGATGTGTTTTAATGTGGTTTGAAAAATGAGTGTATTTCCTGTTGGTATGCAAAGCTTGGAATGTGTAATGAGTTTTCTCTATATGAGATCATAAAAGTCCTTGACTAGTTGATTGCGTCGATGTTTGCGGCGTAGGAAAGGGATAAGAATTTCCATGTTATCTTAGTATGGTATACGCGATGTGTTATGGAAAGTTGATAATGGTATATTCTAGGTTTTGAGAACAGAGTTCATAATATATGGGAAGTCAATAAAATTATTGAGCAGCGCGAACAATTGCAGATGAATTAAGAATCGATCTTTCTAATGATTTAAGAAAAACGGTACTGCTATTCTATTAACTTGGCAGGGAATATGATCCAAAAAGGACAAGGTAATGTAAACTGATGATATCCAGTGGTATGGTGGTATTCTCTTGTGGGATCGACTGTAATAATTGAGTCGTTGATGGCATAGTAAAATTTCCGAATGGCTTTCGAGGTATGAATAGATGCTTGATGTGTGTTATGTAATCGTACGGTGGAGTGTGGGATCAGGCATAGTGATCCATATGTAATACATGTGTTAGAGTCTGGAAGTTCTCGTAATCCGCCTATGCAGTGGTTGTATATCGTGTGTATTAGAACCGTTTAGCTCTTAGCTTGATATGATGAATTTGGGATATGATACCTTATTTCAGACTGGTTGACATAAGCCAGGTCGTCTAGACTAATGTGATATGGGCTATGTCGGAAAATGGCACAAATTGCGTAGCAGAGAGCATCAGAGTATGCTCCAACAGAGTAGTTGTACACAGGACCAGCGGACGGCTGGTAGGCATTGCTTTGTCAGTTGGACCTTAGTGGCGGATGTTAGTGTAGAAGTATCTACCATTGATTCAGTTCCAGTATTGAGAAACGTTGTCAGATGCGTTTCATGTGGCCAAACTTGAGGCTATATATGTTTATTATGATGAGCAACTTGACTCGACGCGTATTCATTTGACGAGGGTTACTTGGATCGGGTGGCACGCCGCCACAGGTATGGTATCTAGATCGGGTGGCACGCCGCCACGGGTATGTCATTGGAGCGGGTTGCACGCCGCAACAGAATATTGTGAAAATATAGTTAGTTATATGCTACATGGTATACAATACTTCCTCGCTTATGAGGAAAAGACCGTTTTGAGTATCGCTTGGCGAATGGCACATCGGTTGTGTCCTTTCAGGATTTAATAGCATACATTAATTGTTTCACCGTGGGTGAGATTGATTGCTTGGGTTCAGACCTAAATATGTGTGTGGCTGACCGTTTTGAGCTTGGTAAATTGAGGTGCTTCATGAGTAATAGTGTTTGGATATAATCACGAATCGTGGTAAGGCCACGTGATGTTATGACCTCTCGAGGAGGATTCAGGTACTTTATTTCTATAATACGAGACGCGATCTCAGTTCTATGTTATGATGGCACAGAGGAATTGAATTACAGCTCTCTTGTTGAAGACAATTGTCATGATTTGAGTATGTTCGGATGTCTCTATTGGAGCCTGTGTTGTGCTCATCGTAGCTTAGGCCGGTGTTGAGGTGTCATATCACCAGTGCGGTGTGTCATAATCGAAATGGTCGTTGGAGCCAATAAGGAATGTGAGTATATGTGATTTCAGCTGGTTAGAAAGGTAATACGGAGATTTGGGTCCGAAATCTGTGGTGGTATCAGTTAAAAGTGAAATGGATTCATGAATGGTCGACCTGAGAGATGGGTTCGATATATCGCGTGTTCGGTTACCGTGGGCATGATATGAAGGTGTTGGGACAAGACTCTATTTAATGAAAAAGGTTTTTCAGTTGGTATTTGGTTATCGTGAGAAATTATTGTGATTAGAGACTATTGTCTCGAGCGATTGGGTTGTTTGATACATCATATGATCTCACCCGGAGTGGTGAGTGTGGTTATTGCAGTGGATTCTAGTGTATCGTGAATATAGACATGGGATTAGCAATTGGTATATGATTTCGGAAAGTGCAATGTGGTTTATGGTTCAGATGGTCTGTGGGATTTGACTATATGGTGTTGTCAGACTTATGTGAGATAGGGTGACGTATGATCGCCCGAATATATGCTTGGTAAGGTCTTTCAGCTATGGAATTGCTTCTAGTACAACTCTGAGTCCGCTCGAGGACGAGCGTTTGTTTAAGTTGGGGAGAATGTAACGACCCGACCCGTCGTTACGGGAATTTCCACCCTGTTACCTTGAAATTGTATGTTTTATGCTTTTGTATCAGTGTTAAAGTCTATCGGGTGAGTTAGGAGTGAATTGGATTGAAAATAAGGCATATAGCCTTTTTGAAAGAGACTTGAATAAGGAAAGTCAACCCGGAGTTGACTATTTTGTTAGAGGACTCGGAATCGGATTCTGATGATTCGGTTAGTTCCGGAAGGTGATTTGTGACTTAAGGGAGCGATCGGAATTGAATTTGGAGGCCCGGTGTAGAAATAGGCTTGAATTGGCTAAGGTTGAATTTTGGCGAAATCCGAACGGTAGGTGAGATTTTGATCCGGGAGTCGGAATGGAATTCCGACAGTTGCAGTAGCTCCGTTAGGTGATTTTGGATGTGCTCGCAAAATTTCAGGTCATTCGGACGTCGTTTGGTCGGGTTTTTGATTGAATGCGTAATTCGGAAAATTTTAAGGAATTTAGGCTTGAATCCGTGTGTAATTGGTGATTTTGATGTTTAGGATGGTGTTTTTATGATTAGAACAAGTTTGAAACGTGTTATGGGGTATGTTGGTGGTTTTCGTTGGGGTCCCGGGGGCCTCGGGTTGATTTCGGGGGTCCAAACGGACCATTTCTTCTATTTTTGAACTGCTGTTGGCTGCTGGTTTTGTTGCAGATGGATGCTCTATGCGATCGCATAGGGTCATTGCGATCGCATAGAAGGATGGAAGTGAGCCCCGGAGTTGTTCTATGCGATCGCGTAATAGGAGATGCGATCGCATAGGTATGGAACCTGGCACTCTGCGATCGCAGGGTCACTGGTGCGATCGCATAGGGTAAAATGATCCGGGGTGCCTAAGAAGCTTATTGTTCTATGCGATCGCGTGGTCAGGTTTGCGATCGCATAGTAGTAATTTGGAGCCTGGGTGAGATGTTCTATGCGATCGCGGAGAGGTAGTGCGATCGCATAGCCTTAATTATTTCGAGCTATCATTTGTTCTACGCGATCGCAAGGATGGGATGCGATCGCATAGTGTAAACGGCCCAGGCAGTGAATTAAAACCAGAAACATTTCACATACGGGTTCATTAACCCAAAACTCCATTTTTGAGTTCCAAGAGGAGAAATTGACGGGAGATTGCTGGGAAATCATCGGGGTTTCGTTGGAGGTAAGTTTTGTGGCTTAATTACATCATTTTAACATGAAATCCTTGGTTAATTCTCTGTAAATGGGAGATTAAATGTGGGTTTGAGCCCTAAGCCTAAATTGAAGAAAAACACCGATTTGAGTGGGCAAACGGAGTCCGATTTTGGTAAATTTTATATGTATGGACTCGTGGCGAGACGAGGGTTCCAGAAATGTGAATTTCGTAAATTTTCGGAATGTGGGCCCGGGGCTCGGGTTTTGACAACTTTGGGAATTTTGATGTAAATTGAGTTGTATTGATTGGGTGTCGTCCCATTGGCCTAATTTGTTGTATTTCTACTGTATTTGATCAGATTCTACGCGTGCGGAGCTTGATTCTCGTGGCAAGGGCATTGCGGAGTAGTCGTCGCGCCGTATTGAGGTGAGTAATAGATGTGGGTGATGACCGGCGGGTTCGAAACCCCGGTATACCACTTTGTGACGCTGTATAGCGGCGAGACACGCACACTCTTGAGAGTGCGGGGTCGATCATGAACTGGAGACTATATATTAGTCCGACCTGTTGATACTGTATTATTGGCTATTCTAGAGCCGTCGAACCTCCTTCTCGGATGGTTGCATATATATATATATATATATATATATATATATATATATATATATATATATATATTGTGATAATGGCCACTCTTGAGCCGAGGAACCCCCTTCTTGGGCGGTTGAGTATACATGTGGGCCGTGAGCCAGTTATTGGATCCCGCGAGGATCGTTATCATTGTCTTATCACATAGACATGCTAGTTTACTACTAGTCCGTAGCTATTTTTGTTATTATGCTAATTTCAATCTCTGGAACTTGATATTACTGTTTTCCAACTGAAAAATGATAAAAGAGTTTTCAAAAACTACTTTTGAGCCTGCGAGGCTGTATCTGCATATTAGCTGACTAGTAGTGGATCGGGCCGCACGCCGCAGCAGGATATATGTTGGATCGGACTGCACGCCGCGGAATATCTCTATGAGATGTGCTTGGGCTGTAGGAGCCCCTCTGGAGTCTGAACCCCCACAGTGAGCACGGGTACCCAAAATTGGAGTCGAGCTACACGCCGTAGCGGTCATATCATGCATTGCATTGCATTTAGCTACATCTGCTAGCTGTTATGCTATTTATTGGTATTTGTTGGTACAGGTACAGTGAAGATTGATTCTATGACAGGGTAGCCGATTATAGCTTTACATAGTGCTTTATTGCGGATTTCTTATCTGCGCTGTCTTACCCTTGTTTATTACCACTGAGTCTGGCAGTACTCATTTTACTCCCTGCACCTTGTGTGCAGATCCAGGTACCTCTCAGCAGTGATCCAGTAGCTGTGTGAGGCGACATTTGTGGATATTCGAGGTAGCTGCAGAGTCCGCAGGACCCGATATTCCTTCTCACTGTCTCTTGATTTCATATTGACTTTTCTTTCCGCACTTGGTATCTTGTAAACCTTTATACACTCATGTTCAGTAGAGGCTCACGACTCTTGACCCTTCGGTCTATGGGAGTTAGTATATTTTGGGACTTGGTTTCCCCGCTGTTGGTATCAGTATTACTATTGTTTCATATATTAATATGCTTAAATAGGCTAAAGAGAGCTTCTAGCTCCGATGTTTATATTGATTGGTCAGGCTGGCTTAGCAATGTGTTGGGCGCCATCACGACCAGATTTGGGGTCGTGACAACTGGCCTCGTGTTCGCATAGAAGAGTTTTGGGCAGGCCAGCTTTTGTTCTTCGCATTCGCATCCATAGGGTTGTGCTCACATAGTACTGGAAGCGGAAGCTTCGCGGTCGCATGGTAAGTTTGCGTTCGCATGGGATGAAATTGAGGGTCAGGACCAATTGCTCTTCGCGTTCACGGCTAGTGGCCGGCGTTCGTGTAGCTTAGGAAGAAATATCATCGCGTTCACAGAGGATTTATCTCGTTTTCATAGTGCATTTGAGGCCTTGGAAATATTTACTCTTCGCGATCGCGAGCCTGGGGCAGCGATTACATAGAAGGGAAACAAAACTGGGCAGAAGGGTTTTAAAAATATTTTCTCCGCGAGTCCAAGTTAATTTCCACCATTGTTTGGCATCTTTGAGAGCTCTTGAACGGGAATTGAAGAGGGTTTCAACTGGTAATTAATGGAGGTAAGATTTTTGAAATTAAAACACGATTATATTGTGAAATTGGTCTAGAAATTCATGGAAATTTAGCTTAAATGGAAGAACTAGGACCTGGGATTTTGAGATTTTAAATTGAGGATTTGAGCGGTCATTTGAACTCCGATTTTGGTGTTCTTTATATGTATAAACTCGTGGGGAAATGAAGAATCCATTAATGTTAATTTTTTTATTTTTTGAGAATTGCGCTCGGGTCTCGGGTTTTACAAATTTCATGATAATCAATATTTTTCGAGTCTTTTTCGATTTGGTTATGTTCCCTTAGCCTATTGTGATGTATTCGCTGACTTTTGATAAATTTGACGCGTGTGGAGGCCGATTTGAGGGGAAAATCGTGAGCTAGAAATTTTTCCGGTTTGAGGTGAGTAATGACTGGAAATGATATCCCAAGGGTTTGAAACTCTGAATTTGCACATCGTAGTGCTATATTGAGGTGTCTTGCACACAAGATAGCGAGCGTGGGGTAGAGCACCGTTGGGGATTACGACTTGGTCTATCCCGGTTTTTGTTTTTACCACGTATTTGACTAAAACTTATTTGATATTATTATTATTTGGACTGATTGTCATATTTGGGCTTCGTGCCAATTGTATGAACCTCTTCGGGGATTTTTTTTACTTTTTCCTCACTATTTGATAGACTACTTGAAATCAGTCCTATTGATTATACTATTTTTTCAAACTCAGTCGTTTTAATTTATTATTGAGACCTTACGGATATTTCACTATTGTCTGGGCGGAGAACTATTATTTTATTGATGCTCGAGGGGCTTATGATATTTTCTGGACTGAGTGAGGGTTTCAGGCCTTGAGTGTGGGGTGAGGAGGCTTTCAGGCCTCGAGTGATATGTGAGGAGGCTTTTAGGCCTCGAGCGTAATGTGAGAAGGCGTTAAGGCCTCATTTTAATATGTACAAGCTTTTAGGCCTTATGATTATATAGCGATTGTGCTGTAGGAGCACCCCCCCCCTCCGAAGTTTGCACCCCACAGTGAGCGCGAGTACCTATCTTGAGTGGACAAATTTTAGACAGTGGTAACAATGACACTCTTATACGCATTTTGGCCAGATAACAAAGACTGACCTGTCAGGTAACAATGACTGACCAAGAACATAAATCATGCCCGAGTGGCCGAAACTGTTTTTGAAATATTGGCCAAGGGGCAAACTTTGATGTGCTCATCTTGCATATTTACTTGTCTTTTTACCTAATATATTATAGAATTTGTGCCCGAGGGGCGGATTTTCCGTACTTATTTGCACTTACAATTTTGAAAACGTTTTTGCAATTTTTGAAAAGATCATTTTCCAAAGAGATTTGAATTAAGCCAAGGTATTTCTAAAGATATTATAGATTTCACTGTTTTCTCAGAAAATTATACCCGGCTTCTACACAGCATGTTGGTTACTTTACGTGATTTCTTGCTACTCATTTATTATTTAATTTTATTACACACTGAGTTGGAGTACTCACTTTACTCCCTGCACCTCGTGTGCTGAAGCATGTATTTGTTCACCCGGTAGCAGGTTTTGAGCTAGTTGAACATTATTGCTATCGTAGCTCGAGCAAAGTGACCGCCGGCGTTCATGGCACTGGATTTCTTCCTTTGATTCTAAATTTTATTCTGTATATTACTGGCACTGTAGTTATATTTAGACAAATCTAGATGCTCGTGACTTGTGACACCTCGGTTTGGGATGTTTTGGTTGTACTTATGCCAAGTAATATTATTGAATCATCATTAAAATTATTTATTCGTGTTATCTATTTTTGAAAAAGGCAAATTGGATTGGCTGGCTGGCCTTCTCTTCAAGAGAGGCATCATCACGACCGGAGCAGGGTTTGGGGCATGACAATTACCCACCTGAACATGTATTTCCTGCAAAATCGATATAAACCATTTAAAAAAGAACCATTTCAGCTGTAACGTTCCTTTTCTTAGGAGCGAGAATTTGGGATAGTAACGGATTCTACCGAGATTTTTTGCAACGCATTAGTCGCCATTAATTAAGCATGAAATTATTTTGTTTCTCTCACAATTTCAAAACTCTATTTTTTGAATACACTGTTTTTCACTGTATATTCTAGTTTCACAAGCAAAATAAAATTAATTATCTATAAGTTTACTGAATCACGCGCAATAATATCGAAAATAACTATTATGCATAAGCTAAATGGTAATTAGGATATCTTTGGGACATACAGAGATTTTCATTTTGACAGAATTGTATTCTGTGAAGGTGCAAGTTATCGCCAATTGATTTCTACAATCACAGAGCATCAAATGATAGATACATCAATATAAATAATGGAAATCAAATACATTATCAACGAACATTGTCCGCCAAAGAACGATATGGGAGTTTGAGTATACATGGAGAAGAAAAGAGAAAAAACTAAAAGCTTAAGAATATATCCACTATGTATAACAGTGCAGGATTTCAATCTGGAAAGCAATATCTCTAATTTGAACGCAATTGCAGGTTTAATCTGTTGTACCAATGATGAAAGTTGTTTATATCTCATGCGTTCTGCAATTTTTCTACTATATTTATACAAAAAAACTACATTATACGTGTAGATCAAAATAAGTATTGAATTTTATTTTTTCTACAATATTTTTAAATAAAAACTACATAACATGTGTATATAAATTATTATTTATATGTAAGTCTTGAATTTCGTGTTTCTACAATATTACTACAAAATATCTACAATATACATCATAATTGTATTTAGCTTTAATTGATTGCAGGTTCATCTTCAACACTAAAGTTGGTTGATATGCCAACATGCCTGTCGATAGTGGAATATGAAAATATAATCATAACAGAAAATACACCAACTATCATTGAAGTACGCCAAGTATATGAAGATAATCGAACAATTATTAGTGCAATGAAGCAATATTCTATCTTGAACAAGTTCCAATTTTCTGTGAAAATGTCTAGTGCTAGAAGGTACACAAAGTTCAATGGTAACAAATCATGTCTTTGTTTAATTTGTAGTTTATTTATATTTTTTTATTTTTCCGTGTTTATAATATCTTTATAAATAAATTATAGATAATTTGTAATTGTTTTGTATATAAATTGTTAAGTATAAGATATTCATGAGTAAACGGCCTATTTTTTGTGTGTATATATTTTTCATACCATTGTCAAATTATTTTTATTTTGTAACTACTGCCTGGTATGTACTGGGAAAGATTGTAAATGGCACTTCATGTCCACCATCATAAATTATTCAGCAATGTTCAAGGTTTGAAAATTCAACTTACACATATACTCTTTGATGGACAATACATACATACAATGTAAACCTACTACCTTGGTGGTGGGTAGCATCGTTATACCATAATATGCTCATCCTAAGACAAAATAATATGTTGTCTAGACATGGCGTAAACTTAACATACATGCAAGCTTGAAGAGAAAAGGAAACGTTTTTTGAATTTTTGAGAGGTCATCCTGCTGACTTCTACAATCAATTGCCTAGTTATTTGTACATTCTGGAGAGGAATTATCCGAGGTTGATAGTTAAGTTAAAAAAGACTGACGATGACTATTTGTTGTATGCATTTGTTTTAGTAAGTACGTCTATCAATGAATGAAAATATTGTAGGCTAGTTGTAGTAGTTTATGGGACCTTCTCGAATTCAGTAGTAATACTAATAGCTAGCATAATGAATATAGTAGATATTGTATATTTATTATAGATATATTATTGAAAATTTGTTGTTTGTATGTATTTTTCTCTATCTACAGTTTAATGTGATGACCCAAAGAGGTCATCACTTGTTTTAAAAGTCGATTTTGTGTTTCGGGGCTTAAAAACCCTCCTATTTGTCTCCGTCAATTTACGTGCACAGTCCGAGCGTGTATCCAAATAGCCATTATGTAAAAATATGTGAAACATGGTAAATTTTATTTTAAAACGAATTGGAGATGGCTTAGGTCAATATTTTGGGTAAACAAACTCAGACCCATGATTTGACGGTCCACAGGGTCCGTAGAAAAATATGAAACTTGGGCATATTCCCAAAATTAAATTTTGAGGTCCCAAGCCCGATAACTAAAATTTTAAAGAAAATTATTTTTTGAAATATGGATGAGATTTTGGAAACGAAATATGTTTGAATTTGGTGGTATATGTAACGACCCGGCCCGTCGGCACGGGAGTTACCGCCCCATTTTCCCCGTTTTATGCTGCTATAAGTTTCATTATATGTCTTTGTAAAATTTGAAGTAATTCGGATAGATTTCGGGTAGAAATGAGACAATAAGTCTCTTTATGAGAAGGTTAGTTTTGTAAAGACAATTGAATGTTGACTTATGAGTTAGAAGGCTCGGAATAGATTTACGATAATTCGACTTATTTTGGGGGATGATTTGTGACTTAGGAGCACAATCAGAGTTGAATGTGGAGGTTTGGTATAGAATTAGGCTTGAATTAGCTAACGTTGGATTTTGGCGAATTCTGGTTGATAGGTGAGATTTTTATCCGAGGGACGAAATGGAATTCCAAGATTTGTTGTAGCTTCAATATGTGATTTGTGATGTGTGTACAAAATTCCAGGCCATTCGGCGTCGTTTGGTTGGATTTTTGATCGAATGCGTGTTTCGGAAATTTTTAAAGAACTTAGTCCTGAATTCGATGTGAATTGATGATTTCAGTGTTGTTAGGTGTATTTTGATGATTGGAACAAGTTTGGATGATATTTTGGAGTATGTTGGTGCCTTTGGTTGAGGTCCCGGTGGGGCCTCGGGTGTGTTTCGGGCTGTGATCACGCTCTTAATTAATGTTTCAACGTCGTATCTTTGGACATAAAGGGATACCATATTGAACAAATGAGCTTCAATTACTATTTTTAATGAAGCATTAGATCTGTATCGTAATTCCAGACCCGTAGCAAAAAGAACCACCCAATTTGGACATCGTATGAGGATTTTATGGCCATTTTACTAAGATTGCCTAGATTTTCAGGTTAATGACGCAATTGCCCCTGACGGCGTATTAAAAGGGGATAATTTCATATAAGTACAACTCACATGGGTGCTTTTCATTGGTGTAGCCAATATTTTAAGTTTTCATCCGTATAGCCAATGAAGCCTTCTAACATTATTGTCTGACTGACATTATAATGTCACATCAATCTCATAATGATCTATTTTTTTTCTTTCTATTTCTCCTATTTTTTTTCTATTTCTCCTACTTTTTCCTTCCAGATTAATGTGACTATCTGACAAAAAGTCAAGTCATCACGTGGTTTCAAATCCTTACTTTTTTTTCTCTTTCTCTCTCTCTTTGCCTTATTTACCAAAAACATAAGTATAGTGTCATTTTATATAGTATGTATATATATTTCTACACAACTGTATATTGGAATGCAATGTAAATATATTATTATATGCTATATATATATATATATATATATATATATATACAAAACACACACATACACACACACAACATATGCAGTGAATGACAATGTACATAAATAGGAATTCAACCATTATTAAACCTTTGATTCAGTATAAAATTTACCATATAAAAAAAGTGTCAAACCTTTACGAAGACTTCTTATACAATAATAATGTATATACACCTTTATACATTACAAAATATAATTATACATCATTATACATAAATTTACACACTTATACCTAGTTTATACATAATTATACATTATTTATATAAATGTGTATAAATATCAGTTATACGGTATATGCACTGAAAAGTACCTTATGTCCAATACTACACCTCTGTTTACCACCAATATTATAAAAAAGAACAGGAAAAAAAGAAGAAGAAGAACCAATAAGCTCAAGATATGTCTAGATGAATCCAAAATTCTTAAATTTTATCTCACCCGATCAATAATACTATTATTAGTCAACATCCACATGGATTCAAGCACTAATTCACAATGAAAACTTTCATATCAAAAAATTATAGCTTCGTCAGTGGCGAAATTATAATTTTTGGGACTTATATTTCGATACCAAATGCTCACAGTTATATACACCCTTATACACTGAAAAAATATAAGTATACATCATTATACATAAATCTACACACTTATACCTATATTATACATAGTTACACAATATTTGTGTAAGTATGTATAAACACCAGTTATACGAATATGCATTAAAAAATACCTTATATCAATTACTAAACTTCTGTTTAACACTAATATTATCAACAACAACAACAACAAGAAGAACCAATAATACTATTATTAGTCAATACCCATCTGGATTGAAGCACCGATTCACAATAAAAATTTCCAGATCTGAAAACTTTAGCTTCGTTAGTGGCGGATTTATGATTTTTGGGACTCGTATTTCGATACCAAATACTCACAGTAAGAGACTGAAAGATCTATCAACCAAAATTACTTAAATCATTTATGGGTCAAATGTTTTCTTCTTCAATCCTTTCAAATGAACAACTAACTTCATATTCTTCATCTTACTCTAGCATTTCATCTTTTTGCATCAAGAAAGTTTGAGAGAATTAAAAAAAATTAAGGAAAGTTAGATCTGAAAATTAGTGAAGAGAAAAGATAGGATAAATGATAGATTTAAAATTATAGAAGATAGAAGATGAATATAGGAAATAGATCAAAAAAATAAGGAGGATAGAAGAAGATGACTTGTAGAGAATGAAGAGGCACCAGGAGAGAGAGCATTTTGGGAGTGTAGGGAAAAAGAGTACTAGGTTAGTGATTGAAATTTTTCTTTCACATTTTATACAAAGTGGGCTATAACGGGTAAATTTTAAAAATATGGGCCATTTTTTGTTATGATGTGAAATCATGTGTATTTTTTTGTAATTCTTTCTATTAAAAACCAGCACTATTTGCAAATCTTAAAACCTAGATATATCCTTCATTATAAGGTCAAATTGAGTGATTCAAAAGCCTAAATTCATTAGAATTTTACAAGGAATCAATGGGGAGCAGTGAAACGCGTGAAAAGTATACCTATAATGAGCAGGTCGAGTTTTCTTGCAATTTTGGAACGGGAATAAGCTTTTGAGGCGATTTTAAGAGACAATTCGTGGGATTTCATCAGGTAAGAGTTCTGAGACTCATATTATGTTGTTATGATGTAAAAATATAGATTAAACACTGAAAAACCAAGGATTTAAGAGGTAAAAATGGAGGTTAGGGCTTGCCAGCTAAGAAGGTGTAAAGTAGGAATTTGAGGGGTCAAATGGACTTCGATTTTGGTGATTTTTATATTTACGGACTCATAGCGAGACGAGGAATCAGTTGGTGTGATTTTTAGAATTTTTCGAGAAGTGGACCCGGGGCTCGGATTTTACGAACTTCGTGTATTTTAGTACTTTTCGAATATTTTTTATTGGATTATGTTTATTTAACCCATATTGATGTATTCAGCTTGGTTTTGACTTGAGCGACGTGTGATGGGTCGATACGAAAGGAAAAGGCATTGTGAACGAGTATACGGCCTGTTAGAGGTGAGTAGTTAGTATATATGATAGCCTGAGGGTTTGAAACCCCGACTTATCACATTGTGACGCTATGTAGGGCGTGAATCGCATCCCATGGCAGGTGCGAGATTGGCTATGACTGGGGATTGTGACTTGGTCCATTCCGAACCAGAATAATACTATATTGTCGATTGAAATGCACTCTGTGTTGTACATATATGTGGGCTATATGCCATGTTTGGGGCATTGTGCCGACCTGTAGTATCCTTAGGGGATAGATATCTATGTGATAGCATGATTTGTAAAATCATTAATCTCAATCGTGGGTTGAAATCACTATTATGAAATGCTAAGTCACATGTTCTTGGAAAATTAAATAAACTAAAGTATTTTTCCTTGTTAATGAATTGGAAATTGGAAGATAAATAAATTTAACTGTTTTGTTACTCATATGCATGTTGTGGACTGAGTATGGATCGGTCTGCACGCCGCAGCGGATGATATGAATATTGTGCTTAGGCTGAAGGAGCTCCTACGGAGTCTGTACACACCCCCAGTAAGCGCCATCGACGTTAAACGGATCGGGCTACGCGCCGTAGCGGTCATGTGCATTGCATTGCATTCTTGTTTGTAAATTACCTATGATATTTATGAATTGCTGTTGTTGTTAGTTCGTGGTAGGTATCAGACTGTAGTTTTAGCTTTGCTCTGTGGTATTCTGTGGATTTCCTACATTCAGCTATTTTATATATTTTTTACTCACCGAGTACTTAGTACTCGCCCCTACTCCCTGCACCTTTATGTGCAGATCCAGGTACACAAGAGGGTTAGACAAGCATTCCAGCTTATTTTCAGAGTATACTCGAGTTGCTGAGGTAGCTTCTGGCGTTCGTATGACCTAGCTTCTCTCTTTATTTCAGTTTATTATCTATATATTTCCAGACTTGAGTATTTTGTCTAGTATTCCTATTACTATTCAGTTTTTGCTTAGAGGCTTTACACTCGTGACCCCAGATCTTTTAGGAGTGTTATTTTACTATTTAGCTTATATCTATCAGTTAAGCATTTAACTTTGTTGTTGACAATAATATTCAAGTACTTAGTTTGAGCTTCATGCTCGGGATGAAAGTCTAAATGGTCGGGTTTGCCTAGTAGTTTTGGTGGGCGCCATCACGACCGGGATTGGGTCTGTGACAAGTTGGTATTAGAGCCTAGGTTACTAGGCCTCGCGAGACATGAGACGGTTTAGTAGGCTCCCGTGTATCAGTACGTAGACGTCTGTATCTATCCTCGAGAGGCTATAGAATCTCGAGGATAGATACAGACGTCTCAGTCCCAAATTTTTACTCAGTCCCAAATTCTCCCAAGGCTATAGAACCTTTAGGCTATAGACGGCTAATAATTTTACTCAGTCCCAAATTCTCTAGTTCATTATGCTTAGAATCAGCTTGAAGCTGATGGGTAGAATTAATGTGAATAAGGGCCCTATATCAGGCCAGATGTGTACATTTTTGTAACGTGGTCCTCGTGGAGGTGTAGTTAGATTGATGTTTCTTTGTCAGATATTTCGCGCAGCGATGCATTGCGTTGTGTGAGTTGTGAGACGAATTGATAAATTGTTATATGTTAAGAATTCGTGTAGGAATGATGTTATATGAGCAACTTCGCTGTTGAAATTCCAATTGCACATCGCACCTCAGTTGTGCTTGAGTTTTGTAGATTATAATGCTAAATATCCTTCAGGGATGATATGATATTATGCACATAGCATGCGTACGACCGATACTCGGAATTATATTGATTGAGCAAATTTGGCTCGATGTGCATCTCCTTATGTGAGATCTATGTGTGGATCGAGTGGCACGCCGCCATGGCTATGTTATTATTATATTTAGTATTTATTTCTATTTGCTATCTTTATATGCCTTGCTTCATGTTTTCCAAAGAAATTCTGTATTAGTGCGTAGGATATGATAATTCCTTCTGGAGCTCATTTTCTTTAGTACCGTATTTGAATCGGTAACCCATTGGCACATTGGGGCATCATATGATACATTTACTTATGTCTGTAGTGGCTTATTGCCCGAGCAGTTCGTACTGAGTGAGACGAGATCATTGGAATTGAGATCAGTGCAATCTGAGTATATGAAGTAAGGTAAAAAGCTAAGACCATTGTTTGGATGAGAATAAGGTGATAGTCCTTGCTAAGAATATAAAACTAATGAATTGTTGCCCAACGGTGGATAAAAATGTATACGGATCTCATCTGTCATGTGAGTATTGTAAGAATTTGCACAAGGCATTTGTGTGTCATGTAGAGCATGGAATATGTAGTGATTCCTTCTAAACCATTAGAGTCGAAATAGAATCAACTTGAATTCGGGACCGCTATTCGAAATCTTAGTGAAACACTGGATTTCTTATCTCATGTCTACTTTTCGTGAAAAAATATAGGACAGCTTCAGATGATTAGGGAAGATGGTATTGCTAAGTGGAAGTGATTTGACGCAAGTATGTGTTTCATAAAAAGGTAATGTGATTTAACTAAGTATATTTCAGTAGTGTTGCGGCATGTTCTTGTTAGGTCCACTAGTGGTATTCGGGTTTGCTTGGTAGCACAGGTAAATATTGAGTATCTGTCGTGGAATGTTTAGGTATCAAATGTGTGCATGTATTCGCACGGTGGAACTGGGATCAGGTATAATGATTTGTGTGTTATATGGAGTTCTGATGTACATGCTATGTTGTGGTGGTGGATCTTCATTCGTTGGTGTGTTATATTGTGGATGCGATGTTGGAATTCAGACTGGTTGTCTTAGTGTTGGGTGATTTTGAACTATTATATTAGGGCTACGCCATAAATGCCACGGTTTAAGTGGTGAAGTGCATTAGAATGTGTTTTAGCATAGTGATTTATATTTCAAAGAACCAGCGGACAGCAGGGAAAGAGTACATTCTTAATTGAGCAATTGTAATAGATGTCAGTGCAGAGGTTGCTATCATTGATTCTGTTCCATCATTGAGGGACTTTTTGGATGCATTTTTGTGTGGCCGGGCATGTAACCGTGTGAGATTGTGGATTTTGGTATTTACTTGATGCCTTCGTCAGGAGTTATAGAAAAGGAAGAAACATTTTTTCAGGATTCTTGGTACTTAGTTTGTTGGCAGGCCGATATGGCTACGCATTTAGCTGGAGTTAGTTTGGTTGACCCTGAGTTGTACTATTGAGGAATAGGTTGAGTCTATCGTTATTGAGCTTGTTAACGATATGAAGAAAGCTATGAGTTGTTTTTCGACGTTGTGAGACATTGTGATTTGTTAGTTATGGGCACATGTGGTGCGGTTATATTTAGAATCATGGAGAAAGTCAAGCGGAAAGATTAATTGAGTGTTGCTCGGTGTATGGAGCAATGGTTATAGTCTATCGGGTTGTGTGTTGTGTGTTATTTGTTTTACCATGGGTGTAATGAATTGCATTTGTTTCAGACATCAAATGTGCGTGGTTGTTGATTTTGAGCATAGTGGCTTGAGATGTTTCAGGTGTAACGGTGTTGGGATAGGATCGCGCATTGTAGCGAGGCTACGGGAGTTTCGACCTTTCGGAGTAGATTCATGCATTCTATTTCTATGATGTGAGTCGGGGTTTGAGCCTTGTATTGTAATGGAATTGATGAGCTTGAGGTACAACTCTTTCAATTGAGTCATTTGTTATGATTTAAGTGTGATCTGATCGTTTCTTACTGGTGCGTGTATTATGCAATATGTGGCTTAGACTTGTATTGAGGTATCATAACATCAAAGTGGTGCAATATGTGGCTTAGACTTGTATTGAGGTATCATAACATCAAAGTGGTGTTAGACTCGAGGTGATCGTTGGGTTCATTAATGAACACGGACAAATTTGATCTCAATTTGTTAGGAAGATAATATCGTGGTTTGACTCGAAAATCTGTTGTGATATCAGTCAAGGGAAGTGGTTTCAAGAATGGTTGATCTGAGAGATGATTACAATTTATAGCACGTTTCATTCATCGTTGGAAGTATATGAAAATGTTGGAATAAGGCTTTAGCTAATTAGAGGTTCTCCACCGGAAATTGGTTGCTGGGGACAACTGATGTGAATAGAAGTTATGGTTTCAAGTGTTTGGTTTAGGCGGTATATCATATGTTTTTCACCTGAGGATGCAAGTATGGGTTATTTCAGCTGGTTCGGGCTTACTCTGAGTACGGATGTAAATTTCTGATCTGGTGTATGATTTTCGGAAAGTGCAGCGTGGTTCTATAGTTTGGTTACTGATTAAATGAACTGTGAAAGGTCGGTTATATTGTGTTATCGGGTCTATGCGAGATAGGGTGACGAGGGATCACCCTGGGTATGTGATTGGTAAGATCATTCAGCTACTAGTTGACCTCTAGAACAACTCTCGATACGCTCGAGGATGAGTGTTTCTTTAAGTTGGGGAGGATGTAAAGACCCGAACCGTCAACATGGGAGTTACCGCCCCATTTTCCCCATTTTATGCTGCTATAAGTTTCATCATATGTGGTTGGAAATTTGAAGTAATTCGGATAGATTTCTAGTAGAAATGAGACAATAAGTCTCTTTATGAGAAGGTTAGTTTTGAAAAGTCAACCAAATTTTGACTTATGAGTTAGAAGGCTCGGAATGGATTTATGATGATTCGACTAGTTTTGGGGGATGATTTTTGACTTAGGAGTGCAATCGGAGTTGAATTTGGAGCTCCGGTATAGAATTAGGCTTGAATTGGCTAACGTTGGATTTTGGCGAATTCAGGTTGATAGGTGAGATTTTTATCCGAGGGACGGAATGGAATTCCAAGAGTTGATGTAGCTTCAATATGTGATTTATGATGTGTGTGCAAAATTTCAGGTCATTCGAACGTCGTTTGATTAGATTTTTGATTGAATGCGTCTTTCGGATGTTTTAAAAAACTTAGGCGATGATTTCAGTGTTGTTAAGTGTGTTATGATGACTGGAACAAGATTGCATGATATTTTGGGATATGTTGGTGTTTTTGGTTGAGGTCCCAGGGGCCTCGTGTGTGTTTCGGGTTGTGATCACGCTCTTAATTGATGTTTCAACGTCGTATCTTTGGACATAAAGGGGTACCATATTAAACAAATAAGCTCCTATTACTGTTTTGAATAAAGAATTAGATCTGTATCGTAATTACGGACCCTTAGTAAAAAGAATCATCGAATTTGGACATCGTATGAGGATTTTATGGCCATTTTACTAAGATTGCCCAGATTTTCAGGTTAATAACGAAATTACCCCTGACGGCGTATTAAAAACCTGCACTATTTGCAAATCTTAAAACCTACATATCTTATTCATTATTAGGTAAGATTGAGTGATTCAAAAGCCTAAATTCATTAGAGTTTCACAAGGAATCCATTGGGAGCAATGAAATGCGTGAACGGTATACCTATAATGAGCATGTCAACTTTTCTTCCAATGTTAGAACGGGAGGAAGCTTTTGAGGCAATTTTTACGAGAAAATTTGTGGGATTTCATCAGGAAAGAGTTCTTAGACTCATAGTATGTTGTTATGATGTAAAAACATAGATTAAACACTGAAAAACCAAGGATTTACGGGGTAAAAATGGAGATTAGGGCTTGAAATCTAAGAAGGTGTAAAGTTGGATTTGAGGGGTCAAACAAACTTCGATTTTGGTGTTCTTTATATGTACGGGCTCATAGCAAGACTAGGAATCTGTTGGTGTGATTTTCATAATTTTTCGAGAAGTGGCCACGGGGCTCTGGTTTTTACGAACTTCGAGAATTTTAGTACTTTTCGAGTATTTTTTATTGGGCTATGTTTCTTTAACACATATTGATGTATTCGTTGTGGTTTTGACTAGATTCGATGTCCGAGGGGTTGATACGAAAGGAAAAGGCTTTGCGAACGAGTCTACGGCCGGTTAGACGTGAGTAGTTGGCATATATGATAGCCTGAGGGTTTGAAACTGTCACGACCCGGATTCCCCCACCATCGGGATCGTGATGGCGCCTACTTGTGGTAGCTAGGCAAGCCAATACACTCACCATCTTCCTGTTTATACAACCATTTTTTTCTCATATTTAATAGCAAGAATAATACTCATATCTTTAAATGCGGAAGTCTTTCGAATAAAAGATGAATAATATTGTAAAATAATTGACATAAATTGTCTACCCAAGATGTGGACTCACAAACTCACGAACTACTAAGGAATAACTATACATAATGGTCTGAAAGAAATAAATAATAATCGTCTATCTCGGAACAATGAGACCACAACAATAATAAAAGAAAATAGAGGAGACGTCGGGCCTGCGGCCGCCTGCAAGCTACCTCAGTCTCGGAAGTACGATAATCCCGCTAGTGTACTACTGCTGCTGCTTCTGCTCAAAACCTGGACCTGTGCAAAAACACACAGAAGAGTAGTATCAGCACAATCCGACCCCGCTGGTAAATGTCTGGCCTATCCCGGCGAAGTAGTGACAAGCCTAAGACCAGACACTCACATAAACATGTGCAGTTCTATATATGTATGTACCACAGAATAGCATACATATTGAGCAACACAATTAACAACGGGGGAACATGATGGGGGAGCACAATCAGAAACACATAATAACTCAGTGTGGTAAAAATAGAGTGTACCGAAAATAGTTATCGCTAAGCAAGAAATTGAAATGGTTGCACGGCATCACCTTTCGTGCTTTTACTCTTATCCTCACCAAATAAGCAGATAAAAGTACATGGCATCACCCTTCGTGCTTTTACTCTCATCCTCACCAAATAAGCAGATAAAAGAGCACGGCATCACCCTTCGTGCTTTGACGCTCATCCTCACATCCATGGCACGGCATGATCCTTCGTGCATGGTTTAAGCAATAATAGCACGGAATGTTCCTTCGTGCATAAATAATAAACATGGCACAGAATGATCCTTCGTGCATAATTTAAGTAACAATGGCACGGAATGTTCCTTCGTGCATAAATAGTAAACAAGGCACGGAATGATCATTCGTGCGAACATAAGTAAAAATGGCACGGTATCACCCTTCGTGCATTATCACTCTTCCTCACCCAAATAACAGTCATAGTCAACGGACAAAAGAATGAAACAAGTAACATGTACCATCCCCGCAAGGGAAATAATAATCAACCTTCACAACCCAGCAAGGGCTCAAGAATATGACTTAGGAATATTCCACATTAACTCACAACATGTATCAACAAATGACTCACGGTCATGCTAGACTCCGGTGTATAGATGCTCGTTACCACGCCTATACACTGACTCGATCACATAGCAATTAGCAAATTATTACACTCAATCATGTTCCCTCAAGCTAGGATAGATCAAACACTTATCTCAAAGCGTTGAAGTCCAATTAACCTCCAATTATCGCTTTAGCTTGTAATTCACCCTTCAACTCGCTCGAATCTAATCACAATTGGTTCAATTACTTTAATAAATACTATATGAATTGGTTTGGATGTATAAAAATGGTTTTCTCAAGGTTTTACTCAAAATATCCCAAAATGTCCCGGTCCCACTTCGTCGAAACTCGGGGTTCGGACAAAAATCCGGTTACCCATTCCCTCACGAGTTAAATTATATGATTTGTTGCGAAATCGGTATTCAAATTGAGGTCCAACTCCCCAATTTATGAAAACATAGGTTCTACCCAAAAACAACAATTTAAACCATAAAAACCTCTGATTTCTCATGGAAAACATGTTTAATGAAGTTTGGAATCGAAATAGTTGATTGGAAATCGACTTACAAGTGATTTGGAGTGATATTTCTCTTGGAAAATCGTCTATGGGGTTTTGGGTTTTGAAAGATCAGTGAAAAAGGGGTTTAAAACCGTTTAAGTATAAAATGGCACAGCTGCGGATATGGGAATTGCAAACATATGTTCACAATTGCGAACGTAACAGGTCTTGGCTGCGGACATCGCATTTGCAAACTTGGGCCAATGCAGGGCAGCTTCGCATTTGTGAGAGTTTTTTCCGCATTTGCGAACCAAGGGGATTTCTGGGCCACATCGCATTTGCGAACCAAGGTTCGCATTTGCGAACCAAGGCCAATTTTGGGACTTCTCGCAATTGCGAGTGATTCTTCGCAATTGCGAAGATATCAACTGGGGGGAAATACCAGCTGTGTTCTTTTTCAAGATTTGCTCTAACGGCCTATCAAATCTTCACCCGAGCCCTCGTTCTCCAAACCAAACATGCACAAAACCTTAATTACATACCATGAACTTGCTTGCGCGATCAAATTGCCAATATAACATCGTTTTCATAGAATTAAACCTCAATTTCATGATTTCTTCTTTTAAACTTCATAAGTTTCAAATTTGGAACTCATGGTTCAAAACACATCAAATGACGTTCAATTTCCGTCAAACTTTGCAGGAAGTACTTAAATAATATATAAGACTTGTACCGGGCGTCGGAACCAAAATACGATCCCGATACCATGGTCTTTTAATTAATTTTCATTTCTATTTTCCTTAATAATTTCAGAAAAAATAATTTAACATAAAAATTCATAACTTGGGCTCTAGGCCTCGAAATTTGACTCCGGACGCATGCCCGAATCCCATATTTTCCTACGAACCTTCCGGGACCGTCCGATCTCGGGTCCGGTCCATTTACCGAAAATGTTGACCGAAGTCAACTATATCAATATTAATATCAAAATTCTTCAAATTTTCCATATAATTCACATATTCTAACACAAAAGTTTTTCGGCTACGTGTCCGGACTATGCACGTAAATTGAGGTAATATAAATAAGGTTTTCAAGGCCTCAGAAGCACGGAATAGTTGAGGAAATTAGGTGATGACCCTTTGGGTCGTCACATCCTCCACCTCTAAAACAACCATTCATCCTCGAACGGACAAGAGAAGGAAGTACCTTAGTCGGGGAACAAATGTGGGTAACAGCTTCGCATATCACACTCGGACTCCCAGGTCGATGCCTTAGGAGGCTGATCTCTCCATTGGACACGCCCGGAACGAAAACTCTTCGACCTCAACTATTGAACCTGCTGGTCTAGAATGGCCACCGACTCCTCTTGTAAGATAGATCCTTGTACAATTGGACAGTTTTGAAGTCTAACACTAGTGTAGGATCGCCGTGGTACCTCCGAAGCATAGATACGTGAAAAACTGGATGCACGGCTGATAAGATAGGTGGCAGTGCAAGTCTATAAGCCACATCTCCCACTCGATCCAGAATCTTAAATGGACCAATATACCTAGGGTTGAGCTTGCCCTTCTTTCCGAATCTCATCACGCCCTTCATAGGCGACACCCGGAGCAATACCCACTCACCAACCATGAAATCCACATCTCGGACCTTACGATCTGCATAACTCTTCTATCTGGACTGAGCTGAATGCAATCTCTCCTAGATAGTCTTGACCTTGTCTAAGGCCTCCTGTACTAAGTCTGTACCCGACAACCGAGCCTCTCCCGGCTCAAACCATCCGACTAGAGACCGACATTGCCTACCATACAACGCATCATATGGGGCCATCTAAATGCTAGACTGGTAGCTGTTGTTGTAGGCGAACTCTACTAATGGCATAAACTGGTCCCACGAGCCCCCAAAATCAATGACACAAGCTCGAAGCATATCCTCTAGGATTTGAATAGTCCTCTCGGACTGACCATCCGTCTGAGGATGAAATGGTGTACTCAACTGAACCTGGGTGCCTAACTCCCGCTCTCCAAAAATGCGAGGTAAACTGCATACCCCGATCTGAGATAATAGACACCGGCACTCCATGAAGGCGAACAATCTCCCGGATGTAAATCTCTACTAACTTCTCAGATGAGTAGGAGACTGATACTGGAATGAAGTGTGCTGACTTGGTCAGCCTATCAACAATGACCCAAATAGCATCAAATTTCCTCTGAGTCAAAGGGAGTCCAGTGCCGAAGTCCATTGTAATCCGCTCCCATTTCCACTCAGGAATTTCAATTCTCTCGAACACACCACCAGGCCTCTGGTGCTCATATTTAACCTGCTGACAGTTTAGACACCGAGTGACATATGCAACAATGTCCTTCTTCATCTTATGCCACCAATAGTGCTGCCGCAAGTCCTGATACATCTTCGTGGCGCTCGGGTTAATAGAATACCGTGAACTGTGGGCCTCCGCTAAGATCAACTCTCGAATCCCCTCAACATTGGGCATACAAACTCGCCCCTGCAATCTCAATAGTCCGTCATCATCTAAGGACCTTCGTAGCACCTCCACGCTTTACAGTATCCCTCAGGTCACGTAAATAAAGATCATCAAACTGCCTCTCACGGATACACTCTAATAGAGAAGAACGAGTGACCGTGCAGGCTAACACCCTGTTAGGCTCATAAATGTCTAATCTCACAAACTGATTGGCTAAGGCCTAGACATCTAGAGCAAGTGGTCTCTGGCTGACCGGAATAAAAGCGAGACTAACCATTCTGGAAGACTTCCTACTCAACGCATCGGCCACTACATTGGCCTTACCTAGGTGATATAAGATAGTAACATCGTAGTCTTTCAGCAACTGTAACCATCTCCTCTGTCGCATATTTAACTCTTTTCGCTTTAATAAATACTGAAGACTTTTGTGATCCGTATATACCTCACATGTCACACTATATAGATAATGCCTCCAAATCTTTAAGGCATGAACAACTGCTACCAGCATAAGATCATGAACCGGATAATTCTTCTCATGGATTTTCAACTGTCTTGAAGTATAAGCAATAACCTTGCCATCCTGCATCAATACCGCTCCAAGCCCAGTACGGGATGCATCACAAATAACTGCATAAGTCCCTGAACCCGTGGGTAGAATCAACACTGGTGCCCTAGTCAAAGCTGTCTTGAGCTTCTGAAAGCTCACCTCACACTCATCTGACCACTTGAACTGGGCACCCTTTTGGGTCAACCTGGTCATCAGGGCTGCGATAGAAAAACATCCCTCTACAAATCGACGGTAATAGCCTGCTAACCCCAAGAAGCTCCGAATCTCGATCACTGAAGCTGGTCGAGGCTAATTCTTGACTGCCTCAATCTTCTCTGGGTCCACCTGAATACCCTCTACTGACATGATATGACCTATAAATGCGATCGAACTCAACCAGAACTTGCATTTTGAAAACTTGGCATCTAGCTGATTATCCTTCAGAGTCTAAAGAACCATTTTAGGTGTTGCTCGTGCTTTTTCTGGTTGCGGGAGTACACCAGGATATCATCTATAAAGATTATCACGAACAGATCTAGATAAGGCCTGAACAATCGATTCATCAACTCCATAAATGCTGTTGGAGCATTGGTCAACCCGAAAGACATGACCAATAATTCATAGTGCTCATACCGAGTGCGAAAGGCTGTCTTAGGAATGTCAGCCGCCCTGATATTCAACTGATGGTAGCCCGACCTCAAGTCTATTTTCGAGAACACCCTCGCTCCTTGGAGCTGGTCAAACAAATCATCAATCCTCGGTAGTGGATACTTATTCTTTATCGTCAC
The DNA here is from genome assembly GCA_032618575.1 of Nicotiana noctiflora. Taxonomy (NCBI): domain Eukaryota; kingdom Viridiplantae; phylum Streptophyta; class Magnoliopsida; order Solanales; family Solanaceae; genus Nicotiana; species Nicotiana noctiflora. Next base: position 31,968 of record JASVEL010002398.1, on the reverse strand, counting down.
TTTGTTTAATTGCCGATAATCAATACACATCCGCATCAAGCCAACCTTTTTCTTCACAAATAACACCAGTGCACTCCAGGGAGAAACACTGGGCCTGATAAAGCCCTTTTCTAGAAGGTCTTGCAACTGATCTTTTAACTCCTTTAACTCTGGTGGGGCCATGCGATATGGTGGAATAGAGATGGGCTAAGTGCCCGGTGCCAGATCAATACGGAAATCAATATCCCTGTCGGGTGGCATACCCGGCAGGTCTGAAGGGAAGACCTCAGGATAATCCCGTATAATAGGAACTAAATCAATAGAAGGAATCTCCGTGCTGGAGTCACGAACATATGCCAAATAAGCTTGACACCCATTCACGACCATGCGTCGAGCCTTAACATATGAAATAACATTGCGAACGGACTGGCATGGGTCCCTCTCTACTCTAGTCGGGGTGATTCTGGCAAGGCCAAGGTCATTGTCTTGGCATGACAATCTAGGATAGCATGATACGGGGACAACCAATCCATCCCAAATATGACATCGAAGTCCACCATGTCTAATAGCAATAAATCGACATGGGTCTCAAAAGCCTCGAATATAACCACGCATGAATGAAGCACCCAGTCGACTACTATAGATTCACCCAGTGGTGTAGACGCATAGACTGGAATATACAGGGCATAGCTAGGCACGTCCAGGCATGGTGCAAAGTAGGAAGACACATATGAATATGTAGACCCAATGTCAAATAATACCGAAGCACCTCTATCACAAACCATAATGGTACTTATAATCACAGCATCTGACACTTCTGCTTCTGGCCTAGCTGGTAAAGCATAAAATTGGGGATTGGCACCACCCCTCTAAGCTATGTCTCTGCGACGGTCATCCACTGGCTGACCTCTACCTCTGGCGGGATAGTCTCCACCTCTACGGTCTCGACCTCCACCTCTACGATCCCTATCCCCGCCCCAGGCTAGCTGGGTAGGCTGTGGGTCACTTGGGGCCTGAATCATGGGGTGAGGACCCCGCTCTGAGTGTTGCCCGCTGCTCGAGGGCAAAACCTGACAAGATGACCTGGGTCACCACAACCATAACAACATTTTGGCTGCTGGGACTGCTGATCCCGACGACCTAAATGGCCCCCACGAACACTCTGAAGAGGCTGAGCACTGATTGGAGGTTGATCTAAATACTGCTCACGAAACCTACGATCACCTAAACCACCTTGTGAAACCTAGAGAGCTGACTAAAAAGGCCTGGAAGACTGGCCCCTATCATAAGAATCCCTGCCTCAAGATGAGGCACCACTAAATCTTCCGGAATGACGAGGCCTCTTGACTAAAGCATAACCACCTCCCCGAGCAAGAGCCATCTCAACTCTACGAGCTGTATTAGCCGCCTCTTGAAAAGATATGTCAGTCCCAACTCCCAAAGCAATCTGAAGTCGCATCGGCTGAATTAGCCCATCTATAAACTTGCAAACTCTCTCCGATATATGGGGAGTATCACAATAGCATGATGTGCCAGATCAACAAACCTCGTCTCACACTGGGTAACAGTCACAGAACCCTGCTAGAGGTGCTCAAACTACCTCCGAAGTGCCTCCCGCTGATTAACAGGGAGAAACTTCTCCAAAAATAACTCTGCAAACTGGTCCCATATTAAAGCCGGGGACCCTGCTGGTCGAGTCCAATAGAAATCTCTCCACCAAGTCTTGGCGGATCCTACAAGCATGAATATGCAAAAATAAACCCCGTTGGATTTCACTATTCCTATAGTCTTGAGAATCTCATGGCAACTGAATAAGAAATCCTGGGGATCCTCTAATGGGGCACCGCTGAAAGTGGTGGTAAAAAGCTTGGAGAACCGATCAAGTCTCCATAGAGCATCAGAAGTCATGGTCGCTCCATCTCCGGCCTGAGCTGTAGTGCCTGTCTAAGTGGCCACTACTACCAGAACTACTGGTGCCTGAGCATGGGGAGCTACTGGCTCTGCAGTACATGCAACAGGAGTCTGGACCATTCCTCCAGCCTGAGAAGTGGCTATTGCAACTGGTAGTAAGCCTGCTCTGGCTACACTATCAATAAAACCCATTATTCTGACCAGAGCCTCCTGAAGATCTAGGGTAAATAAGACCTCTCCAGGTACCTGAGCTGGGCCTACTGGAGCTGTTGGAACTGGAACCTCTTCACCAATTTCAACATGAGGCTCCACCTTTGGAACCAATGCCTGGGCTGAGCTCTGCCCCTACCATGGCCTCCAACACAGCCTCGGCCCTTGCCCCTCGCGGGAGCTGCCTGGGGCACAGGCTGCTGATCGGCGGATAATGAAGCGTGTGTCCTCAACATCTATGAAAGGACATAGAAGAAATTCAATCAGTATTTGAGGAACAATTCGCACGACAAGAAGGAACGAAATGAGAGACTTTTCCTAACTCAATAGACTCTGGAGGACAAGTACAGACCTCTCCGTACCTACCCCTCAGATTCTACTAAGCTTGTTCGTGAGTTGTGAGACCTATGTAACCTGGCTCTGATACCAACTTACCACGACCCGGAATCCCCCACAATCGGGATCGTGATGGCGCCTACTTATGGTAGCTAGGGAAGCCAATTCACTCACCATCTTCCTGTTTATACAACCATTTGTTTCTCGTATTTAATAGCAAGAATAATACTCATATCTTTAAATGCAGAAGTCTTTCGAATAAAAGATGAATAATAGTGTAAAATAATTGACATAAATACTCTACCTAAGATTTGGATTCATAAACTCACGAACTACTAAGAAATAACTACACATAATGGTCTAAAAGAAATAAATAATAACCGTCTGTCTCGGAACAATGAGATCACAACAATAATAAAAGAAAATAGAGGAGACACCGGGCCTGCGGATGCCTGTAAGCTACCTCAGTCTCAGGAGTACGATAATCCCACTAGTGTACTACTACTGCTGCTTCTGCTCAAAACCTGGACCTGTGCAAAAACGCACAAAAGTGTAGTATCAGCACAATCCGACCCCATGTGCTGGTAAGTGCCTGGCCTATCCCGGCGAAGTAGTGACTCACATAAACTTGTGCAGTTCTATGTATGTATGTACCATAGAATAGCCGAGATATTGAGCAACACAATTAACAAGGGGTAACATGCTGTGGGAGCACAATCAGAAACACATAATAACTCAGTATGGTAAAAACAGAGTGTAGCAAAAACAGTTATCGCAAAGCAAGAAATTTAAATGGTTGCACGGCATCACCCTTCGTGCTTTTACTCTCATCCTCACCAAGTAAGCAGATAAAAGTGCACGGCATCACCCTTCGTGATTTTACTCTCATTCTCACCAAATAAGCAGATAAAAGTGCACGATATCACCCTTTGTGCTTTTACTCTCATCCTCACATCCATGGCATGGCATGATCCTTCGTGCATGCTTTAAGCAATAACGACACAGAATGTTCCTTCGTGCATAATTTAAGTAACAACGACACGGAATGTTCCTTCGTGCATAAATAGTAAACATGGCGCGGAATGATCCTTCGTGCGAGTTAAGTAAAAATGGCACGGCATCACCCTTCGTGCATTATCACTCTTCCTCACCCACATAACAGTCACAGTCAACGGGCAAAAGAATGAAACAAATAACATGTACCGTCCAGAGAAGGGAGTAACAACAGTCAACAACATAACAAAGTCCCGGCAAGGGAAATATTAATCAACCTTCACAACCCGGCAATGGCTCAAGAATATGACTTAGGAATATTCCATATTAACTCACAACATGTTTGAACAAACGACTCACGGTCATGCTAGACTCCGATGTATATATGCTCGTCACCACGCCTATACACCGCACTCGATCACATAGCAATTAGCAAATTATTACACTAAATCCTATTCCCTCAAGTTAGGATTGATCAAACACTTACCTCAAAGCCTAGAAGTCCAATTAACCTCCAACTATTGCTTTTCCTCGTAATTCATCCTTCAACTCGCTCGAATCTAATCACAAATGGTTCAATTACTTTCATAAATAATATATGAATTGGTTTGGATGTATAAAAATGGTTTTCTCAAGGTTTTACTCAAAATTTCCCAAACTGCCCCCGGTCCCATGTGGTCGAAACTCTGGGTTCGGACCAAAATCCGATTACCTATTCCCTCATGAGTTCAATTATATGATTTGTTTCGAAATCGGACCTCAAATCGAGGTCCAACTTCCGAATTTATGAAAAACCTAGGTTCTACTCAAAAACAACAATTTCAACCATAAAAACATTTGATTTCTCATGGAAAACATCTTTAATGATGTTAGGAATTGAAAGAGTTGAGTGGAAATCGACTTATAAGTGATTTGAAGTGATATTGCTCTAGGAAAATCATTTATGGGGTTTTGGGTTTGGAAAGAATTGTGACAAAAGGGTTTTAAATCATTTAAGTATAAAATTGCACAGCTGCGGATATGGGAATTGCGAACTTATGTTCGCAATTGTGAATGTAACAGGTCCTGGCCGCGGATATCGCATTTGCGAAGAAAACAGGGCAGCCTCGCATTTGCGAGAGTTTTTTTCGCATTTGCGAACCAAGGGGATTTCTGGGCCACTTCGCATTTGTGAAGGTTTGTTCCCATTTGTGAACCAAGGCCAATTATGGGACTTCTCACAATTGCGAATGATTCTTCGCAAATGCGAAGATATCAGTTGGGGGGAAAATACCACCTGTGTTCTTTTTCAAAATTTGCTCTAACGGCCTATCAAATCTTCACCCGATCCCTCGGGCTCCAAACACTACAAGAATTTTGATTTTTAACGACTATTTCTTAACGAAGGGATATAAACCCGGTCGTTATAAGTATACTTATAGCGACTAATTTTTTTTTCCGGTCGTTGAAACTAATTATTAGCATAATATTAAAGAGGGAATAACAATTAGCGCTTAAAATATAACATAGCCTGCCGTTAAAAAATTAATTAATAAAAAGTGGCGCTAATATTTCCCTCTCATTTCCCAAACCCACGCCTCTACCGCCATCTACCCCAAAAAAAAAAGAAAAAACCCTAAAAATTTTCGGGTAAACGTGCTGCGATTATCTCCTATGCTTGTGAACCCTATTTTGGTCACTATTTCTCCTTCGTCTGTGAACACTATTTTGCGATTTCTCATGCACCCTTTGATAACTACTCAACTTGGTGTTTCTTCTCTATGAGTTTCTTCTTAGGTAAGGTTAGAAATTGTACCCTTTTACATTAATTTTAGTTTAGATGAAATCTTAATTCCAAACCATGGCTTTCGAAATTCAATTTTTAATTTCAAACAGAAAAAGTGACTGAAAAGCTAAAGTTTTAAGGGCAAAATTGTTCTATGCTCTTGAGTTTTCTTCTTCGTTTTTCTATTTGCGCTTCTAATTTTAGTAAAAGAAATTACAATCGTAAGCCCTGTTGATCTTCATTAGTTTCGCTGTTGATTAAAATTGTACGCCCTGTTGATCTCATTAGTTTCGATGTTGATTAAAGTTATGCGCCTTGTTAATTTTCTGTTCGCGTTCGCTATTGATCTTCATTAGTTTCGTTGTTGCTAAATTTCTGTTTGCGTTTGCCTTGTTAACTTTCTTTTTCGGAGCTAAAGTTTGTTGCTCATGTTTTCTAAGGTGTAAGCATGTATGGGATAATGACTTGTAATCAGCTGAGTAATCGAATTATCGACGAGCAAGTCAAGTACTTGTAAGTACAACAAATTACTAATGGCCACTGGTAACTGATTCAAAATACATCTCTTGAAACTCAGATACACCTCAAGCGAACTAGCTTGGATATCCCTTCCAGTAATTCACTCTGTCTAATAATTGATCACCCATCAGCTGCTATTTTGTTCCATCCAATTTCAGCCCCATCAAAATCAAGAAGTCTAAGCAGCCTTAACTCTTCAACATCAAACTTGCCTGACAACTGTACAGGTCTCCTGGCTTGCTGCTTGTGTGCGTCATGGATATGTAGGCTATGAAGGTTCCAAGTATGCTGTTTCTTGGCCAGAATGCCGCTATATTCTAGCCTTTCTAGACATACGAACAAGCATCCTATTTTGTTTCTTAAATATGATGAAGAGGAATCTGAACCTACCAAAAAATCAATCATATGGCTGAAATTTATCTGGTTCTCCTTTGATATAGATAGTTGTAACGACCCGGCCCGTCGTTACGGGAATTACCACCCCGTTATGTTGAAATTGTATGTTTTATGCTTTATTATCAATATTAAAGTCTATCGGGTGATTTAGGAGTGATTTGGATTGAAAATGAGGCATATAGCCTTTTTGAAGGAGACTTGAATAAGGAAAGTCAACCCGGAGTTGACTATTTGGTTAGAGGGCTCGGAATCGGATTCTGATGATTCGGTTAGTTCCGGGAGGTGATTTGTGACTTAGGGGAGCGATCGGAATTGAATTTGGAGGCCCGGTGTAGAAATAGGCTTGAATTGGCTAAGGTTGAATTTTGGCGAAATCCGAACGGTAGGTGAGATTTTGATCCGGGGGTCGGAATGGAATTCCGACAGTTGCAGTAGCTTCGTTATGTGATTTTGGATATGTCCGCAAATTTTCAGGTCATTCGGATGTCGTTTGGTCGGGTTTTTGATGGAATGTGTAATTCGGAAGTTTTGAAGAAACTTAGGCTTGAATCCGTGTGTAATTGGTGATTTTGATGTTTAGGATGGTGTTTTTATGATTGGAACAAGTTCGTATCGTGTTTTGGAGTATGTTGGTGGTGTTTGTTGGGGTCCCGGGGGCCTCGGGATGATTTCGGACCATCAATCGGGCATTTTTGGAACTTGGAAGTCTGCTGTAAATTGCAGGTTACTGCCCAGGCATTTTAGCCTTCGCGTTCGCGTGGAATGGGCCGCGTTCGCGAAGGCCAGGCTGATCAATGCATCGCGTTCGCGATCAGGTGCGTCGCGTTCGCGTAGGCCAGGAGCCTTGTGCTTCGCGATCGCGTTCCTGGGGTCGCGTTCGCGTAGGCCAGATGGAGGGAATCATCGCGTTCGCGTGACTGGGAGTCGCGAACGCGTAGAAGGAATTTAGGCGGCTGGGAGTTTGAGCATCGCGAACGCGTGGTTGGCGTCGCGTTCGCAAAGGGTAACTGGAGGCCGAGCATCGCGAACGCGTGAGAGCTCACGCGAACGCGTAGAGCAAATTGCTCCGGCAGTGAATTTATATCACAGAACAGAGGGCTCACGGGTTTCACACCCCAAAACATAATTTTGAGCCCTAGAGAGAAGAAATCACGGGAGATTGCCGGGATTTCATCGGAGATTCGTCGGAGGTAAGTTTTGTGGCTTAATTACATCATTTTAGCATGAAATCCTTGGTTAAATTTCTGTAAATGGAAGATTAAATGTGGGTTTGAGCCCTAAGCCTAAATTGAAGAAAAACACCGATTTGAGTGGGCAAACGGAGTCCGATTTTGGTAAATTTTATATGTATGGACTCGTGGCGAGACGAGGGTTCCAGAAATGTGAATTTTGTAAATTTTCGGAATGTGGGCCCGGGGCTCGGGTTTTGACAACTTTGGGAATTTTGATGTAAATTGAGTTATTTCGAATGGGTTGTGTTTAATTAGCCATATTGATGTATTCTCATTGATTTTGAGCAGATTCGGCATTCAAGGTGATTGAATTGCGAGGCGAGCGCAAGGCGGATTAAGGCTTCGACCGGCTAGAGGTGAGTAATAGATGTGGGTGATGACCAGCGGGTTCGAAACCCCGGTATACCACTTTGTGACGCTGTATAGCGGCGAGACACGCACACTCTTGAGAGTGCGGGGTCGATCATGAACTGGAGACTACATATTAGTCCAACCTGTTGATATTGTATTATCGGCTATTCTAGAGCCGTCGAACCTCCTTCTCGGATGGTTGCATATATATATATATAATGTGATAATGGCCACTCTTGAGTCGAGGAACCCCCTTCTTGGGCGGTTGAGTATACATGTGGGCCGTGAGCCACTTATTGGATCCCGCGAGGATCGTTATCATTGTCTTATCATATAGACATGCTAGTTTACTACTAGTCCGCGACTATTTTTGTTATTATGCAAATTCCAATCTCCGGAACTTGATATTACTGTTTTCCAACCGAAAAATGATAAAAGAGTTTTCAAAAACTACTTTTGAGCCTCGCGAGGCCGTATCCGCATATTAGCCGACTAGTAGTGGATCGGGCCTGCACGCCGCAGCGAGGATATATGTTGGATCGGACCGCGCGCCGCAGGATATCTCTATGAGATGTGCTTGGGCTGTAGGAGCCCCTCCGGAGTCCGAACCCCCACAGCGAGCACGGGTACCCAAAATTGGAGTCGGGCCACACGCCGTAGCGGTCATATCATGCATTGCATTGCATTTAGCTACATCTGCTAGCTGTTATGCTATTTATTGGTATTTGTTGGTACAGGTACAGAGAATATTGATTCTATGACAGGGTAGCTGATTATAGCTTTACATAGTGCTTTATTGCGGATTTCTTATCTGCGCTGTCTTACCCTTGTTTATTACCACTGAGTCTGGCAGTACTCATTTTACTCCCTGCACCTTGTGTGCGGATCCAGGTACCTCTCAGCAGTGATCCAGTAGCTGTGCGAGGCGACGTTTGTGGATATTCGAGGTAGCTGCAGAGTCCGCAGGACCCGATATTCCTTCCTACTGTCTTTTGATTTTGTATTGACATTTCTTTCCGCACTTGGTATTTTGTAAACCTTTATACATTCATGTTCAGTAGAGGCTCATGACTCTTGACCCTTCGGTCTATGGGAGTTAGTATATTTTGGGACTTGGTTCTTCCGCTGTTGTACTATTGTTTCATATTTCGAGATGCTTAAATGGGTTAAAGAGAGCTTCTAGCTCCGTTGTTTATATTGATTGGTCAGGCTGGCTTAGCAATGTGCTGGGCGCCATCACGACCGGATTTGGGGTCGTGACAAGTTGGTATCAGAGCCTAGGTTTACTAGGCCTCATGAGTCTTGAGCCGGTTAGTAGAGTCTTGTGGATCGGTATGGGGACGCCTGTACTTATCCTCGGGAGGCTGCGAACCTTTAGGAAACACTTCACATTTCTTGGAATTCTTATCGTGCGCACTTGATTCAGCTTGAGAGATAATTTTTGAAATTCCTTCCACACGTCTGTGTACGCATCGAGCGCTCAGTAATGTAATTGCCTTATGGCTTGTGATGTCCTCGAACGAGGGGCAAGATATAATCTCGGTGAGTTCTTGTTGGGCCAGTCAGGATGACTTGAGGCTGGACCTTGTTTATGACTTGAGCATTGAGGTGCCGATTTTGTGAGTGGTGGCAATAGATAATGTATTGAGGGTTTGAAACCCCGTATTTGCACTATAAAGTGATGTGCTGAGATGGAATACGCGTCATGTGACGAGCGTGGTGGTATTGTGACTGGGGATTTGGACTTGATCCTTCCCAATTGATAAATTACCGTGTAAAGTGACTAAGACTGGGCTTATATCTATGTACTTGGGCTAGTAGCCATGTTTGAGGGTCCTTGTGCCGATCTGTAGAGTGTTAGGGAGGCTTACTAATGGATGAGCTGTTAATTGTTCGACTCTTATCTAATCTGTTGTGTAGCCCCGAGCTATGGGCGTGGTGAAGATTTATCCTATCTCGTAATTGGAAGGTAAAATGCCTTATTTGTAGTGGAACAAGTTTAAACTCAGGAAGACTAAAGTGATTTTGCTATGTGTATCCTGGTGGAAGGTATTGTGATGAAATGCTAAATTGGGAAAGAGGTATGTGGATTGATTCTCATGTGTAATTGAAATGTAGTTGATATGTGTTATGATTCGAGCAGGTACAACGCATGTTCGTGTACCAATTATGATAATATGAATTGTGTAGTATTGAGATTTAATGTTGTTGAAATACATTGTGATGTCTTGTTGAGCTGTGAATGTATTGCTAGGATGGTTTTGGTGATTCTCTCGCAGGTGGATAGGCCAATTTACAAAGGAAACTCCGCCGAAATTTTTGGAAAATTCGGGACTTAGAAAAGATTTTGTCACCTAAAGAGGGGGCGTAACTGTTGTGTGTGAATGAATGCAAGAATTGCAAAAGAGTTAATATTTCCGATGATTCGAAACTCCGCCGAAGCTTGTAAATGACTTGAGTTTAATATCATACTAACATTTCGGCATCACTTGAGTAATTCCTGATATGAGTGGTTGAAAGTGCTTTGATGAATGGCTTCGAGCTAAGTTGGGGAGGTTGCTATTGATTAACTGATTGCACTATTGTGTGCTATGTTGATTCTGTCTCTAAGTATGTTGGGAAAATTCTGATAAAGGTTATGGTGCTTCGTAGATGTGAAGAAATACTAGGGTATTTTGAACCGAGGTTGGTAAGGAATGCTTGGTGTATAGAAAAGAGTGATAGCTAATAGTATCTGTATGTAATCATGATCTGCAGTGTCAAAATTCTAATAAGGCACGAGTGGTTCTGTTCAATAAGACAGTTGAATTACAGCTGAATAAGGATGACTGACGCCCGAGAATTGTTTACGGTGTTCAAGATTTTACTTGTAACAGCCAGGTGTCTCAAAATTGTACATGTGGCTAAAGATGGCGGTTTCGTTGGAAAAGATCAAAGCTTGTGTTATATCATGTGAATGATGGGATTCTACGTATCTGCATTGGGAAGTAATGATAACAATTTAAAAGTCGCGGGAAGTTCATCAAAATAAAGTGTGGTAGAATGTGGTACTTTTGGGAAACATTGAGAGAGTATTCAGTGGCCTATGGGTCTTAGACCGTGTGGTCTTGTGTACGAGTCTGGTGTGGTAAAAAGGGGTTGAGGCATTGTCGTACTACAGTAAAGACTGATATGAAATTTGATATGAATCAGAAAGGAAACTGGGTAAATGGAACAACTTGTGCAGCGAAGCTCTTGAGTGCTGACAATTGTGTAACTTGATATGGGTATAAGGACTCGGTCCTGGCAGTTAAATTTATGCAATGAATGGGAAGAAATAGTTTGTGTTGTGTTTTATCATGGTTTGAAGATTAGTATATTCCTATCGATATGCGAAACGTGGAATGTGTAATGAGTTTTCTTCTATATGGGATCACGAGAGTCCTTGACTAGTTGAGTGCGCCAATGTTGAGGCGGAGGAAAGGGATATGAATTTTCATGTTGTCTTAGTGTGATATGGTATACACGATGTGTTATGGAAAGTTGATAATGGTATATTCTAGGTTTTGAGATCAGTTCATAATATATGGAAAGTCAATAAAATTATTTAGCAGCGCGGGCGGCTGCAGGTGATTTAAAGAATCGACCTTTCTGGTGACTAAAGAAAATGGTACTGCTATTCTAGTAATTTGGCAGGGTATATGGTCCAAAAGGACAAAGTAATGTAAACTGATAATATCCAGTGGTATGGTGGTATTCTCTTGTTGGATCGCCTGTAATAATTGAGTCGTTGATGGCATAGTGAAATTCCTGAATGGCTTTCGTGGTATGAATGGACGCTTGATGTGCGTTATGTATTCGTACGGTGGAGTACGGAATCAAGCATAGTGATTCATGTGTTATATATGTGTTGGAGACTTGAAGTTCTCGTTAGTCCGCCTATGCGGTGGTTGAATATCATGTGTATCGACACTGTTTTGTGATTATCGAAAATTAGAAGCTCTAGTGGCTTTCTCTCTCGGCTTGATATGACGAATTTGGATTATGATACTTGATTGCTGACTGGTCATCATTGGGCCAGGTTATCTAGACTAATGTGATATAGACTATGATGGTATGGCACAAATTGTGTAGCAGAGTGCATCAGAGTATGCTCCAGCGGGGTAGTTGTACCTCAGGACCAGCAGACGGCGGGTGGGTATTGCTTGTTCGGTTGGGCCTTAGTGGCGGATGTTAGTGTAGAGATATCTACCATTGATTCAGTTCCAGTATTGAGAAACGTTGTCAGATGCGTTTCATGTGGCCAAACTTGAGGCTATATATGTTTATTATGATGAGCAACTTGACTCGACGCGTATTTATTTGACGAGGGTTACTTGGATCGGGTGGCACGCCGCCACAGGTATGGTATCTGGATCGGGTGGCACGCCGCCACGGGTATGTCATTGGAGCGGGTTGCACGCCGCAACAGAATATTGTGAAAATAGAGTTAGTTATATGTTACCTGGTAAATAATACCTCCTGGCTTCTGAGGAAAAGTCCGTATTGAGTATCGCTCGGCGGATGGCACATCGGTTGTGTCCTTTCAGGATTTGATAGCATATGTTAATTGTTTCACCGTGAGTGAGATTGATTGCTTGGGTTCAGACCTAAATATGTGTGTGGCTGATCGTTTTGAGCTTGGTAAATTGGGGTGCTTCATGAATAATAATGTTTGGATAAAATCATGAATCGTGGCAAGACCGCGTGATGTTATGACCTCTCGAGGAGGATTCAGGTACTTTATTTCTATAATGCGAGACGCGATCTCAGTTCTATAGTACGATGGCATAGAGGGATTAAATTGCAGCTCTATTTGCTGGAGACAGTTGTCATGATTTGAGCTGTCATGATTCGAGTGTGTGCAGACGTTTCTATTGGAGCCTATGTTGTGCTCGTCGTGGCTTAGGCCGGTGTTGAGGTGTCTTTTCACCAGTGCGGTGTGTTATAATCGAAATGGTCGTTGGAGCCAATAATGAATGTGAGTATATGTGATTTCAGTTGGTTAGAAAGGTAATACCGAGATTTGGGTCCGAAATCTGTTGTGGTATCAGTTAAAAGTGAAATGGATTCATGAATGGTTGACCTGAGAGATGGGTTCGATATATCGCGTGTTTGGTTGCCGTGGGCATGATATGAAGGCGTTGGAACAAGACTCTATCTAATAGAAAAGGTTTTTCAGCTAGTATTTGGTGATTGTGGCCAGTTGTTGTGATTAGAGACTATCGTCTCGAGTGATTGGGTTGTGTGATACATCATATGATCTCACCCGGAGTAGTGAATATGGGTTATTGCAGTGGATTCGAGTGTATCCTGAGTATAGGCATGGGATTTGCAATTGGCATATGATTTCGGAAAGTACAATGTGATTTATGGTTAAGATGGTCTGTGAAATTTTGACTATATGGTGTTTTCGGACTTATGTGAGATAGGGTGACGTATGATCGCCCGAATATATGCTGGGTAAGGTCATTCAGCTATTGAGTTGCTTCTAGTACCACTCCGGTACGCTCGAGGACGAGCGTTTGTTTAAGTTGGGGAGAATGTAACGACCCGGCCCGTCGTTACGGGAATTACCACCCCGTTATGTTGAAATTGTATGTTTTATGCTTTATTATCAATATTAAAGTCTATCGGGTGATTTAGGAGTGATTTGGATTGAAAATGAGGCATATAGCCTTTTTGAAGGAGACTTGAATAAGGAAAGTCAACCCGGAGTTGACTATTTGGTTAGAGGGCTCGGAATCGGATTCTGATGATTCGGTTAGTTCCGGAAGGTGATTTGTGACTTAGGGGAGCGATCGGAATTGAATTTGGAGGCCCGTGTAGAAATAGGCTTGAATTGGCTAAGGTTGAATTTTGGCGAAATCCGAACGGTAGGTGAGATTTTGATCCGGGGGTCGGAATGGAATTCCGACAGTTGCAGTAGCTTCGTTATGTGATTTTGGATATGTCTGCAAATTTTCAGGTCATTCGGATGTCGTTTGGTCGGGTTTTTGATGGAATGTGTAATTCGGAAGTTTTGAAGAAACTTAGGCTTGAATCCGTGTGTAATTGGTGATTTTGATGTTTAGGATGGTGTTTTTATGATTGGAACAAGTTCGTATCGTGTTTTGGAGTATGTTGGTGGTGTTTGTTGGGGTCCCGGGGGCCTCGGGATGATTTCGGACCATCAATCGGGCATTTTTGGAACTTGGAAGTCTGCTGTAAATTGCAGGTTACTGCCCAGGCATTTTAGCCTTCGCGTTCGCGTGGAATGGGCCGCGTTCGCGAAGGCCAGGCTGATCAATGCATCGCGTTCGCGATCAGGTGCGTCGCGTTCGCGTAGGCCAGGAGCTGTGCTTCGTGATCGCATTCCAGTGGTCGCGTTCGCGTAGGTGTGTGAGGGTGAGGCTTCGTGTTCGCGGGAGGAGTATCGCGAACGCGTAGAAGGAAATCTGGGCGGCCGGGAGTTTGAGCATCGCGAACGCGTGGTTGGCGTCGCGTTCGCAAAGGGTAACTGGAGGCCGAGCATCGCGAACGCGTGAGAGCTCACGCGAACGCGTAGAGCAAATTGCTCTGGCAGTGAATTTATATCACAGAACAGAGGGCTCACGGGTTTCATACCCCAAAACATAATTTTGAGCCCTAGAGAGAAGAAACCACGGGAGATTGCTGGGATTTCATCGGAGATTCGTCGGAGGTAAGTTTTGTGGCTTAATTACATCATTTTAGCATGAAATCCTTGGTTAAATTTCTGTAAATGGAAGATTAAATGTGGGTTTGAGCCCTAAGCCTAAATTGAAGAAAAACACCGATTTGAGTGGGCAAACGGAGTCCGATTTTGGTAAATTTTATATGTATGGACTCGTGGCGAGACGAGGGTTCCGGAAATGTGAATTTTGTAAATTTTCGGAATGTGGGCCCGGGGCTCGGGTTTTGACAACTTTGGGAATTTTGATGTAAATTGAGTTATTTCGAATGGGTTGTGTTTAATTAGCCATATTGATGTATTCTCATTGATTTTGAGCAGATTCGGCATTCAAGGTGATTGAATTGCGAGGCGAGCGCAAGGCGGATTAAGGCTTCGACCGGCTAGAGGTGAGTAATAGATGTGGGTGATGACCAGCGGGTTCGAAACCCCGGTATACCACTTTGTGACGCCGTATAGCGGCGAGACACGCACACTCTTGAGAGTGCGGGGTCGATCATGAACTGGAGACTACATATTAGTCCAACCCGTTGATATTGTATTATTGGCTATTCTAGAGCCGTCGAACCTCCTTCTCGGATGGTTGCATATATATATATATAATGTGATAATGGCCACTCTTGAGTCGAGGAACCCCCTTCGGGCGGTTGAGTATACATGTGGGCCGTGAGCCACTTATTGGATCCCGCGAGGATCGTTATCATTGTCTTATCATATAGACATGCTAGTTTACTACTAGTCCGCAGCCTATTTTTGTTATTATGCAAATTCCAATCTCCGGAACTTGATATTACTGGTTTTCCAATCGAAAAATGATAAAAGAGTTTTCAAAAACTACTTTTGAGCCTCGCGAGGCCGTATCCGCATATTAGCCGACTAGTAGTGGATCGGGCCGCACGCCGCAACAGGATATATGTTGGATCGGACCGCGCGCCGCAGGATATCTCTACGAGATGTGCTTGGGCCGTAGGAGCCCCTCCGGAGTCCGAACCCCCACAGTGAGCACGGGTACCCAAAATTGGAGTCGGGCCACACGCCGTAGCGGTCATATCATGCATTGCATTGCATTTAGCTACATCTGCTAGCTGTTATATTTATTGGTAATTGTTGGTACAGGTACAGAGAATATTGATTCTATGACAGGGTAGCCGATTATAGCTTTACATAGTGCTTTATTGCGGATTTCTTATCTCGCTGTCTTACCCTTGTTTATTACCACTGAGTCTGGCAGTACTCATTTTACTCCCTGCACCTTGTGTGCAGATCCAGGTACCTCTCAGCAGTGATCTAGTAGCTGTGCGAGGCGACGTTTGTGGATATCCGAGGTAGCTGCAGAGTCCGCAGGACCCGAAATTCCTTTCTACTGTCTTTTGATTCTGTATTGACATTTCTTTCCGCACTTGGTATTTTGTAAACCTTTATACATTCATGTTCAGTAGAGGCTCATGACTCTTGACCCTTCGGTCTATGGGAGTTAGTATATTTTGGGACTTGGTTTTTCCGCTGTTGTACTATTGTTTCATATTTCGAGATGCTTAAATGGGTTAAAGAGAGCTTCTAGCTCCGTTGTTTATATTGATTGGTCAGGCTGGCTTAGCAATGTGCTGGGCGCCATCACGACCAGATTTGGGGTCGTGACAATAGTTGTCGCATCATTCTGGAAATGCGGCAAAATTTGAGCCATAACACTTTAAGCATCCTCTTCGTCAACTTCAACCATACTCATCCTTGCAAGTTCTGTTAGATATTGCAAAACTTAAACAACGCCTTTTTATAGTGTCCAAATTTGGCAAAACTTAAGCTAGCATCTGTTTGTGATAAAGCTACTACTGTCTTTGGCAAATGCCTCCTATCTGATTGTACCATTTCTCTGCATCACTAGTAGATCAACTTCTTTTCTACTCCAGCCTCTTTTGCATAAAAATAGAATTGAAGACATTCGTTTCAATAGAATTAAATCACATCAGAAAATTTTACCCCAACAATTGACCTCTTTGTTGAAAGGTGTGATCCGTGCAGACCTTAACAAAGAATGCAGACCACTGCTTTCTCACCAATCTTATTCCGATTCTATACCTTCCCATATGAAATACTTACTAAGTTCCGACCACTTTCTTGGTATTTGCTTCTGTTGTTTTTTCTTCAATAATCCTTGCCAAGCCAAAGTTTGATATTTATGGGTTCATTTCGTGATCCAACATAATGTTATTTGTTTTCAGGTCTCTATGAATAATTCTCAATCTCGAGTCTTCATGAAAATAGAGAAGCCCTCGAGAAATTCCTGATATGATATCAAATCGCTTTTTCCATTTCAATGACTTGCTAAGCGTTTGATCTTGTTAGGTAACCATGGGGAAAATTTATCAACATCAAGCAAATAGAAAGATAAAGAAATCACCTGTGAGCAAACGTAAATAGATAGATTCAGATACTAACCGAATATGAAGGTGTCTAGACTTTTGTTTGGGATATACTCGTAAAGTAGAATCTGTTCATACCCTGTGATACAGTAGCCTAAAAGTCTGACTAGATTTCTATGTTGAAGTTTGAAAATCAGTATGACTTCATTCCTAAATTCGTCAATGCCCTATCTAGATTGACTTGATAACCTTTTTACAGCAATTTCTTGTCCATCTGAGAATATACCCTGGAAGAAAATTTTGATGTGGAAAGAAGGATATTATGGAATTACTAAATAAAGTAGAATTGTTGAGAAAACCAACCCTAACCTTATAAACAGGACCAAATCCTCCTTGTCTATAAAAATCGAAAGATGCGTTGAATAGTTTTCCTTCTTTTGTTAAATTTGTTCTTCAAAGTTAGTTGGGGTCTGTTGTTTAAGCCACTATAGTGTATCCCTTTTTAGGATCGTAAAAACTGGAGTGTATGTATATCTGTTTTATGATATGTCCTACTCCCTGGGTCAGATACTTTGCTTTTACAGTTCCTCTCCTTTTATCCTCTCCTGATTTTTTTCACAATATTTAGAGCTAGAATTTTTCATGTAGGAACCTAATTCACTGGAAAATCAGGAATGAATAGCGGACCCTCCCAATGAGCCAAAACCTGAGTGTTATGACTCGTTAAGGATGTTAAATTCTAATTGTGAACGTGCAAACGTTTCGAATCATCTGTAACAAAATTGATCTGAAAACCTATTCAAACATTTCATATGGGAAGGTATAGAATCGGAATAAGATTGGTGAGAAAGCAGTGGTCTGCATTCTTTGTTTAGGTTTGCACGAATCACACCTTTCAACAAAGAGGTCAATTGTTGGGGTAAAATTATATCTACAGCTACATGTACCTTGGTAGCAAGATATACCATGGTTTGTTAGTGCCGGTCAGTTTTCCCAGTTGATCGCTTTCATCAGAAGAGTTGTTTTGGTTTCACAGTAGGAATAACTCTATCCGCCTCTCCCCGCCGAGCCTCCTTGTTCCTCTTCTTAGAAGAACCCTTAGCCATCCTTATAGCCATCTTCTTCTGGGCTTTGTCCCTTAAGCCCTCCCCTCGAACAAATTAATCTCGAGGTCGTGACCTTGACCTTGATCTTGCCGTAATGGAAAGTGACCTCAATCTTTGCTTTTTGTTGGGAGTAATGTCGTCGACATCCATCGCATCCTTACCAATGTCATCTCTACGTTCAACTGATCTCTCTCGCTTACGACCACTTGATCTACTACGGGCTCAATTGATAGCTAGAGTTGGATCCAGCCCCAAAGCAGATAACTGCCTTCCCATTCTTTTTGAAGTGAACTTCTTGTCTTTGTCAAACTTTCTTGGTACAATGGGTCGGCTCTCTGCGGTGCTTTTCTTAATTCTATGCTGTTGAATGAGTAAACTCTTCTATTTCCGGATTTCAGCTAATGCTGCTTGTTCTTCAGGGGTCAGCTCAACACCGTCCATCTCAAAATCATCATCTCCTTCTTCATCCTGACGAAGACCTTCTTCTCTCTCCAATTCTTTGAGCCTTTGTAAGATATCAGAGTCAATAAAGTCATAGACATTGTGCCCATCTAAAATTTCTCGCATTATATCTTCCTTCCACTCTTCATTTGCTAATAAATAGTGCTTCCTCAAGCTGGCAGAGTAAACACCTGCACCCCCGTTCTGATTCTCCAGATCTTGCTCAAGTTTCCTTTTCTGTTTCTCAGCATCTGCCGTAGCTTCCTTAGCTCTGGCTTCCAACACTGCCTGAGGTATGCATGCTGGCCTCTCTTTCTGGTCACGTGGTTTTGGCATAGCAACCTGGAAGTGGTTCAAGCAGTCATTCAATTTTTTCGACTTCATTTTCAATTCCACCCTCTGATTCAGTAACCTCTCACAAGCTGCATTCTTCACTGAAATCACACCGTCTTCAGTCAACGTGCCCATAGTTAACAACACACCTGCTTCATTTGATGCCTCGCCGCCTTGACCCATCAATGTCTTCATGGATTCATCTTTCATCTCTGCAACCAACTTCTTGTCTACCTCAGAAATCACTTCTAATGACTGCAAGTCCGTTTTGTTGCACACGATCATCAAGGGTTTGCTCATAAAGAGTGATTTGATGTTGTGGAAAAGAGCAGCCTGTTGGGCTATGCTGTAGCCACAAGACCTAGAAATATCAAGGAAAAACAACACAGCAGCCCTCAGATGTGCTAGAGTTGTAATACTACACATCTCAATGATATTACGATCCTCAAATGGCCTATCCAGAATACCAGGAGTGTCGATCACTTAATACCTCAGATATTTGTAGTCAGTATGACCGACAAACAAGGACTTTGTAGTGAAAGCATAAAGTTGCATATCCACATCTGCTCTTGTAATTTTGTTGATGAATGAGCTCTTGCCAACATTTGGATACCCACAAATCAAGATTGTCCTAGTATTGGGATCAATTGAGGGAAATATTGCCATGTGCTGCCTAATCTATTCTAAATAAGCTAAACTTGGGCCAATGTGCTTTATAACAGTGCACATACGCCCAAGAGCAGAAACCATGGACGGAGACAACTTTACTGTTGCTCTAAGGCTCATGTCTCTCAACACAGCAGTAGCATCACTATTAAGAGGATCCTCGGGGTTTGATTCCTGTACATATGTTGAACGGAGATAAGTCGATAGTGTATTTACATGTAACGAGTACTATAGGACGGAGACAACTTTACTGTTGCTCCAAGGCTCCCGTTCAATATAAAACGTTTAATGCTTAAGCAAGTATCAAGTAATGGCATACTGTATGTAGAAGTATCAATCTGCTCAGGAAGCTCTTTTATATCCACTTCGAACCTCTCCTGAACCTACAATTAGTAAAACACGAGAACTCAGATAATAGGAACACAAGAATACAATATAAGAGGATAAATATCAAAGGTCTCTAACATGGTTAAAAACATCAGAATCTGATGTAGACGACACAAATGTAACGGCAAGACCTTTAGTTCCAAACCTACCAGCTCTACCAACCTAAACATTTACAAATTTAAGATAATTATGAGTAACTGCATAAGATGTAGAAATTAAAACACCAAAAACCAAAGAACCCAAACGATAGGAATTACTCTGTGAAGATAGGTGTCTGCAGAATCTAGCCTGTCTCTCAACACAACAGCAGCATCAATATTAAGAGGATCCTCGGGGTTTGATTCCTGTACATGTGTTGAACGGAGATAAGTCGAAAGTGTATTTACATGTAACGAGTAAGATGTTGGAGAGAAAAAGATGATATAATCCATAAACAATTGTGCTGATGTTGAGAACAGGTTTCCAATCTTCTCTAAGTCACATTGTCCAGTGTATGCCAGAATATATACGAATAGGAGAGAAAAGGAAATAGATGTACCTTGGTCTTGCACTTTACTTTTGGTGGTTCGTGTGGATGGATTGATGGAACCTCGAAAGAGGACAGAAATTCCACCACTGCAACACCAAATCTAGTTTTTGTTAGATGAAAATCAACATGATTGTGTAGTAAGTATATTAACTGAAAGTGCAGAGAAGTGGAATGCACCTTCTTGAAACAATTATGCTCAATATGTAGAAGTATCACTACATTCCATATGTCTGTTGTTTGTCATGCTCTCTTCCCAACTACATATATCTGGCTTTGGAGTATGCTTAAGTAGTCAACAAACTGAGGGACGTTTATTGAAGGTTTAAGATCCTCAATTGACATTTAGCTGTATCACATTATTATTTATTAAACATTTAAACTTAGAGTGAAGGATGTCGGGAGTTTATTTGGAAACAACCTCTATCCCAGGAAAGGTACAATGTTTCCATCAACAAGTAGAAAAGTACAAAAAAGGAATAACTTCTAAATGCTTTCCTGCTAGACATTCTTTATCAATTTACACTTATCTAATAAGGTGGTTTAATTATTTTTGTTATCACTGCTTCTTGGATTCATATTTGGATGCTTAATTGACTTTAGCACATATTACTATGTTGTAATTTTACAGCTATTTTCTACATTCTACTAAAATATCTTCATTCCACAGGATACTTGGAGGACAACACTTCTAAAGGTGACGGAAACATTGAAGGATAAGGAGCTCGAGGAAGATGATTTTACTTACTTTGTTCCCGTTTGAACTATTGTAAACTACTAGTACAACCTTTATGTAATTTTATTTGTACTGCATTCAAATATTATACTTTAGTTCTTTGTATTAACAAGATATTAAGTATTTGGTTTATTTTTCAATGTTGTTGATCGTGTATCAAAGCATAAAAATAATTATTACTATTCATGCAATTTAAATTTTTATTATATTTATAACATTTTCATATTAGAAAAGAAAACTGAGGTCACTAAAACTCTTTAAGAACATGTTTCTCAAATAAATAAATGATTGTTAATGAAGAGTAACTATACAATTAACGAAGGGAATATCAGTCGTTAAAAGCACTTGGGTTGACTTAATTCATTGTTGTTGTTAAAGACTTTTAATGACCGGATAACAAATTAGCGAGGGGAAAATCCTGTCGCTAAAAAGCAAGTTTAACGACCGAAAATTATGCGGTCTCTAAAGATCCTTTAACGACCGGATTGGAATTCGGTCGTCAACTTTTAACGTAGGGACTTTTAACGACCGGTGAAGACCGGATTTTTTCCGGTCGCTAATAACATATAACGACCGGAATTGGACTTTCAACGACCAAATTTTCCCTCGCTAAAGCCCCATTTTCTTGTAGTGAAACCAAACATGCACACAATCTTAAAAACATACCACGAACTTGCTCGCGCGATCAAATCGCCAATATAACATCGTTTTCATAGAATTTAACCTCAAATTCATGATTTCTTCTTTGAAACTTCATAAACTTTCAAATTCGGTACTCATGGTTCAAAACACATCAAACAATGTTCAATTTCCGTCAAACTTTGCAGGAAGTACTTAAATAATATATAAGACTTGTAACGGGCGTCAGAACCAAAATACGAGCCCGATACCATGGTCTTTTAATCAATTTTCATTTCCATTTTCCTTTATAATTTCAGAAAAACAATTTAAAAGAAAAATTCATATCTTGGGTTCTAGGCTTCAAAATTTGACTCCGGACGCAAGTCAGTGTCCCAAATTTTCCTACGGACCTTCCGGGACCGTCCGATCTCGGGTCTGGGTCCGTTTACCGAAAATATTGACCGAAGTCAACTATATCAATATTAATATCAAAATTCTTCAAATTTTTCATATATTTCACATATTCTAACACAAAATTTTTTTGGCTACGTATCCGGACTACGCATGTAAATCGAGGCAATATAAAATATGGTTTTCAAGGCCTTGGAAGCGCGGCACATATGAGGAAATTAGCTGATAACCCTTTGGGTCGTCACAGAAACCCCGGCTTATCATATTGTGATGTTATTTAGGGCGTGACTCGCATCCCATGGCAGGTGTGGGATTGGTTATAACTGGGGATTGTGACTTGGTCCATCCCGAACTAGAATAATATTATATTGGCGATTGAAATGCACTTTGTTTTGTATATATATGTGGGCTATATGCCATGTTTGGGGCATTGTGCCGACCTGTAGTATCCTTAGGGGATAGATATTTATGTGATAGCATGATTTGTAAAATCATTGATCTTAGTCCTGGGTTGAAATCACCATTATGAAATGGTAAGTCACCTGTTCTTGAAACATTTAATAAACTAAAGTATTTTTCCTTGTTAATGAATTGGAAATTGGAAGATAAATAAATTTAACTGTTGTACTACTCATATGCATGTTGTGGACTGAGTACGCATTGGGCTGCACGCCGCAGCGGATGATATGAATAATGCGTTAGGGCTGAAGGAGCCACTCCGGAGTCTGTACACACCCCTAGTGAGTGCCGTCAACGTTAAACGGATTGGGCTACGCACCGTAGCGGTCATGTGCATTGCATTGCATTATTGTTTGTAAATTACCTATGATATTGATGAATTGTTGTTGTTGTTAGTTCTTGGTAGGTATTGGACTATAGTTTTAGCTTTGCTCTATGGTATTTTGTGGATTTCCTACTTTCAGCTATTTTATATATTTTTTACTCACTAAGTACTTAGTACTCACCCCTACTCCCTGCACCTTTGTGTGCAGATCCAAGTACACAGGAGGGTTAGAGGAGCATTCTAGCTTTTTTTTCAGAGTATACTCGAGTGGCTGAGGTAGTTGCTGATGTTCGTAGGACCTAGCTTCTCTCTTTATTTCAGTTTATTATCTATATACTTCTAGACTTGAGTATTTTGTCTAGTATTCCTATTACTATTTAGTTTTTGCTTATAGGCTCTACACTCGTGACCCAGATCTTTTGGGAGTGTTATTTTACAGTTTCGCTTCTATCTATCAAATAAGCATTTAACTTTGTTATAGACAATAATATTCAAGTACTTGGTTTGAGCTTCATGCTCGGGATGAGAATGTAAATGGTTGGGCTTGCCTAGCAGTTGTGGTGGGCACCATCACGGCCGGGATTGCGGTTATGATAGTATAGGACCAGTATTTTGCTTCCGGAGCCCAGTACAAGTTTAAAATAATAATTTGGTTAAATTTGTATATCTGGTAAAGATCCAAATTGGTTTGCTATAAAATGGACTTAAAGGCGAGAAATAGGAAATTTTGGTGTTCTTAGATGATTTCATGAAATTGAGGTTTAATTTATAGTTGTTGATGTTATTTTGATGATTTGAATGCGCGAGCAAGTCCGTGTGATATTTTTAGTTTGGTGCATATTTGGTTTGGAGACCCAAGGGCTCGGGTAAGTTTCGAATAAGCCACACTGTGGAATTGAACTTAGGAAGTTGTAGGTTTTCAGTTGGTATATATTGTAGGCCCTGATCTCGCAATTGCGGGGACGGGTTTTGCAATTGCAAGCCTATCAAGCTTGGTTATTACGAGGGTCACTTCGCAATTGCGAAATATGCTGTGGCCATTTCTCGCAATTGCGAGTAATCCTTCGCAAATGCGAATAACCCAAGTTTCCCCATCTGTCGCAAATGCGACATCTCTTTCGCAAATGCGAGTTCTCAGTTGCGAACATTGGCCGCAAATGTGAAGATAGCAGGTCCCTGAAGGGTTTGCAATTGCGACATCTGCAACATGCAAATTTATAACTTATCCGAAAATTTTCATTTTTTCAAACCCTTTCAAAACCTAAACACCTTTGGGTAATTTTTCAAAGACAAGTACTCTTCTAAACCGATTGTAAGTCATTTCTAACTGATCTTTAAAATCTTTTCTCACGATTTCAACTCAAAATCAAAAGGTTTCATGAAGAAATTGGGTGTTTTAGATAAGAACTTAGATTTTTTTTTTCAATTTTGGAAATTGGACCTCGATTTGAGGTCTGATTTCAAAAGAAATTATATATATGGGTTCATGGTTAAATGGGTAATCGGGTATTGGTTTGAACCTCAAATTTTAACCATGTGGGTCCAGGGTCGATTTTTAACTTTTTAGAAAAAACTTTAGAAAACCTATTTTCCTGCATTAGAATTGATTTATTTAGTATTTATTAATATAATTAAGTAACTTGTTGCTATATACAAGCGAATTGGTGGTTGAATTAAGAGGTAAAGCGATAGTGGATTCTTGAAAAGTGTTTGGTATAACCTTAACTTGAGAGATTAGGAGTTGTGTCTTATTTGCTATGTGTTAATTATGGAATACGACTTATAGGCATAGTGATAAGTATCATACATTGGTGGCCAACATACCCATGGTCTAGTGTTATAATTGATGTTACTTCGTTGAGACTTATTCATGCTTAATATGTTGGTTATTATTGTTGATTCCCTCGCCGGGATGTTTCTATTTATCACATTGTCTCCCTTGTCGGGATGTTATTTTTTACGAAATTATTTTCCTTGCAGGGTGTTGTTATTATACTTATGTTCCCTTGCGAGGATTCTTTTGTGATTGAGGTTGATTTGTAAATGGGATCGGGCGGCACGCCGCCACAGAAATATATGAAATGTGAACGAGTTGTACGCCTACAACAAGATATAAGAAATGAGAGCGAGTTGCATGATGCAACAAGATATATAAAATGGGAGCAGGTTGCACCCTTGCAACAAGGCATATGAAATGGCATCGAGTTGGATGCCTGCGACAAGAAAGAAATGAAAGAGAATATTGTGTTTGTTTTCCTCATTATTTTTAGAAACAAAATTATGGTTTCTTTATATTCCTCTTGGGTATTTTGTGGATGTGATACTTCCCGTAGCGTGATTTCCCCTCCCCATATTTATCTGTTAATTTGCTTTTATTTTTTGCTTTATATGATTTAACGGCATAGGTTTATTTTGTAGTCTGGTTCTACCCTCGTCACTCTTCGTCGAGGTTAGGCTAGGAAATTACCAGCACATGGGGTCGGCTTTACTGATACTACACTCTGCACTATATGCAGATAGTAATATCGAAGTGTTTGGACTGTAGTGAGGTTGTTGCTTTCAGTCCAACAGGTGACCCGAGGTAGTCCCGTAGACGTACGCGGGCCTTGGCATCTCCTTGTATCATTTTCTTCTATTTTTACATATTTAGAAACATAATCATGTATTTTTATTCAAACTTTATTTGTTGTATTCATAGATTGTCCGTGACTTGTGACACCAAATTCTGGGTAGTATTGTACTTCAGATTACGTAGCAATGTTTGGTTAACTATTAAGTTTTCATCTTCTGTATTTCTAGTTGTTTAATTTATTTTGCTGTTTAATCACTTATTACATAGAACTGTTGAACATGCTTAACAAAAAGGGTAATGAATTTATAACACTCGGCTTGCCTAGCTTGCACGAGTAGGTGCCATCACGACTCCTGAGGGTGAAAAGACATTTTATGATAGAAAGTGAATTCCTTTTTACCACATATGATAGGTGGCATATTCTATTGGTGATTCGGAAAATGACGCATCATGGAAGTGGCTTTTTGGGCAATTCAAACATGCATATGGTAAATTTACCTAGCTTTCACGAGTAGGTGCCATCACGACTCCTGAGGGTGAAAAGTCATTTTATGATAGAAAGTGAATTCCTTTTTACCACATATGATAGGTGGCATTTTCTATTGTTGATTCAGAAAATGGTGCATCATGGAAGTGGTTTTTTGGGCAATTCTAACATGCATATGGTAAAATATCAAATGTGTGTGTTATTTTGGATCGGAATAAGAGTGTCTTGAAGGCAACATCTATTTTTTACCGGCATGTTACATTATTCTTGCATGTGGCATATTTGAAAAAATATAAGGTCAAAGTTCAAGAAAGGTCATCTAAAGATAAGTGAATTGTACTTTTCCATGACATGATCACGCATGCTAGATGAATTTAATAGAAGAATGTCAAAGATTAAAGAGATCGGCATGTGTGTTAGAGCATACTTATACAATATTGACTATCACAGATGGTCTTGAGTACATGCTATGGTGAATTGAACTTGGAGTATGGCATCGAACATTCCAGAGTCATTGAATACGCTAACAAGTGATACAAGAGAGATGTTGATAGTAGAACTATTAGAGTGCATGAGGAGTCTTCTTGAACGTTGGACTAATGAATTGTTATTGAAAGCAAATGATACATTCGCATACCTTGGAGAAAAATAGAACAAAGAGTTGGAGGACAACGGAACATTATTGCAAAAGCTTAAAGTAAGCTATATGCAATAACAATTGATAAATTATTGCATCAAACTAAAATATTAACAGCTATTATAGATAAATTATAGTTATTTTGTATATATTACTGATAATTTGTTGTGTGTTCGTAATGTAATTATATTGTGCATTTCATGCCAGAAGACTCTTTCTACTTAAACTTCGAAGGTTAATAATTCACACTTTAAATTTGGTATCGTTTATTTCTTCTTCTTTCTCTTTTACTTTGATTCATGGCGGGTTTATATGATTTTGCATTAAAATATGCATTTTTTCTTTTAATTTTCGTATAAGCCTCATAAACATTTTGTTGGTATCTGATAAATATTTCCATGAATTCAATCTTCTTGATTTAATTATCTTCTAATAAACATAATATAAAAAAAAGTTAAAAATATTAAAGAAATGCATTGAGAACTAAAAGTTATCTTCTCTCGTTTTTCCTTAAGCATATACCTTATTCTGAAAATACAAAAGAAGAGAAAGAAAACCCAAAAGAAGGAAATAGAAATGTATTTAAATAGTATATATAATTAAAACTAAACCTTGTGCTGATATAATCATTATTCTTGAAAGTAACATCATATCATAATAACACGAAAATATAACAATGAGTTGAATTTTCAGTATCTTCAATATGGTGTTTACTTTAATTTAGTTCTTTTATTTTAAAATTAAAATTTTTAACTGTGATAATATTACTTTACCGGTAAGATATAAGATATTATCCAATTAAGGCAAATTGGACAATAAAGTATAACCAAAGTCATTATCTAATAATCGCTGTTAATTAAAATATATTTTATCTAATAATCGCTCTCCCTTAAGCCACTTATTTGATAAGTAAGTTTTTTCTTTTTAATTATATATAATTACAGCATAGCTATTTAGACAAGAACCTCACATTCCTCCTACCCCAGTTCCATCTCCGGTAAACTAGATGGCACCGCCAAGCTCAAGACAAAAAAAAGTCAAAAATTCTCTCATAAAAAACCTCTTACTCCTTTATCTATACCACCAAAACCTCCTGATATCTTCAATCCCTCATCATCATTCACAAATCCCGATTCCCTAAAAAACTTTACCACTAAAAAACAAGATATGGCAAAGAACATTAACTCAACTGACAAGCAACCTTCCTACCTCCAAACCCGTTTTAGCCATAATTTATCACCTGCAAATGTTTCATTCAATGAACTTCATACCATTGGCCAAGCTATCAATGAAGAAATGGATGCACCAGCTGACTCTACTATATTCATTCCTCGATCCAAACGGGAAAAAGAAAGAATTTTATAAACCATAGAAGCATGCAGTTATTATTAAGCTATATGGACATAAACTTGAACATCAAGTATTACGGCAAAAAATTTACACTCTTTGAAAACCTACAAAAAATGTACCCTTGTAGACCTAGGATCAGATTTTTATTTACTGAAATTTCAAAAAGAGGAAAATAAATTACATGCTTTAAATGATGGTCCTTGGTTTATATTTAATCATTTTCTAATTGTTCGGCCATGGGAGTCAAAATTCACGTCATCAGAAGCTACTATTAATTATTCTGCAATTTGGCTAAGATTACTTGAGTTGCCTACAAAATTTAATGATTTTCATATCTTTAAAAAAAGTGGGCAACAAAATTGTAAATTGTTAACAATAGATAAATGTACTTCTTCAACAATTAGGAGAAGATATGCTAGATTGTATGTGCAAGTACCTTTGGATCATCCTCTTTGTACTCATATTTTTATAGGACATCATAAATAATATGTCTTATATGAAGGGATAAATTTGTTTTGTGTTAAGTGTGGTAGAATGGGTCACAATTAATTAGTTTGTCCTTACACAAAAGCTATTTCAAATGATCCTACTGCTGATCAGATTATTAATGATCCTTCAACTACTACTAATCATAATTTGGTATCTACGGATGAATGAAAATTTTTTTCCTTTCCTACAACTTCAATAAGAAGGACCACCAATGGTAAGTTCAACCCAAGAAGATCAGGTTTGAATCATGATCTTAATAATTCTGTTAATACTTTACCTCTTAATAAGTTATCACTAAATAACTCTACTAATATTTCTAATAATACTAATACTAATACTAATACAAATATATTATTAACTAACCCTATAAATAAAGTTACTTCTACTAATCCTTTCAAAATTCATAATTTATTAAATAATGATAATAATCATAACCCGATAAACCTTTCTACTAAAAGTCCTACTCCAAAGATAATTACTACTCATATCCCTAAGGACCAATTAAAAACACCAAATGATCTTAGTCATATTAATTCTCAACATGCACAAGGCCATCAGTAATTACCCCACAAGCAAACCCTTTCCAATACTCTTCCTAGTCGGTCAATATTATTTATTGACATCCACCAAAACAAGATCGACCATTCAAACAATTGCCGAACAAATACTATACCACCAATTCCCATAAACCCTAGAAAGTCCATCCAGGAACATCATGATGTCCTTTCCACCACCTTAACCAAAATTCATCACACTACTGCAACCCCTCGTCCCATCAAATCGCCACTGTCTACTATTCCAATTTCTCAAAATTTAGATACCCACTCAACTCCAATTCTTTCTACACATATCACTCCCCACATTAATATTTCGGATACACTCACTACACTTAACAATGTTGGCCAACTCTCTCAATTAACTAAGAATAACACGAGCTCAACAACATCAACATTCACCAAGTCTTCATCATCATGTGCCATCATAGTACCCGCTCACAATTCTACCCACTCATTTAATAATGGAGAATAATCTTTTAATCTACACAATCCAATCCCCACAAGTGCCACTAACCCTAACATCTAGGCTAGAAACGGGGCTTCAAAATCAAGCACTAACCTTCACATTGGAAACAACCAATCACAGTCCTCATAAACAATTTGGACCATGCTCAGATAATTATAGAGGGTATGCAATTGGGGACGGAGCTCTTTGCTCGTTATCATTGGTCCCTCATGCAAGTACCTCACCTCTCTCCATATCAAACCCCACCTCTCCCAGTACCAGTATGGGACCCTGCCCATCTATACCCCAGCCGCATTCAAATACCGTTCTATCCCCCTCCATCTCCAACACCCTCCACTGCATGGATATAGCCTTACATGAATCCACAATTAATATTACTTCAACTGGAACCTCATATTCCTCCTACCCTAGCTCCATCTCCAGTAAACTCGCCTCCTCCAAGTCCCAATCACAATGCATCAAACAAAAATTTTCAGGAGGAGCTAGACGTAGCAATCACTTACAACAGAGAAACTCGTCCAGTTTATGCATGGCAAGATGGGATCAAAATGTTTGTGTTAAAGAATTAGTACAAAAGAAAAGTTTTTGTAAGGACTCCACCAACTCTAAGGAGTTTTTCCTTTCGACTAAGGCCTACCACAAACCCAGAGGTGGGAAAATATGCTATATTAATGCTGTCAACTTTTCTCCTACGTCCAGGAGAGAACAAGAGAAATTGGCTAAATCGCAATAGTAATCATGGAGTGATAGAAAATAACCACATGAATTTTATCATTTGGAACTGGAGGGGTGCAATATCAATGGAATTTAGAAGGAACCTTAGTTCTTTTTTAGATTATAACAGGCCTGCATTGGTAGTTCTACTAGAAACACACTGTCAAACACATCAACAGGTGAAGGACGACATTAATTTTGATGGTATGCTGGAAGTTGCTAGGACGGGAAATTCTGGAGGAATTGCAATTTTATGGTTGTCAAATGTATTGGATGTTCATCAAGTAGCAAATACACCACAAGAAATACACTGTCAAATCCAGGTTAAACCTTTACCGTATCAATTTTTACTCACTGGTATTTATGCAAGTAATGACCTAGTACAAAGGAAAATTCTATGGGAAAATCTAATGTCTATAAAGGACCATTATAATGGACCTTGGTTGATAGGAGGGGATTTTAACGAAATTATTCATGCATGTGATAAATTTGGGGGACTTCCTATAAATAATTCACGCTAAAATAAATTTAATAATTGTTTAAATTATTGTAATATGAATGACTTAGGATTTAACGAGAGTCATTATACTTGGACTAACGGAAGGTACATAAGACATACTATTCTTGAAAGAATTGATAGGATAGTAGCAAATTACGAATGGATTAATCAGTATTCTGACCATTGTTACACATCTACCTAGTACACATTCAGATCATTGTCCTATTAAATTAGATTCATTACTGCCTTTTACCTAGAAAAACATATTCCGGTTCGAAACTATTTGGACTAGTCATCCTAATTTTGTAGATGTTATTAAGCATACATGGCTAGAAAGAAAATCTTTGTTACCTGCTATAGGTAAATTTACAATTTTAGTTAAACAATGAAACTCTACCATATTTGGTAACATTTTTAAACAAAAAAAAAAACTTTACTTGCTAGATTGAATGGAATCCAAGCTTCCATACATTATCCTACTAGTTGTTTCCTACAAAATTTGGAAAGAGAACTAAAGGCGGAACTGTAATGACCCGACTCGTCGTTACGGGAGTTACTACCCTATTTTCTCCATTTTATACCTTAATATGTTAATTTATATGTGTTTGGAGAGTTAAAAGTAAATCGGGTAGAATCCGGTTATAAATGCGGCAATAAACCTCTTTTTGACAAGAATAGTTTGGAAACGCCAATCGAATGTTGACCGATGAGTTAGAAAACTCGTAATGGATTTCTGATGATTCTACTAGTTTCGGGGGACGATTTATGACTTAGGAGAGCAATCGAAATCGAATTCGGAGGTCCGGTGTAGATTTAGGCTTGAATTGGCTAAGGTTGAATTTTGGCAAAACCCGAACGGTAGGTGAAATTTTAATTCGCGGCTCCGAATGAAATTCAGAGAGTTGTAGTAGCTCCGTTAGGTGATTTTTGATATGCGTGCAAAATTTCAGGTCATTCGGATGTGTTTAGGTCGGATTTTAGATCAAATGTTAGTTTCGGAAGATTTAATGAATCTTATGCTTGAATCCGTGAGAATTCGATGATTTTGATGTTTATGTGTGACGACCCGGCCCGTCGTCACGGGAATTACCACCCCGTTATGTCGAAATTATATGTTTTATGCTTTTATATCAGTGTTAAAGTCTATCGGGTGAGTTAGGAGTGAATTGGATTGAAAATGAGGCATATAGCCTTTGTGAAGGAAACTTGAATAAGGAAAGTCAACCCGGAGTTGACTATTTGGTTAGAGAGCTCGGAATCGGATTCTGATGATTCGGTTAGTTCCGGGAGGTGATTTGTGACTTAGGGGAGCGATCGGAATTGAATTTGGAGGCCCGGTGTAGAAATAGGCTTGAATTGGCTAAGGTTGAATTTTGGCGAAATCCGAACGGTAGGTGAGATTTTGATCCGGGGGTCGGAATGGAA